>SJYV01019240.1:1022159-1050371 GCA_006410875.1 Neotragus pygmaeus
AAAAAAAAAAAAAAAAAAAAGTATAGGTTTCAGAATCTGACAAACCAGGCTCTGATCATGACTTAAAATCTGCATAACTCTTGATGAGTCATTAAACCCCTTTAGCCAGACTCCCCATAATAAAATAAACACACACATATATTTATTACACATAAGTATATATAAAATTTGGCACAATTATCAGCATGCAGTTACGTGTTAACTAAACAGTGGGCACATTATCATTAGGAAGAAATAAGGCACAAGGCTGTAATAATGAGACCATGTACCAGGTGGGAGTAACCCTCTGTTTATCAGTGCTATAGATACTGCATGTCCCTGGGGGCGGAAATTAGACCACATTCTCCTGAGAGACTTACCGACTCCAGTTCCTTAGAACTCTTCGGCCCCAAGGATAAGTCTCTAGGTAACCACTGGCTCAGGATGACCTAAACATATATTCACTCCCAAGGAATCGTTTTCATTATAACTGAAGCTCTCCTTCAGCCAGTTTACTTTTCTCAGAAAAGTGAAAGTGAAGTCAATCAGTCCTGTCCGAAACTTTGCGACCCCATGGACGGTAGCCTACCAGGCTCCTCCATCCATGGGATTTTCCAGGCAAGAGTACTGGACTGGGCTGCCATTTCCTTCTCCATTACTTTTCTCAGAATAAACACCTAAAATTAGATTTCCTCTTATCTTTGTAGTTGAGATTTGTGTGACCTCTGCATAATAAGAAACCATATAAGCCATAATTTTCTATATGGCTAAGTCAACTTTATCCAGACTAGACAAATCCAACCATTGTTTGTGTCAGCTTTTAGTGCAGATAGAAGAACGCAGCTTGTGATGTTTATCTCTTCCTTTACTGTCCTTGAAAGATACACAGACAGAAGCAATTGGAACCCAAATTAAAAAAAAAATATTGACAAGAATAAAAGATGAAGGAGATGTTGATTTTATTAATCATGTAAATTTCTTTTACATTTCCTATAAAGATACATGGTCAGTGAAAAGAAAACAGTTTGAAATCAACATAACAGCATTCTGGCTCAACCTCTAGCCCTGTTTATCTATATAATCTTGAAGAAGTCATTTGTTTTCTTTTGTCCATAAATATTCATATGTAATGAGAATAAACTAAAGTTTATTATCGTACCACGATTCTCTGAGTATGTATGTATGCATACAGAAGTAAGAAAGAAGTGAAAATATATGTATATGTATGTTTATATTTGCATACCAAATGCACACCTACATAAACAGGCCTCTTAGTTTTTCATGAGAAAGCTGATAATGAACAAGGGGCCTGGAATAGGTGATAGGCAGTGTCCAGTCTTACGCTGATAGCATCTGCTTCTAGCTTTTAAAATGCTCGTGTGTTCATTCCTCCGTCCAAGGAAACTGAGAAATGGAAACTTGCTGGAAGTACAAATTTTCAGGCCCGACCTCAGACCCATCCTCAAACTTACTGAATCAGGGGCTGTGGGGAGAGACTCAGCTATCTTTGTTGCAACCTGTCCTCCAAGTGATTCTGAAGTGCACTAAAATGTGAGAACCACTACATTTAAACATTCCCAGGGAAGAACTATAGGCTAGAGGAGAGACAGGAATTAAAGGGGGGAGGGGGGGAAGGCAGGATAGTCTACAGAGATCCTGAGTGACAGGTGGTAGGAAGAGATCGGGGGAGACAGAGCAGTGGCAGGCACAGGAGAGTGTTCTTTACGGTTGTAGGACGCTGGTGTGGTTGTAGAAAAGTGGGCATCAGCCCAGGGGAAATAATAATGCAGTTAGTCCCATGTTAGTCATTTGTTCCCATGCAGTCATTTCTGCTCCTGTGCTAAGACTGATGGCTTTAGAACCTTCTTCCTGCAGTGGATCCTAAAGGAAGATAGTTATCCTGTTTCTAGTCACAGCTGTTTCTGACCTATATCGTCTACCGTAGAAATTTGAGACAGGGAGAGTTAGGGCTTCCCAGCCTAAGCCTGTTTGTCTTCTGGTCTTTTTCAACAATTTAAAGTCCCCCTGATTCTAGTTTTCAGTTTTCCCTCATTGGCAGCTAAGGAGTGTGTGTATATTCAGAAAAAGGAAGAGAACTCCTGGAGTTCCAATGGGCTAGGGGTAAACTTGCCCAGAGAAAGCTGGAGGGGTGAGAATCAGCCTATGGAACCGACAAGGCAAGAAGTCGCTGTGGATGCTCCTCGCGAGGTTAATGGATATAGTGTTGTCATCCACGATGTTGCCTTGACAGGGGAATCCCCGGCTTTGCAACTTTCTGGCCAACGTGAGGATCACCAGCCGATTATAACCTTTCCTGCGATGCTCAGGCATGGTGTAGCCATGGCACATGGTGGCAAACTGGTCCATCATAGACCAAGACATGGGGTTCCCCTTTTCATCACGGACACACACACTGGGGAAGCAGGAGATGAGGTTGGCGATATACCGGCGACACTGTTCATTGCCGCCCCGAGACCAAGTCTGGTTGAGTAAGTCAACATCAGCAACACTCAGGTAGGTTAGTTGTAGGGAAGAATTCATTCTTGAAGAAAATGACATGGGAAGAAATATGAACTCGGGATCATATGATGACAAAGTATTTCTCTCTTTTTTACTCACTTCAAACCTTAGGGAATCCTATTTCTCCCACCAGAGATCAAACCAGGCCCCAGCAGTGAAAGCATGCCATCCCAACCACCAGACCTCCAAGGAATTCCCCAACTATTTCTCTTTTTATATTGATTCAAACTGAGAAAGCATCCTGGAGATCAGTTCAGTTCAGTAGCTCAGCCATGTCCGACTCTTTGCAACCCCATGAATCTCAGCACGCCAGGCCTCCCTGTCCATCACCAACTCCCGGAGTTCACTCAAACTCACATCCATCAAGTCAGTGATGCCATCCAGCCATCTCATCCTCTGTCGTCCCCTTCTCCTCCTGCCCCAAATTCAGACTTAAATTGAAGAAAGTAGGAAAAACCGCTAGACCATTCAGGTATGACCTAAATCAAATCCCTTATGATTATACAGTGGAAGTGAGAAATAGATTTAAGGGCCTAGATCTGATAGATAGAGTGCCTGATGAACTATGGAATGAGGTTCGTGACGTTGTACAGAACACAGGGATCAAGACCATCCCCATGGAAAAGAAATGCAAAAAAGCAAAATGGCTGTCTGGGGAAGCCTTACAAATAGCTATGAAAAGAAGAGAGGTGAAAAGCCAAGGAGAAAAGGAAAGATATAAGCATCTGAATGCAGAGTTCCAAAGAATAGCAAGGAGAGATAAGAAAGCCTTCTTCAGCGATCAATGCAAAGAAATAGAGGAAAAGAACAGAATGGGAAAGATTAAGACTAATTTTCTAGAGACACCAAGGGAACATTTCATGCAAAGATGGGCTCAATAAAGGACAGAAATGGTAGAGACCTAAGAGAAGCAGAAGATATTAAGAAGAGGTGGCAAGAATACACAGAAGAACTGTACAAAAAAAAATCTTCATAATCCAGATAATCACAATGGTATGATCACTCATCTAGAGCCAGACATCCTGGAATGTGAAGTCAAGTGGGCCTTAGAAAGCGTCACTACAAACAAAGCTAGTGGAGGCGATGGCATTCCAGTTGAGCTATTTCAAATCCTGAAAGATGATGCTGTGAAAGTGCTGCACTCAGTATGCCAGCAAATTTGGAAAACTCAGCAGTGGCCACAGGACTGGGAAAGGTCAGTTTTCATTCCAATCCCAAAGAAAGGCAGTGCAAAAGAATGCTCAAATTACCACACAATTTCACTCATCTCACATGCTAGTAAAGTAATGCTCAAAATTCTCCAAGCCAAGCTTCAGCAATACGTGAACTGTGAACTCCCTGATGTTCAAGCTGGTTTTAGAAAAGGCAGAGGAACCAGAGATCAAATTGCCAACATCCGCTGGATCATGGAAAAAGCAAGAGAGTTCCAGAAAAACATCTATTTCTGCTTTCTTGACTATGCCAAAGCCTTTGACTGTGTGGATCACAATAAACTGTGGAAAATTCTTCAAGAGATGGGAATACCAGACCACCTGACCTGCCTCCTGCCTCTTGAGAAATCTGTATGCAGCTCAGGAAGCAATAGCTAGAACTCAACATGGAACAACAGACTGGTTTCAAATAGGAAAAGGAGTACATCAAGGCTGTATATTGTCACCCATCCTGGAGATAAGTGCCTAGCAAATACTAGAATATTTTCAATAAATAAGAATCCATCACTTACCACTTACAAACATCTTTAGGATTTCATTTTTAACAGGACAAAACACTCATTATATTGAGTCTAAGTCTTTCCTTCAAATTTTATGCCCACTTGTTATTGTCCTCAGAATAGATGAAGGCAAGTATTCCATTTTTCTGGAAAGCAAACCTCAGACTTGTTCTTATTAAGTCCTGAGTCTGCTGACACCCTCTCTGAGGCCTTGAACAAGTCCAGATACTTGGGCCTCTAATCTTTTTCTTGATAATAATAAATGTTTTAGGATAGGACTCCTACATTTATGCAACCATATCCACAAAAGAAATATAAACTGCTTAATGTTCTAGGCATTTGTAGATGCTTAAGAAATGCTAGCTCTTTCAGACCTTTCCCTAAACATTCTGGAAAAAGATTTCAAAATCCATGGGCATTAAGATTTAAAAAAAAAAAAAAGGACAGATATTGTTGCAGTTTCTAAGAACTGAGACAGGTTATTTAGTTGCAAGTCTCTGGGGACTGGTTGTGTTTTGAATTTTCTTTCATGCTTGAAGTTATTAATATCCTAAGATCATCCCCAGTTAAGAGGCCACTTATGTCATTCTCCTGAGCAGGGATTGAACCTGGACACCCTGAAGTGGGAGCGTGAAGTCTTAGCCACTGGACCACCAGGGAGGTCCTGTACCATGTCCTTCTTTATGAAGTAAAAGTTTGTGTTTTCTCACATATATGGAATTTAGAAAGATGGTAACGATAACCCTGTATGCAAGACAGCAAAAGAGACACAGATGTATAGAACAGTCTTTTGGACTCTGTGGGAGAGGGAGAGGGTGGGATGATTTGGGAGAATGGCATTGAAACATGTATAATATCATATAAGAAACGAATCGCCAGTCTAGGTTCAAAGCAGGATACAGGATGCTTGGGGCTGGTGCACTGGGATGACCCAGAGAGATGGTATGGGGAGGGAGGTGGGAGGCGGGGTTCAGGATTGGGAACATGTGTAAACCCATGGCAGATTCATGTTGATGTATGGCAAAACAAATACAGTATTGTAAAGTAAAATAAAATAAAATTAAAAAAAAAAAAGAAAACAGGAAGATTCATTAGTTGGCACCTAATAAAAAAAGAAAAGTTTGTGCTTTCTTTTATTAGTGGTTATGTAATGTTAGCTCATATTTCAGGCATTCTGTGAGACCTGGAGCTGGGCCATTCGCCTAACCACTAAGCAGGGGGGAAGAATATAAATAAATGCAAGCAATAACTGGCTTAACAGGATTTTTTCATTTAATTCTCGAAAATAAACTTTCGAACAAAGTCAAAGAAGCTTCAGGTAGTGATGTCACCACAAATGAAAACACTAAACCACGTGTTTCAGGAGGGACATTTGAGACAATGACCTTGTATGTGAATGGCAGATATCCAAAATAAAGTGTACAAATTTGGGTAATGATTTAGGTTTTAAAGACAAATTGTCTAACTTTCTATGCAGAAAGGAGCAATTCAGGTAAATATTTGATTTAAAAAAGTCTGATGGGGGATTGAAGAAAATTTTAAATAACATCTCAGGGATATGACAGCAAACAGACTTGTTGTTGAGTGGCTCAGTCATGAGCAGCTCTTTGCAACCCCATGGACTGCAGCATGTCAGGCCTCCTTGTCCTTCACTATCTCCTGGAATTTGCTCAAACTCATGTCTATTGAATTGGACAGACTGTGGAGAAACTCTAAAGGACAAATAGCGTGATTTTTTTTTCAACCAAAAGTAACATAAGAAATAAAAAAAGATGAAAGGGGTACCTGTCTGTCAAAAGAAACTTAAGAGAGATATTAACCAGTTGCATATAATAACCAGGTGCTTATTCAAACAAATAAAGTGCTAAAAGTTTTATGATAATTGGGAAAATATGACTACTAACAGGTCATTTTATATTTAGGAAATAGTGTTCACAAAATTTTAAGGAAAGAGCTAACAAAGAAGGCTCAAGGCCACTGTTTTTAGAGAACTTGCTTGCCAGGTTGGCCTTTGGCTGCTGCTGCTGCTGCTAAGTCGCTTCAGTCGTGTCCGACTCTGTGCGACCCCACAGATGGCAGGCCACCAGGCTCCCCCGTCCCTGGGATTCTCCAGGCAAGAACACTGGAGTGGGTTGCCATTTCCTTCTCCAGTGCATGAAAGTGCAAAGTAAAAGAGAAGTCGCTCAGTCATATCTGACTCTTAGCGACCCCATGGACTGCAGCCTACCAGGCTCCTCCATCCATAGAATTTTCCAGGCAGCAGTACTGGAGTCGGGTGCCGCTAGGTTTCAGGTAATTTTGATTTCTGGAGGAGTCCTGCCATTCCCAGAACTGGTAAGAGCGGTTAGCTTGGCCTGTTTGTACAATTGATGTAATTTATGCTGAACACCAGTTTTCCTCCTGGGAGTCTAGGAAATTGGTGCGTGCTTGGCAGAAGGTACCTCCAGTAAAAAAAATCTTATCTGTGTTGTCACAACTCACTGCTGGGAATCAAACGCATATTGCGTGACTCTGTTCAGGGAGGCCTCTGGGAAGCTTGTGCCCAGTTTCCTCTGGACTTTGCCAAAGCACCTTTTTCCCTTGTGCTGATTTTGCTTTGTATCTTTTCATTATAAGTTATGCTGCTAAGTCACTTCAGTCGTGTCTGATTCTGTGTGACTCCATAGACGGCAGCCCACCAGGCTCCCCCGTCCCTGGGATTCTCCAGGCAAGAACACTGGAGTGGGTTGCCATTTCCTTCTCCAATGCATGAAAGTGAAAAGTGAAAGGGAAGTTGCTCAGTTATGTCCTACTCTTTGCGACCCCATGGACTGCAACCTACCAGGCTCCTCCGTCCATGGGATTTTCCAGGCAAGAGTACTGGAGTGGGGTGCCATTGCCTCCTCCCATAATAAGTTATAGCCACGACTAAACATATTGAGTCCTGTGAGTCCTCTTAGCCAATCACTGAACTTGTGGATGGTCTGGGGGACCCCTGACACAGCGTTGATGTT
The DNA here is from genome assembly GCA_006410875.1 of Neotragus pygmaeus. Lineage (NCBI taxonomy): Eukaryota > Metazoa > Chordata > Mammalia > Artiodactyla > Bovidae > Neotragus > Neotragus pygmaeus. The sequence continues at coordinate 1,029,363 of SJYV01019240.1, forward strand.
ACTATAGCACTTTAAAAATTAAAAATTCTTGGGNCATAATAAGTTATAGCCACGACTAAACATATTGAGTCCTGTGAGTCCTCTTAGCCAATCACTGAACTTGTGGATGGTCTGGGGGACCCCTGACACAGCGTTGATGTTACTATAGCACTTTAAAAATTAAAAATTCTTGGGAATTCCCTGAGTGAATTCAATGTGTTCACTTTTGGGGCCAGCGTTCGATGCCTGATGGGGGAGCTATTAAGAAGATCCCACAAGACATACTATGCTATGCTTAGTTGCTCAGTTATGTCCAATTCTTTGCAACCCCATGGATTGTAGCCCACCAGGCTCCTCTGTCCATGGGGATTCTCCAGGCAAGAATACTGGAGTGGGTTGCCATGCACTCCTCCAAGGGATCTTCCCAACCCAGGGATCGAACCCAGGTCTCCTGCACTGCAGGTGGATTCTTTACCATCTGAACCACCAGGGATTAATAAGATCCCACAAACTGTGAGGGCTGGCTAATAATAATAATTCTTTGGGAGGTAAAATATTTAAGTATAAAGAATAATATATATTTCCTTTAGAATAAATCAGGAGGTGGGAAAGATAGAGGTCTGGATAAAAGATTCCTAACATCATAAATCTTGTACTTTTTGTACATTTAAAAAATATACATATATATTTAATGAGCACAAGCTTGGTTATATTTTTAAGATTCAATTAATAGGAAAATGTATTGTTGAAAAGGTTACAGTTGAACAAAAGACAAACAAAATTGAGAACTGCATTATTTTGTGATTGAAAGAGGCAGATGTTTAAGATTTTTTTTTAAGTATATTGGTTTTGGAGGTTAATTACACTAGTTTCTCAACTCTTGTGTTTGAAAATTTTCATGACTGAAAAAGTAACAATAAAATCCAGTTGCTTTATGTGACTTAAAGTGTTCCTTCTTTTCTAGGTTTAGTCTTGTTTTGCTCAATAATTACTTAAACATACACCACAGAAGTGGAGAAAAGTAACATTCACTGAAGTGGTTACTTTTCAGGTATCAAGTTTCATTTGCTTACAAGACACATGCAAAGAAGGTATTATGCATCAGTTTTTAGGAAGAACTGATTGAGGCTCAGAAAGGTAACCTGGAGAAGGAAATGGCAACCCACTCCAGTATTCTTGCCTGGAGAATCCCATGGACAGAGGAGGCTGGAAGGCTAGAGTCCACGGGGTTGCAAAGAGTCAGACACACTGAGTGACTAACACACACACACACACACACACACAGAAAGGTAAGGCAAAATGGAAAGTAACTAGTGAATGACAGATCAGGGGCCACGAAGTAAAAGAATGCAGATATAAACTAACACATGTTCTGAAGGGCTGGATCCTAGAATTAGGCTTCTTTCGATTGTTTCTGGCTCTACAGTTTGCTCCTGTGTGTTATTTCAATTCTGTTCAAAAAGGGAATAATATTGGTACTGCTTTATAGGGTTGTAGAAAGGATTCAAGAGGCAATGTATTTAAAACTTTAAAACATTTAGTGCCTGGTATAAAAGACACGTAAGTCAGCTAAACACCTTCATCCCTGAAACAATAAAAAACGATTATAACCACCTTAGGCACAGACAGCAGAAGTTATTTAGAATTATTTGGAGGAGGAGGATGCCCAAGAAATGATTTTTTGTGTATTCTGTGAAAAAAACTGTCCATAGTTAATTACTATGGAGAGAGACACAGATTTGATTTTGCAGGAAATTATGAGCAGTCAAGCACAGCAAAATGGAAAAGAGTAAACACATGCATACATTTAGATTCAGTCACCTAAATCCAATATTCCTTAATGGTATTAAGTACTCCAGGTACTGCAGTTTGTACTGCCATAGCATAAGTTCTCCCCTAGAAGAAGCTTGGTTTACGTACAAGAAACTGGTGTCTGCAGCTGAAATCGGAGGTAAGCAAGCGGCCTTGAAGGAAGCTAGCTTTACATCCACCTGCTTTGAGTCAGCAACAGCTTTGGAAACATCATATAATTCACTCTGCAGCCCTGTATGTGGAAACACACAATGAAAAAAAAATGTGGATGCTTTATCTGAAAATGCCAAAAGCAAATTTGTTTTAGTATTTCTATACTTGGTATCATCAATACCACCAGCTTCCCACCTTGTATTATCCTAACCACTTTGTATTCATACATATATTATCAGGCTACTCCTCTGTCTGATTTTCAAGTCTTGTAGGAGATTTTCAAATTTCCATGTTGATCATGTCTTCCATGGGAATTTCTGATGGGACTATCCCTTAAGAACTTGTAATGCTTTATGGGAACTTTTTATTTTCCTGACTTCTCAGATTGATCTTAAGAGGGTAAGGGATGCTCTGGAAGTATGAAAGAGCTTCAGTTTATTTGGCAGGGCAATCTTACTTTAAAGACAGTCTTTCAGTCTCCTGCCTAAATGCCCATCACGGCAATGTCAATATATAAATTTAGACTGGTGAGGTTTATTCCGAACTTAACTTACCCAGCACTTACTCATTCGTCGTAGCTATACTATATTCTCTATAAACCCTTATTTAGTACTTGTATGTAAAGTGTTGTGCTGGGGATAGCTTCAGAGTGGGACACAAGAATGGCATGGTCTCTGTTCTGATAGTAATTACAGCATGACAAGGGGCTTGTTTACTTAGAACTGACTGTTCGCTTCTCCAAATCCTGATCTGCTCTGTCCTTTCCACTCTGGCTGCTATTGCTTGAATGCTCTGGAAATTGACTTTCCCACTTCCTTTCATATCTAATTGCTTGCTTCCTTCTCCTAGGAAATCACTTCCTCTTGAAGAAAACATGAATGGCAGGTCCTGGTGAACACAGACTGTGCTCTGAGCCTCGGCTTCTCCATCAGGGAGTTAAGTCTAAGAAAAGATAAGCAAGTCTTCAAGTTAATGCTATTAAAATTATAGATGCTGTGGTTAGCACTCCATATTAAAACACTGAATTACATCTAAGTGGTAGTGAACCATGCTGACTCAAGGTGTGGATGGTAGTTCCAACAGAATTTTTTTAGACTGAGTCAATTCTTTCTAAAGTTCATCCTAACATTAGAACAAAACCTTTTGGACTTATAAGATGTAACAGGTAACAAAAACTGCATAAAAAGGGATAGCTTAATTAGAAATAATTACATACATTTTGACTACTTCTAAAGCCACAGAATGAATTTGATGAGATCCTTTCTATGTATCGCTCTCCCAATCTTTTAATCACAATTCCTTCTCTCTCCTCCAAAGATAATCATTATAATAATTTTTAAGACAACCATTTTCTTGTTTTCCTTACAGTTTTATTATCCAAGTCTGCATCCTTAAACACTGTCTTGATTTTGCCCACTTTTTGTCTTGTGAGTCTTTTCATCAACAGACCTTTCAATTCCCACTAAACTCCTCTCTCCCCCCTTACAAACTTCTTTTGTAGGAGAATCCTGGTGGTTAGGGCCCTCTAATCACCAAACAACAGGATTTGTTGTTTAGATTTTGCCGATCATCTCTCCATGGTACTGTGGATCGTGTCCTTCTATCTGTTGACAGGGCATCATTTTTAACAAATGATTTTCTCCTTTCTCAAGGAGAAAGGAATCTCCACTTCTCGTTCTGCTATTGACCATTCCACCTCCTTAGAAGGGGAAGAGTTGCTAACTGAGTAAGCCAGAACTTGGGACATTTTTTTGGTTCATAGTTACCAGTGAGCAGGCCTTTGAAACTTTCAGGCTGGTGCTCATGTAGACAAGCTTTTTTGTTCATGCAACCAGCAGTGAGCAATGAGCAGGGCCTTTCTGGGCAATTATGCATGTTTTTGTTTCCTGTGTACCGCAAACACAAGGTGTTTGGCTCCTCTGAGTCCATTAGAGGATTAACCCTGATTTAACATTGTTTATGGATGGTTAAAAATGACAAAGGCATTCCTATGCAGGGTGTGTTCTTGCTCTCCACACCCAGCACTGAAGCAGCTTCACTGCCTAAATCCTGATCTATCCACCAGCCCAACTAGTAGTTCTGACCTAGCCTGCAGAAAGTAAAAGGCTGTTTATATGTAGCTGATAGGCTTTTAGGGAGGCTCATGATTTAGAGATGTTATAGAAATGGCACCTTTTTAGGTTCTCTGAATAAGAATAGTAAAGACCCTGATGACTTCTTAGAAGCTATTCAGTGTCCTAAAGAGATTACAGTTCTTACTACAGGAACCTACAGTTGAGACCACATCAGAAGTCAAGAGCCAGTACGGCTCTACATGGTAAATGAGGGGTTTTACTGTTCCAGCTATACTAGGTGCTATAAATCACATCTCTCCCCACTAAACCCTCAGGAAAGATGACTATCAATTAAAATGAGTATAACTCACAACTAATAGCTCAGCCTTCTGAAAAAAAGTATTGGCAATTAGAGGGATGGTCTCTCCATAATGATGAATTCAGGGGATTTGAGGATATTAACCAATAATACCAAAATCCATCTAATTCCTGCCATGACTTTTCACATCAAGGAGGAGATATACTCATTTCCACATTAAAGTAATTCTGGTGAGATTTTTCTGAATTGTTAATTAGATAAGCAAGGGGTTGAATTATGCCTTACTTCTAACCAGCATAACAGGGGTAAATCTGTAAATGTGTGAGAAAGTTTAGAACTGCCTCTATAAAGTCTTTTTGAGCATTTTCAAGGGGATTAAAAAATATATATATATATACAACATCCCAAGTTTTAGGTTATGAATTTACATAAATCATTATAGGTGGGCAGAAACTTTTCCTGTAGAGGGCTTCAGCTACTTCTGGCTGATAAAAATTACCAGAATTTATATATCTAACATGGGGGTTCCTACCTTCTTGTCAAATGATCAAGGAAGTCATTTCACTGGAAGAGCTACACACAGTAACTTCATTGCCTATATCAACTCCCAATCATTATAAAAAGTTGAGAGAGCAAGTGATACACTCAAGCCAAAGCTATCCATCCAAATAATCAAAAGTCTTAATCTGTTTCAGTCTTGACCTAAAGTTCTTCCAGAAGCGTTGATGGCTATGCAGTTATCTCCTTCGAGCCCACATATACTCTTTCCTTATAAAATCATTTCAGTTTATCCTATGCAGACCAGTTGATTATGTTTTTCAAGAATCATTTGCTTTAGAAAGAAGAAAGGCTTACCTATTGGCTTAGACTTAAATTAGATTTCCTTTAAAAGATTATGATAGGAAAGAGTTAGAAGTAATAAGGAGAAATATCCCATGATATTCACTGATACTACTTTTTGAAAGAAAAAAAAATCGCTTAAAAACAGCCTAATTTAAATGGCCTCTGCCAACCCCAAAGGCAAACCTCATTAAAAAAAAAACAAAGTATTGCTATAAGACTGTAATACATAAGCTTTTAAGATACAAAACATATGTAAGTGTATTTGTACATATGTGTGCTTATATGTGTGAAAAGTGTGTCATATTTATATATCTGAGAGATATGACAAAAAGAAGAAAAAAAAATGCCTGTCTAGTGTCTTGTTCTTGACCCACCCTGTATTTGAAAAACTTGGTCCCAGTTGATAACACCATGTTCTTCCAACAGCTGTCGGTAAGCATTGACATCTTTGTAGAACACAGCATAGGCATTAGTATAATGGTCCAGGTTGTCTGTCTCAGCCTAGGACAGAAGACATAATCACAAACACATAAAACACACCACCTTTGATCACGTGAGCCTCTTCTTTGTCTCAGAGGCAGAATGGGGAGGATGCTGTCTTTTTCAATCTTCTTTCATATTTATCCATATAACCAAAGTCAATGATCATAAGGAATCATCAACCCAGTGGGAAAACTAGTGTGTACAAGCGTATCTGCTTCATGCTTCTAGGGGTTATCAAACACAAGAAATCATCCTAGTGAACATATTTAGACTGGAGGTTTCCATATGTCTGATATTCCAAAGCCAGTCAAATTAGAAGCTAATGGTGAGGTGTATAGCTTGTTAAGCTATGATGGTTATGATTTCTCCTTTACTTCATCTTTTCATTTCAATTGGTACCAATTCTTTTTTGCCTTTTAAAACTACCTCTTTCTGCCGCCGTGTGATGATGGCTTTGAAGTCAGGCCATGAATCTAACACCACTTCCTTCTGAAAGGGATTTCCACGATTTATGTTCATCACTGCTCCATAAACCTGAGGCAGAGAACCCAGAGGAATAGCTAGTCATATTATTAACCATTTCAGATGCTTATTGCTCTTTTCATTTCTTGTCCTAGTGCAAAGTTATGGCCATGAGGGGAAATTATAAATATACACACATATATTCACAACCCACACACATATAGACTTCTCCCTTGTTATTTCATCAGTGCACATGGAAACTGTTAAAGTGTCTATGACAGTCTTTGAAAATGCTCCCAAAACTTAGTGTTTTCTTAGCACAATGGTGAGAGATACCAAATCAATAGGCTTACCAGACAGGGACTTGGAACATAGGTCAATAATAGTGAGTCAGCATCTGATATCTACATTTAGAGTTCATATGCCTTTTAAAAGTTCTATGGATAATTTTGATGTGCAGTTGATTTTGAAGTTTATTACACTATCTTAAAATCATATGTGAAGTACGACTACTCTTTCAACCCTGAATTACAATTAAATATCACTTGAGACTGAGATACTATCCCCCAGAAAAAAAAGCCCAAAAGCATACCCTGCATTTTAGATTTGATAGAGCAGGTCTATATAAGCATTCCCTGAGGGTTGTAACTATGTCTTATTCACTGTTATATCCATGGAGTCTGACAGAGCTGACCGAGTGCTTATTGACTAAGCAATACTGAAGTCTCATTAGAATTCTGTTCTGTGACTTTGTACATTTTTTTTTCCACTAAGAATCAAAAATTCTGTCCCACAAAGCAATTTCCATATGTTATCGCTGTGCTCCTAGAGAAGACAAAGTTGTGGTGGTAAGGAGGAGAGCTAAGCTATAGGCCAGTGTTCACAGCAGTGTTTTTATAATATGGTAGACAGAAACTGGAAACAATATCCAGCAACAGTGGAATAAATAAATAGATTGTGGCATATTCCTATCATGGATTACAAAAGAACAACATGGTATTGAGCTTGTCCAGCCAAAGAAGCTAAGTTCAAAAAGATACTTACTGTGTGATCCAATTTATACTACATTCAAAGACAGGCGGAATTAAATGATGACTTTAGAAGCTGATAGTGGTTACTATGGGAGAGCAGGGAAAGATATCGACAAGAGTATGGAGTGGGGGAAGAACAGTGTTTGATGTACTGTTCTTTCTTGAATGGAGTAGAAGTTACACAGATATTCACTTTGAGAAAATTCACTGAGCTGTATCATTATGTTTTGTGCACTTTCTAGTGTTATGTGGATGCCTGCCAAGTTGCTTCAGTCCTATCTGACTCTTTGTGACCCTATGAACATAGCTCTCCAGGCTCATCTGTCCATGGGATTCTCCAAGAGTAAAGAAATCCTCCAGGGGATCTTCCCAACCCAGGATCTCTTATGTCTCCTACACTGGCAGGCAGTTTCTTTACCACTAGCACCACCTGGCAAGGCCCTTCTAGTGTTATACTTCAGTGAAAAAAGTTAAATTATAAGAGCTTCAGAGCCTACATTTTACCTCCTTTATCACTATCTTAATTCAAATCACTCACCTCATCTCAATGCCTAGAAGACGATCCAACTCTCTTCTGTCTTACCCAAACTGGGACCTCACTCAGATTTTCGCATAGACTGTATCTTTCCAAATGTAGTCTAATACTAATGTGCAACAGGGATCACACTTAGTGAAAATCCACAAACTAAAGTAACCTGGAAGGGTCATGCTTGTTCTCTTCATGATTAAATTCTGGAATTGATGATCTTACATGTACAGAGTAATACATTTATTAAAATGGTTTCACATGAGGAAAGCATAATCCTTATACAAGAATGTAACTTAAACATGATTGAAATGTTCATAAGGTTAGAAGAAAAAAGAAACCTCTTTACAATATTCAGATTCTGAAAAAATAAGTAGTTTGTAAAAGATCAGAACCAACTGAAAGCTTTGGCATTGGTTGAAACCACAGGGGGAAGGAAAGGGTAGGATAAATTGAGAATATAGTATTGATATATATGTGTTATCATATGTAAAACAGATAATTAATGGGAAGCTGCGACATAACACAGGGAGCCCAGACAGGTGCTCTGTGACAACCTAGAGGTGTGGGATGGGATGGGGGAGGAAGGCTTTACAGGGAGGGCCCCTAAAGAATCAGTCTATATAAAATAGAATCAGTCTGTATTATGACTGGTTCGTGTTGTTGTATGGCAGACACCAACACAAAATTGTAAAGCAATTATCCTCTAATAAGAAAACAAACAAATCCTTTCAATATTTTATTTATCCAAAGAGTGAGTGTTGAGAGGAGATGCAAAGTGGCCAGGAGGGAGTAAAAATGCTAGAGAAATGAGCAGGTAGAGCTTGTGAAGGAAATCTGGAAGGTTATTTGAACATTTAAGCCTAAAGACTTCCCTGGTAGCTCAGACAGTAAAGTGTCTGCCTACAATGTGGAAGACCTGGGATTGATCCCTGGGTCGGGAAGATCCTCTAGAGAAGGAAGTGGCAACCCACTCCAGTACTCTTGCCTGGAAAATCCCGTGGACAGAGGAGCCTGGTAGCCTACAATCCACAGGTCGCAGAGTCAGACACAACTGAGCGACTAAACTAAATTTTAAGCCTAAAGTGAGATTATAAAATATGCAGCTATAAATTCCAGTGGATGGAGGAAGAGGAAACAACCGAGACTACCTTTTCTTTATCTTTTTTATTCATTAAAGGACTTAGTGTTTACTAAAAGGGTATTTTGAAATGATGGTCAAAGAACAAAGCCAGGCATTATATAACAAAGAAATCATTAAAAGAGGATAAAGAGATTTAGGGATAAAAAGACTCAGGGCAGGAGAAATAAGAAATTAGGAGCAAAGAGCTAAGCAGCTATTAAAGAGGAGATTTCTCACAAAGGCATCTATCTGTGCCTATACGGTTCATTTCCTTAATTCTTACTTCAGATGGTGCTGTGAGAAGCAAGCATTTCCAAAAACACTCAATTTGAAACGTGATAATCTAGGTTTAAATCTGAATTCTAGCACCTGGAAATGGGGAAGTTATTTAGTAATATTATCTGTACAACTATAAATATCTGCCTATTCAGAGATTTTAATTAATTTTAGAGAGGGATTGATTAGGTGTTTTTGAAGCTCAAATGAGGTAATGTGAAAGATATTTCAAAAAAATTATACATACCACTCAGGCCAAGTCAACTAATCTGAATTTAGAAGTCTTTAAAAAATAAAATTTTAACAAGAAATTACCCTTCTGCCATTTAATAAAATTTAGAACTGAAATTTATTTCATAAATAGTCCAGTCCAGCACAGCCTGAATTTTCCTAGCAAGACTGTATCTAGCAAGACTGTTAAAAATATAACTAATGGCTGAGTAATACTCCATTGTGTATATGTACCACAGCTTTCTTATCCATTCATCTGCTGATGGATATCTAGGTTGTTTCCATGTCTTGGCTATTATAAACAGTGTCGATGTATGGCAAAGCCAATAGAGTATTGCAAAGTAAAATAAAGTAAAAAAAAAAAAAATATATATATATATATATAAAACTAATGGCATTGTATCCCCAATCCATTGAATCAGTCTCTAGAAGGAATTGGGAAACTGTATGTTTACTAAGTACTCCCAGAGTGTTGCCATTAGGAAAATTTGGGAAATAGCTACAAGTCTGATGTTATTTCACAGATTAATAAAATGAAGATAGAACTATTCAATGTTTCATACCTTGAGTGATTCAGGAAAGTGACTCTTCAGCATTTTTTCCAGGATCAGTAATTTGGTAGAACAGTTAAGAACCTGCATCTTCTCTGGAGAGTGGAGAGCTAGTAATTCCACCCCTATTTAAAAACATGAAAGGATGTATTTAATTTTTGTCTGTTAATATTTAAAGCTATCCAGAAAGATCCTTGAAACTTTTTGTTTGTCTTTTTTTGTTTGTTTGTTTGTTTAAACTGGGCTCCACTCACTTTTTCTCATACAACTGGACCCGGGGTCTTCTGCAGAGAAACTCTGGTGTGGATCTTAAGATGGTCGGTGAATTCCTAATATGAAGACTTGGTGAATACCATCTCTTTCAGGAGTGAGCTAGCTGTAGCATCAAAAGTTATTTAGTGGTTAGAACTCCCTGCTTTCACTGCCAAGGACAGGGGTTCAATCTTTGGTCAGGTAAATATGATTCAGCAAGTGCATCCAAAAAAAAAAAGGTGGGGGGAAGTTCCCATGGAGGCAGTACAGCCCCTGGCAGAAGTACAGAAAGTCACCAGTTCAAGATGTTGTCAGTAACTTCTTAGACACAGGGGCTGGGATGTGGTACTCCAGGACAAAGCCAGAGCAGCCAGTCACCTTGCAAGCGTTGGTATGGGGCTTGTCAGTCTCCCCAGTAGCCTCACTGCACAGGGATAAGGGTGTAATTCTTTTTTTTTTTTTAATTGGGGTGTAATTGCTTTACAATGTTGTGTTAGTTTCTGCCATATAATGAAGCGAATCAGCTATATGTATACATTATCCCCTCCCTCTTGGACCTCTCTCCCACCCCCTCAATTGCACCCATTTACGTCGTCACACAGCACCGAACTGAGCTCCCCGTGCCCTACCGCAGGTTCCCAGTAGCTGTCTGTTTACATATGGTAGTGTATATGTTGGCTTCCCTGGTAGCTCAGCTGGTAAAGAGTTCGCCTGCAACACAGGAGACCCCAGTTCTATTCCTGGGTCAGGAAGATCCCCTGGAGAAGGGATAGGCTACCCACCCCAGTATTCTTGGGCTTCCCTGGTGGCTCAGATGGTAAAGCATTTGCCTGCAACTCAGGAGACCTGGATTCAATCCCTGGGTTGGGAAGGTCCTCTGAAGGAGGGCATGGCAACCCACTCCAGTGCTCTTGCCTGGAGAATCCTCGTGGACTGAGGAGCCTAGCAGCCTACAGTCCATGGGGTCGCAAAGAGTCGGACACCACTGAGCAGCTAAGCACAGCACAGTGTATATATGTCAACCCTAATCTTCCAAATCATCTCATCCTTCCCTTCCCCCCACTGTGTCCCCATGTCTATTTTCTACCTTTGAGTCACTAGTCCTGCCCTGCACACAGGTTCATCTGTACCATTGTTCTTTTTTAAGATTAATTCTGAATGCCACCTTCCTCTGAAGAGGGAAGAAAGAGAGAGAGAAGGAGGCCCTGGGATGTGTCAATCAGAACCACTGGAAATGGAAAGTTCACAAAACTGGATCCCGGGGAGATGTGAGTGTCTGCACTGGGTTAAGCCTTCCATTACACATGTTCACTGTACTCTGAATTCTTCCTTCAGGACCTACCAGCAGTTGTAACGTTACATTTATTTGCTTTCTTTGGTATAAGCCTGTCGTAAGTAGCCTGTGAGCTGCATGAAGAAAGACCCACGTCTGCTCTGTGCTCCACTGTATCCCCAGCACCTACCACAGGGCCTGGCGTACAGTAAGGGTCGCTGAGAGTAGCTGTTGAATGCATGATATGAAGCTCAGAGGAAAGTCTTAGCTTAAGTAAGGAAACTTCTTTTCACAATGTGGGGCAAAGACCAGAGAAAAACTTGAGTGGGTCAAGTGGTTAAGAGGAGAAAAATACCTAGCTTAAAGATGAATCAGATGGGAGCAAAGGCTGAGGCTCATTTTAGTCCGATAAAATTAAGGGATGCAAAGGGCCTAAATGTAATGTATGCAACTCCATGCATTCTTATATAATTGCATTTTGTAGATTTTGGGGGCTCTGTCCCATGGCTTTTTGTTTCCAAGAAAATTTTTTTCCCCATATTTCCAATCAGGTCTTGACTGAATTAGAGAAAAAAAAATTTTTTTTTAATTTTAATTTTTAAAATTCAAAAATAGTGTGATAGAGCTTATCCAACTTACTCTTGTTCCTTACCCTGAGTAGCCAGGCACTTGGATGCAAAGATAGCTAAACGTTGAGAACTTGGGCTTCTGCTGGATTATTTCCTTACATTTTCCAGACAGAGAAAGCTACTTGACTTCTCTATGTGGCATCTCTGTGTGGCTATGAGATACTCAGAATGTATGACTGTAGATTTATTTAAAATCCATTGTCATAAAACTCTGTCATATAGTTTATGTGAGTCTGAACTTCTAAGAAGCATGTTTCTTATGATCCAGCCCCCTGGGCTCCAGTCCACTGAGTGGTATGTCTGAAGTGTTTGCATTCCCAGCAAGAGTCGGAAGAGATATGAAGGACTAGACTTCCCTGGTGGCTCAGATGGTAAAGCGTCTGTCTACAACGCGGGAGACCTGGGTTTGATCCCTGGGTTGGGAAGATCCCCTGGAGAAGGAAATGGCAATCCGCTCCAGTACTATTGCCTGGAAAATCCCACCGACAGAGGAGCCTTGTAGGCTACAGTCCACGGGGTCGCAAAGAGTCAGACACGACTGAGTGACTTCACTTCACTTCAAGGAAGTCAGCAAATCAGGCTTATGGGCCTTAATANAGAAGGAATTGGGAAACTGTATGTTTACTAAGTACTCCCAGAGTGTTGCCATTAGGAAAATTTGGGAAATAGCTACAAGTCTGATGTTATTTCACAGATTAATAAAATGAAGATAGAACTATTCAATGTTTCATACCTTGAGTGATTCAGGAAAGTGACTCTTCAGCATTTTTTCCAGGATCAGTAATTTGGTAGAACAGTTAAGAACCTGCATCTTCTCTGGAGAGTGGAGAGCTAGTAATTCCACCCCTATTTAAAAACATGAAAGGATGTATTTAATTTTTGTCTGTTAATATTTAAAGCTATCCAGAAAGATCCTTGAAACTTTTTGTTTGTCTTTTTTTGTTTGTTTGTTTGTTTAAACTGGGCTCCACTCACTTTTTCTCATACAACTGGACCCGGGGTCTTCTGCAGAGAAACTCTGGTGTGGATCTTAAGATGGTCGGTGAATTCCTAATATGAAGACTTGGTGAATACCATCTCTTTCAGGAGTGAGCTAGCTGTAGCATCAAAAGTTATTTAGTGGTTAGAACTCCCTGCTTTCACTGCCAAGGACAGGGGTTCAATCTTTGGTCAGGTAAATATGATTCAGCAAGTGCATCCAAAAAAAAAAAGGTGGGGGGAAGTTCCCATGGAGGCAGTACAGCCCCTGGCAGAAGTACAGAAAGTCACCAGTTCAAGATGTTGTCAGTAACTTCTTAGACACAGGGGCTGGGATGTGGTACTCCAGGACAAAGCCAGAGCAGCCAGTCACCTTGCAAGCGTTGGTATGGGGCTTGTCAGTCTCCCCAGTAGCCTCACTGCACAGGGATAAGGGTGTAATTCTTTTTTTTTTTTTAATTGGGGTGTAATTGCTTTACAATGTTGTGTTAGTTTCTGCCATATAATGAAGCGAATCAGCTATATGTATACATTATCCCCTCCCTCTTGGACCTCTCTCCCACCCCCTCAATTGCACCCATTTACGTCGTCACACAGCACCGAACTGAGCTCCCCGTGCCCTACCGCAGGTTCCCAGTAGCTGTCTGTTTACATATGGTAGTGTATATGTTGGCTTCCCTGGTAGCTCAGCTGGTAAAGAGTTCGCCTGCAACACAGGAGACCCCAGTTCTATTCCTGGGTCAGGAAGATCCCCTGGAGAAGGGATAGGCTACCCACCCCAGTATTCTTGGGCTTCCCTGGTGGCTCAGATGGTAAAGCATTTGCCTGCAACTCAGGAGACCTGGATTCAATCCCTGGGTTGGGAAGGTCCTCTGAAGGAGGGCATGGCAACCCACTCCAGTGCTCTTGCCTGGAGAATCCTCGTGGACTGAGGAGCCTAGCAGCCTACAGTCCATGGGGTCGCAAAGAGTCGGACACCACTGAGCAGCTAAGCACAGCACAGTGTATATATGTCAACCCTAATCTTCCAAATCATCTCATCCTTCCCTTCCCCCCACTGTGTCCCCATGTCTATTTTCTACCTTTGAGTCACTAGTCCTGCCCTGCACACAGGTTCATCTGTACCATTGTTCTTTTTTAAGATTAATTCTGAATGCCACCTTCCTCTGAAGAGGGAAGAAAGAGAGAGAGAAGGAGGCCCTGGGATGTGTCAATCAGAACCACTGGAAATGGAAAGTTCACAAAACTGGATCCCGGGGAGATGTGAGTGTCTGCACTGGGTTAAGCCTTCCATTACACATGTTCACTGTACTCTGAATTCTTCCTTCAGGACCTACCAGCAGTTGTAACGTTACATTTATTTGCTTTCTTTGGTATAAGCCTGTCGTAAGTAGCCTGTGAGCTGCATGAAGAAAGACCCACGTCTGCTCTGTGCTCCACTGTATCCCCAGCACCTACCACAGGGCCTGGCGTACAGTAAGGGTCGCTGAGAGTAGCTGTTGAATGCATGATATGAAGCTCAGAGGAAAGTCTTAGCTTAAGTAAGGAAACTTCTTTTCACAATGTGGGGCAAAGACCAGAGAAAAACTTGAGTGGGTCAAGTGGTTAAGAGGAGAAAAATACCTAGCTTAAAGATGAATCAGATGGGAGCAAAGGCTGAGGCTCATTTTAGTCCGATAAAATTAAGGGATGCAAAGGGCCTAAATGTAATGTATGCAACTCCATGCATTCTTATATAATTGCATTTTGTAGATTTTGGGGGCTCTGTCCCATGGCTTTTTGTTTCCAAGAAAATTTTTTTCCCCATATTTCCAATCAGGTCTTGACTGAATTAGAGAAAAAAAAAATTTTTTTTAATTTTAATTTTTAAAATTCAAAAATAGTGTGATAGAGCTTATCCAACGTACTCTTGTTCCTTACCCTGAGTAGCCAGGCACTTGGATGCAAAGATAGCTAAACGTTGAGAACTTGGGCTTCTGCTGGATTATTTCCTTACATTTTCCAGACAGAGAAAGCTACTTGACTTCTCTATGTGGCATCTCTGTGTGGCTATGAGATACTCAGAATGTATGACTGTAGATTTATTTAAAATCCATTGTCATAAAACTCTGTCATATAGTTTATGTGAGTCTGAACTTCTAAGAAGCATGTTTCTTATGATCCAGCCCCCTGGGCTCCAGTCCACTGAGTGGTATGTCTGAAGTGTTTGCATTCCCAGCAAGAGTCGGAAGAGATATGAAGGACTAGACTTCCCTGGTGGCTCAGATGGTAAAGCGTCTGTCTACAACGCGGGAGACCTGGGTTTGATCCCTGGGTTGGGAAGATCCCCTGGAGAAGGAAATGGCAATCCGCTCCAGTACTATTGCCTGGAAAATCCCACCGACAGAGGAGCCTTGTAGGCTACAGTCCACGGGGTCGCAAAGAGTCAGACACGACTGAGTGACTTCACTTCACTTCAAGGAAGTCAGCAAATCAGGCTTATGGGCCTTAATACTCGTAGTCTAAGCCAATATTAGAAACTGAAAAGAGGAAGTTTTCAGAGTTGAGGTTGAACAGAGAAGTATAGCCACTATCTTCTCATCCTTGTATCTGCTTGACTTTTCACTCACTCACCTCATCTCTAAATGCAATCTTAACTTCTTAGTAAATCCTTAGGTTAAACACATTCACTAATTCTGATTCAGTGTCTTTTGAGAGAAAATGAAATGAAATGATTTTAAAGGGAAGTTGATCATATTTCTCTTACTAGGTTTGATGTTCAGAGATCTTTTTGTATACAAATACATAGTAAGGTTGCTAGTGCAAAGAAGAAGAATTCTAAATACCTGTAGCTGATTTGCTTATTAATTGCTTGGTTTGTTCCCCGAAGGATTCAAAACCACTTATACACACAGGAAAAATACATAAAAAATTAAATTAAAATAAAAATTCAGGCTACCAGAAACACAAAGATACAAAAGAAATATGGAGTTACGAAAGAAGTAGGCAGGCAAGGCATATAGAGTATAATCTTGCATGTAGGGTTGATCCTCTTTATTCATGGATTTCATATTTGTGAATTCACCTACTTGTTAAAATTTGTAACTTCAAATCCGTACTGACAGTGATCCTGAAGTCATTTGTGGACATGGACAGGGCAGTGAAAAATTGGAGCCTCCCAATGCCCACATTTTCAGTCAGTTGAAGCTGAAGAAGCTGATTTCTTGCTCAAGCTCTCCTACTGCAAACAAGTCCTTTATTAGTGGCAGGTTTTTTTTTTTTCTTGGTTAGTCTTAGTTGGGATTTAGTTCCCGCACCAGGGATGGAACCTGCAATCCCCTGCATTGGAAGCGTGGAATCTTAACCATTGGACCACCAGGGAAGTTCCAATGCCATGTTCTTTTGCATTTTTTGCTTTTTGTTGGCTATTTCACTGTTTAAAATGGCCCCCAAGCATAGTGCTTAAGTGCTGTTTAGGGTTCCTAAGTGCAAAAAGGCTCTCATGTGCCTTCCTAAAGAACATATATATATTGGATAAGTTTCTTTTAGGTATGGGTTATAATGCTCCTGACTGTAAGTTCAGTGACAATCAACACGATACATTAAGTAATGTGTCATTAAATGAAAATACACATATAACAAGGTTATGTATTGATCTGCCGATAAAAACCTTGTGACCAGAGGCTTCCAGAAAACTAATCTTGAATTTTCCTTAGGAACAATGGTTCAAAAATAATTAAGACAGGTGACTTTTTCAACCTTACCATGAACAATGAAAATCAACTATACTTGCAGGTAAGGGTCCATATTGTACTCTAAGCTTTCTAGCAGGTAACACAAAGAGAAATAAACATGATTAGCTACATGATTCAGACTGCCCATAAAATTATCCTTATACTTTTTACCAGAGCATTTGCTAAAATTTCACTTATTCATTTCTAAATTAAGTCCAGTTCTCTAACTTCTATATAATCAAAACCTACCTTGCTCTGGCTTCAGTTTATCTTTCTAGGATAAGCAGCTCTTTTGATTCACAAATTTTGCAGGGTCACAGATTGGTGACATTAAAATCAGAGAGACAGTCCTCCCATGGGTTCACACAAAGTGTTGTCTATACAACACTAGACAATATCCTTTAGTGAAAACAGTGATAAATTTCAGAAGGGTCTTCCTTTTGTTTAAGACGAAGATATAAATTTTAAAGCTCACAAAAAAGAAAACAGAAATTCTGAGAGAATAAGAATGAAAAATAGTCTCATAAAATATTTTTTAACGTTTGGAATCCCATTAGAAAGTCGTAATCACAACTATTAACTCTGAAAAGTGTAAGATCAGAATGTTATATCCTCATAACTCAATTATAAATTCCCTATAATAAGCAAATGTCCTTTAAAAAATTATTTTATTGAAGTATAGTTGATTTATAATGCGCTAAATTCTCCAGTACAGGAAAGTGATTCGTTATACATATATGTACATTATTTTTCATTATGGTTTATCACAGGATATTGAATATAGTTCCCTGTGCTATACAGTAGGACCTTTGTTTATCCATTCCATATACGATAGCTTGCATCTACTTATCCCCAACTCCCAATCCATCCCTCCCCACCGCCACCTCTTGGCAATCACAAGTCTATTCTCTATGCTGTGAATTTGTTTCTGAATAAACACCTGTTCTTGAATAGGAAAGTAAAGGTTTGTGCCTCCTTTAAGCCACAATTTTATCACTAGCAGAGTCGCTGTCTCAAGGAAAATAATTAAGCTCACATAACTTTTAGGAACTGAGGTTTCTTGAGGCATTTGGGTGTCCATCAGGATACAGCAAGCAGCTAAAATATGTTATTAGTATTAATCAGACAAGAAAGGCATGACACGTTCCTAGGATTCATTCTTATAAATAAATAAAACATAAGGTCTCTGTTTTTATGATGTAACATGCCATTTATGGGCTTCCCTGGTGGCTCAGACAGTAAAGAATCTGTGTGCAATGCCGGAGACTGGGTTCGATTCCTGGGTTCGGAAGATCTCCTGGAGAAGGGAATGGCAACCCACTCTAGTATTCTTGCCTGGAGAATCCTATGGACAGAGGATCCTGGGATGCTACAGTCCATGGGGTCACAAAGAGTCGGATATGACTGAGCCTCTAGCGCAGCACACACCATTTATAATACAATAGTGAATGTTTGTTAAGGAGGAAGTAAAGAACTTTTTACAGTACTTGTAATCCAATAATACTGATTATTTTTCAGATGATAGGTTTTCTGTTTAGAGATTCTTGTCTGTTTCTCTAGTGTGTCCATGTCACAATGCAAATAATTTATATTGTGTAAGGTTTTTTTTTCTCCATATCAAAACTTAAGAGAGCAAAGAAACAAAAGCACCCCCAAACCCCAAAACAACAGCAAGAAATTATCTTTTCCTGTAAACTTAAATATAGTTTGATCTTCCTATACAATGTTGAATTTCACCTCTCTTCTTTCTATGTCTCCCATTTCTGCTTGTTATTATAACCAATGACTCGATACTTGCTATTTTAATGAATAAATGCTTACCTAATGTTGAGAGTTCAGTCTGGAACTGAAGTCTTAAGCCGTGTGGCAGTGCAGTGTCTCCTTCTCCGTCCAAGGCTGGTTAATTCTTCAACCCTACCTTCCCTAATCTACGTGGAAAGAGGAGGGCAAGAGAAAGACAGGGTATCCACAACAGGAGGAAGGGAGGAGTTTATGACGTCAGGTGAAAAAAATCACCACGAGTACTTTCATTCCTCCTCTTTCTACCACATTTAGTTTTATGGTGTAAAAGGCATTGAATACTCATCTTGATTGAGAAACAGACGTTTTCTAGACACAAAACCTATCTTTCTGACAGGATACAATGGAAAAGAATTAAAAGGAATGGGACCCAGACAAATAGGATAAAATAGGAAGATAGTACTGACTGTTTATATATTTTTATCTATTCTGAAGAAAATGATTTTGCTGCTCTATACTTCCAAGTCTGAAAGAGAGTGATCTCTAAGGAGGCCCCTCATGGAACAGAGTGTTTTTTGAGAATTTTAACTCCTTTACCTTGGTCTTTCAAATGAAAATTCATTCAGAATTCACTTGGCTCCACTGGCTGCAATTTCAAGCACCACGGGCATCTCAGCACACAATACCTGAGCCTTAGGATAATAAACAGTACGAATGTCTCAGCGGTATATATAGAGAACTTCACTGTGGTCACTTGGGAGGATACTGTTTACCATGTTTAAGTCTGACAAAGTCAAGATTAAACCAAGAGATAATAAAGGCATTCTTATTTGAAGATGTTGGTGTAAGTAATACAATGGGTAGTTGTTGCTGAAAGTGACTGGAGGAAACTGTTTTAGAGGACAATTACTGGATATCAAAGTAAGATCATTTTTGATCCTGATATACTGACAACTTTTAAAAAATGATGTTACCCAGGGCAACCTATACCCATGCATGGTCCTAAGGGACCTATATAAATCTAATCTTTCCTGTACATTATTCGAGGAAATGGATTTTAAAAAATGAACAGAAGCTGTTATAGAACAGAAACTGTTTTAGGTATGAAGTATAGTATCAGAGAAAACCTTAAAAAGTTAGGGGCCTAGTTATTTATGGACTTGGAGGGACATATACCTGTCTTCCCAGGTTTAGAGTACATGTTCCAGAACAGAAACTTTTTGCAAAGTTCTTTGCTCTCTATTAAACATCTGAACTAACTAGAATGGTAGCTTTTGCCATAGGAAAAATAGCTAAAAAGGAAAAATATATCTTTTCCAGGAAAACTGCATTGGATGAAGATAATTAAACTTGAAATAGGTTCAAGTTAACCTAAACTTTTTTTTTATTTTATTTCTGTACAGNAACATCTGAACTAACTAGAATGGTAGCTTTTGCCATAGGAAAAATAGCTAAAAAGGAAAAATATATCTTTTCCAGGAAAACTGCATTGGATGAAGATAATTAAACTTGAAATAGGTTCAAGTTAACCTAAACTTTTTTTTTATTTTATTTCTGTACAGTCATTAAGCAAGTAGAACATTAAAGACAAATTTTAATGCAGGTTATCTGAAGCAGAAGCTAAGCGATGCAATCAGAAATGAGAATGGGTAGAAGACAAAAAAAAAATAAAAATGAAACATTGATCATAAAATCCCACAATATGTGAGAATTTGGGTAAATATATATATATATTTGGGTGTAAAGAAAATTTTTTTCAAATACATTTAATTTTACAGTGGAATGATAGGTTACCAAATATCCATTGCCAAGTGAAAGAAATTTTTTTAAAATTAATTGGAGGATATTTACTTTACGATATTTGTAATGGTTCTGGCCGTACATTGACATGAATCAGTCATGAGTGCACGTGTCCCCCCATCCTGAAACCCCAACCCGTCTCTCTCCCCACCCTCACCGAAACTTTTGACTCGTGAAATGAAAAGGAAAAAAAGAAAAAAAGAGGGGGAAAAGGTTTCTAATGAAATTTAACATTTTCTTCTAGAAATCCAACTGAACAAATTCATAATACATATTATCAAATATTTGTACATTGCTGTTATTAGGATTCACTCATTAGCTTCAGAACTACTTTTTATTTGTAGCTTATCAGCAAATTCCTAAGAAGTCAAAATTATAATTATTTATTATAATTATTTTTTTCACATTCTAGCTCTATCACTTACTATTTGAGTGATCTCAGTTACTTAGCTTCCTTTGCCTCAGATTATGCAGGATGTGAAAAATGCTGATTACTACGGAGTTTGATCCCCATAATTAGGATTAAATATTGATATAAATACATGTATACATGTAATGGGCTTACAACAGTGCCTGGCATGTAGCACAGATCAATAAATATCAGCCACTTTATCACAGTTATTTTTGTTACATAGCTTTCATTCTATTTGAAAATCTACCTTAATTTTAAGGAACTCCTTAGGGGTGGAAATGATTAAAACTGATTTTAAGGCATATTTGTTTCTATTAATTAAGAAAAAGTTCATTAAAAAAAAAGCAAAATGGTTTGTTTTTTTTTTTT
>SJYV01019240.1:1052060-1133262 GCA_006410875.1 Neotragus pygmaeus
GGTCATGTATGGATGTGAGAGTTGGACTGTGAAGAAAGCTGAGTGCCAAAGAATTGATGCTTTTGAACTGTGGTGTTGGAGAAGACTCTTGAGAGTCCCTTGGACTGCAAGGAGAGCCAACAAGTCCATTCTAAAGATCAGTCCTGGGTGTTCATTGGAAGGACTGATGCTCAAGTTGAAACTCCAATACTTTGGCCACGTGATGCAAAGAGTTGACTCATACAAAAAGACCCTGATGTTGGGAGGAATTGGGGGCAGGAGGAGAAGTGGACGACAGAGGATGAGATGGCTGGATTGCATAACTGACTCGATGGACGTGAGTTTGAGTGAACTCTGGGAGTTGGTGATAGACAGGGAGGCCTGGCATGCTGTGATTCATGGGGTCTCAAAGAGTCGGACAAGACTGAGTGATTGAACTGAACTGATACTTCTATAAATGTTTATCTTACTTTCCAATAATGGAACTTCTGGTTCACTTTGTCTATAAAAGTTTTTGCAGTCACTCTCCAACCTTGGTCAATATTTATGTTTTCTCATAATTTGAGAGTGAATCTGTAATTTGAAAACTAAAGTCACATAAAATCACAATATATTAGTTTTGTAACCCGTATCACTTCTGTTTTATAAATCAGATTAGTAATTTAAAAATTTCAGAGTTGATAATAATCTATAGCTTGCTTACTTTAATGTATTTTGCAAAATGTAGAAAGCAACATAAATATTTAATAGCATAAAATGGTAGGTTGCTTGGAAAAATGGCTGAAAAAATTTCTTTCACCATAATCACTCATACATGTGATGGGACTTTTTAGGTTTTCCTATCAAGAAATGGAATCTGTGTGCCTCTGCCACTCCTTGAGTCTGAGCTGGTTTCTTGGCTTTTTTTAAACAAACAGCATGTAGTAGAAGAGACATTGGAAAAGACCCTAATGCTGGGAGGGATTGGGGGCAGGAGGAGAAGGGGACAACACAGAATGAGATGGCTGGATGGCATCACCGACTCGATGGACATGAATCTGAGTGAACTCTGGGAGTTGGTGATGGACAGGGAGGCCTGGCGTGCTGCAATTCATGGGGTTGCAAAGAGTCAGACACGACTGAGCAACTGAACTGAAATGAACTGAACTGAACTGAGAAGAGACATGTGTCTCAAGAGAACTTGCATGTTCTGGCTCATTCTCCCAAAATGCTGCCCAAGCACTGTGGAGAATAGTTCAAGCTTACTTGTTTGATGCTGAGAGACCCTCCTTGCCCCAGCAGACAGTTGGCCATCCCTTGGACACCTCAGGCTCATCTTCAGAAGTCTGTTCTCTGCCAGACTGCCCTCTGACTGCAAATGCTTTAGAAAGCCCAGCTAAGACCAAGCAAGCCTGGCCTGTATCAGTAGAACTGCCCAGCACCCACTCAACCCACCAACTTGTGAACAGTATAAAACATTTGTGTTGTATTATTGCCAAGTTTTGGTATCATAATACAATCAGTCACCTATTAAAAAAAGTTACTGATTCAATATAAGTTTATAGTCATGGCATCCCACTCCAGTACTTTTGTCTGGAAAATCCCATGGACGGAGGAGCCTGGTAGGCTGCAGTCCANAGTAATTAGCCTCCAATTAAAATAAATAAATTTATATTAAAAAAAAAACAATGTAGACACCTTAATTTTAAAATAACAGTGTTTGGAAAATAGCATCAATATTGCTCGATACAGGATGGCCAAAAACGTTTGTAAAAAATGCAGTATCTGCAAAATGCAGTAAAGTACTACAAGAGGAGTATGTCTGTAGGGGTTTAGACACACTAACATCAGTTATTCATTCATAAATTCTTTTTAGTTTCTATTTTTTCATTTAATTTTATTTACTTTGAATCTATTCTGTCATAACGTAGGAATATTTACCACCACCGCCCCTCAACCCCCTGGGCTTTCCAGGTGGTGCTAGTGGTAAAGAATCCCTGGCCCCCCACATCAATGCAGATGTAAAGAGACATGGGTTTGATCCCTGGGTCGAGAAGATCCCCTGAAGGAGGGCAAGGCAACCACTCCGGTATTCTTGCCTGAAGAATCCTTTGACAGAGGAGTCTGATGGGCTACAGTCCATATGTTGCACAGTCAGACACAATTCAGTGACTTAGTACGTATACATCCATGCTCCAGCTCGTTCCTCAGTGGACTTAACTAGTTTCTTCAAGATCATTTACTGAATAATATATTTTATCTACATTTTATTTGATATGCTATCTTTATCACAGGCTATATTTTTACACCATATATCCTTTGTTCCAAAATATTTATCTTTTAGAATTTAAAGTTTCTGCCATTGGTACTCATCAGTCACTGAAGAGAATGTGTATCATAGTTGGCATGGCCTTTGTACGTGAGAATTTAGACAGATAAAAATATTTCCAGAGGGTTAACATCTGGATTACTGGGACCTTGTGTAGTTGAATTTCAATTTTACTTGGGTCTGTTACTCTTACATTCTTCACAAAGAGTACACACCAAAATTCAGCCTTTGAAGAAAATATTGTATATTTTGCCTACCTGCCAGAAGATACTGTAGATATCTCAAAATTATATCATGTACTTTTTTAAGCTATGCATGCATGCATGCTAAGTCGCTTCAGTCATGTCCAGCCCTGTGTGAGCCCACAGACAGCAGCCCACCACGCTCCTCTATCCCTGGGATTCTCCAGGAGAGAATACTGGAGTGGGTTGCCATTTACTTCTCCAATGCATGCATGCATGCTAAGTCGCTTCAGTGGTGTCCAACCCTGTCCAATACCATTGACGGCAGCCCACCAAGTTCCTCTGTCTACAGGATTCTCTCTAGGCAAGAATATTGGAGTAAGTTGCCATTTCCTTCTCCATTTCTAAGCTATAAGAGGGTAATCTAGTCAAGGCTATGGTTTTTCTTGTGGTCATGTATGGATGTGAGAGTTGGACTGTGAAGAAAGCTGAGTGTTGAAGAATTGATGCCTCTGAACTGTGGTGTTGGAAGACTTTTGAGAGTCTCTTGGACTGCAAGGAGATCCAACCAGTCCATTCTGAAGGAGATCAGCCCTGGGATTTCTTTGGAAGGAATGATGCTAAAGCTGAAACTCCAGTGCTTTGGCCACCTCATGTGAAGAGCTGACTCATTGGAAAAGACTCTGATGCTGGGAGGGATTGGGGGCAGGAGAAGGGGATGACCGAGGATGAGATGGCTGGATGGCATCACAGACTCGATGGACGTGAGTTTGCGTGAACTCCAGGAGATGGTGATGGACAGGGAGGCCTGGTGTGCTGCAATTCATGGGGTCGCAAAGAGTCGGACACGACTGAGTGACTGAACTGAACTGACTGATGGCCAGTTTATGTGTGATAAACAACTACCTCTTAGCAACAATGGTGAACTGAAATTCTTGTTGACTTTCAGTCACCTGTTAAACAGACGTTCTGACGGAACAGTAGACTTAGTAACTCCTTCATCCCACCAAAAACTATTATAAACATCAGGACTAATGACAGAAATCAGTGAGCCGGGGCTCTCCTAGCATTCTAAGAAACACAAGATTATAAATTTCCCAGGTTTTTGAAGTTTTAAGACATTTTGTAAAATCTTTTTCTTTTAGTTGCTTTTCCTAGCACATAGTAGACAGTCCAAAGTATATACAATCATGTTCTCTTCAAATGCTGCACTACAGAATTCCTTTTTTGAAGACCTTCCTTCCCTTAAAATATATTAATGTCCTTCTTGACCATTATTTCCTAAGAGGATATTGCTTCTGACCCTGTTGCTCAGCTGTCCAAGGTTCCCAGTGACTACAGTGAGCACTAAATCCAATTTGTTTAACTCAAGCTGTATTCCTGGTGGTCTCAGCCTGGAGGGCATTATCAGAATTATTGCACCTTCTAAATTAACTGACTAAACATCCTAGTTTAGAGAGAAAAGTAATTAAATGAGTTATTTTATTCTACAAATACTTAAAAGCAACCCAGATGATATCTTGTGATTGGTTAAAAATGATTTCTAATGTATTTAAGTGATAATTTCTTCATATGAATATGCTTATTATCATGAGGAAAGCTTTAGAAAGAAGAGGTGTTTTTTTTNACTGAACTGACTGATGGCCAGTTTATGTGTGATAAACAACTACCTCTTAGCAACAATGGTGAACTGAAATTCTTGTTGACTTTCAGTCACCTGTTAAACAGACGTTCTGACGGAACAGTAGACTTAGTAACTCCTTCATCCCACCAAAAACTATTATAAACATCAGGACTAATGACAGAAATCAGTGAGCCGGGGCTCTCCTAGCATTCTAAGAAACACAAGATTATAAATTTCCCAGGTTTTTGAAGTTTTAAGACATTTTGTAAAATCTTTTTCTTTTAGTTGCTTTTCCTAGCACATAGTAGACAGTCCAAAGTATATACAATCATGTTCTCTTCAAATGCTGCACTACAGAATTCCTTTTTTGAAGACCTTCCTTCCCTTAAAATATATTAATGTCCTTCTTGACCATTATTTCCTAAGAGGATATTGCTTCTGACCCTGTTGCTCAGCTGTCCAAGGTTCCCAGTGACTACAGTGAGCACTAAATCCAATTTGTTTAACTCAAGCTGTATTCCTGGTGGTCTCAGCCTGGAGGGCATTATCAGAATTATTGCACCTTCTAAATTAACTGACTAAACATCCTAGTTTAGAGAGAAAAGTAATTAAATGAGTTATTTTATTCTACAAATACTTAAAAGCAACCCAGATGATATCTTGTGATTGGTTAAAAATGATTTCTAATGTATTTAAGTGATAATTTCTTCATATGAATATGCTTATTATCATGAGGAAAGCTTTAGAAAGAAGAGGTGTTTTTTTTGGGGGGGGGTTTGGCATTTGTTTTAAGGGAGTAAATGAGCTTGGGTTTCTTTTTAACAATTTTATGAAGTAAAGGTATGCTCTGATGAGAGTAGAAAATAAATATTCAGCATCTATTCACTAACCTAAAAAAAGAAACAAAACTTTCATGCTGCCTTTAAAGTTAGAGACACTTGGTAAATCATAATGATGCCACAAAAAGTCTAGGGTGTTGTGTAAAAGAGCAAAGGCATTTGGGGATGTTGCAAGTTCCACATGACCAGACAGAAAATGCAAGTAAGGATAGCAAACACGTATGTTTTTATGTGCTAGGCACTATAAACAATTTACATATATTAAATCATAGTATCACACGTGCTTTGCATTAAACAATAAACAAGCTTTATCAGCCATTATAAACCATCAGATTGTGGCTATTCTCACTTTATGGTTATGGGCACATAACTGGAGATACAGTAACATAAATGTGAGTTCCTAGACTTGTGAACTGATAAAAACAGTCTTTAAGGCCTACATTAGATGCTAACGGTAGATCTATAGAGGTTAATTTTAAAGTGCGTATCTGAAGATGCCTCAGCCTAACATTAAATTAATATGGGACAATCTACAAAAAAAATCAAACCAACTCTTTAAGAAGCATCCAGTCTTTTATAGACTTCTTCAATGAAGGTGAACATATGCTTCATCTGGTATGAATTGTGGAGAACTTCCAAGTCCTTCAGAAGACTGTTCTGATTTGGAATTAGCGTCAGAATTTCTCTCTGTGGGCATGACAGAATAAGTCATTTAAAAAATTTTATTTTTTATTGATATGTAATTGACATGAACATATTAGCTTCAGGCATATAACATAATGATTTGATATTTGTATACACTGCAAAAATGATCACCACAGTAAGTCTAGTTAACATCTATCACCAAACATGATACAAATCTTTTTTTTCCTTGTGATGATAACTTTCAGATATACTTTCTTAGCAACTTCCAGATATACAATACAGTATTAACTCTAGTCACCAGCTTATACATTACATCCCCACGACTTATTTATAAGTAACTGGAAGTGTATACCTTTTGACTTTACCCATATAATTAGTTTTTAACCTTTCACTATGAAAAATGTTATATGTATTGATATGTTATTTACAGAGAATGATATAATAATAATCTTATATAATCACTCAACTGCAATTATCTATCAACTAATTGCCATTCTTCTTTTAAATCTGTATTATTCTGTTTCCTCTCTGCCCATTCCCATTCCTCAGCCTACGTAGATTTTAGATAGGAAAATTTTTGCTACTTTTTGAGAAAACATACAGACTTTCTACCAGGGTAAACAGTGACACTACAGAATCTATTGGGGTCCTTTGAAAAAAGACAAGCTACCAGTGTGCAGCCTACTACAAATAGGACATAGTATACTATTTTAGGAAAAGTTACGTGCAATTATTAGAAGCATAAACAAAGCAACTGTCAGAATTTGCTTCCAGAAATCTACCCTACAGCCATGACTATACAAATGTGTAATAATGCATATACAAAGGTGTACACAGCATTACCTGTACTAGAAAAATTATTTATTCCAAAATCTCCACAAATTACATTATGGCACATCTATATAATGGAATGTTATACAGCAACTGACAAGCATGAGATGTTCAAACTATACCATCATATGAGAAAAATAATTTTCCCTTACAGTTTATATCATAGATTTCATTTGTTTAAAAGAAGAAGTAGCATATAATGTTTTTACATACATGAAATTTATAACTGGTGATGCAGTTAATATGGTAAATTGTAAGTACTTACCTGAAGGATGGGTGCTCTGAGACTCTTTTGAGAAAGTTCAGGAAGAGAGAGTACCCCACTATCTATATGAAACATCTAAAGTAGAAAAAGAAAGCTACAGATTATTTTGTAAAGCTAGACTGTTTCAAAAAGTTGATTTCTCTTATCATACTCAAAAACTGTCTGGGTAAAATCTAATAATGAAAAATTATATCCAGATTCTAGTAATAACTTTTTTGGGGGGGGCGGAAACAATTACCTGTTTTATCTTCTTTTCTTCTTCTTCCACCTCACTTGTCAGAACATGAACTTTGTTCTTTAGGCTGTGAATATCCCCAGTCATTGACTCTATAGTTGCCACCATTTTATCTGTTTCTTCCTGCATCAGAAAGAGAAAGCTAATGTTTTAAATTAAATATACTATTAAGTGAAACCCAAACAGTTTTAAAAACATCTTACATATTGAAACACTTCTGGAAGAAACTGGTAATTTTCATTTTTCTTTCAAAAAAGTCTCCCTAGAGATTGATTTACCAATGGAACAAAGATGTACATGAACCTTTTGAACCTTTCCTCAAAAACTTACCAAAGCTGCTGGTATCAGAGATCCTGGAAGACCTATGTGAATTTAGCAGAACCCAAGGATTCACAGCAGCAGGTATAGCAGCATTCCTTAAGCAGTATGTAATAGCAGAGAAACTCTAATTTAGGAACATCTGAGTGCTATTTTCATTTGCCAAAAGAAAAAGTGCTGAACATTAGGGCAAAGATAATAACAGAAAATGAGTGGCAATTTCTCACATAAAAAGAACATAAAATGTACGGAGGAAAACAAAAGAGAAAATGAATGAAATAAATATGGGAATACCAGGGGTGTACTGACTGCAGGCCACACATAGAGTTAGCCAACTTCTGGGTTTCTAAATGGTATTAAGTACTGCACTGCTTTCAAATCTAGTCCTAGCAACAGCAAAGGACAGCGAGGCCTCTGGGGATCAGGGAACAAGTAAATAAGCCACACAGAAGCCGCACAAAGGTAATGAAGTAATAACTCTGAAATCCTGATGAGCAATATGGTTAGTATTTACATTTAACATCATTTTCCAAATACCGAAAGCAGAATTGTTACTGTCAATTATAGTAATCTTCCTTAACAAACATATTATGGCTTCTAGAAACCATTAGAAAGGGTACCTGCAGAGGTCTGCAACTGCTCATGGGCTGTTTTTGATTGGGTCAAGAGCTATGAATGATTTTTACATTTCTAAAGATGTTAAAAACATGAAAAAGACTGTGCAATGAAAAACAATGCAACTCATAAAGAACAAAATGTTTATCATCTGACCCTTACTGAGTACCCAAAACTCTAGGTCTGAGAGCTCCATTTACTAGGCCAAACAAGGTCACAGGATCTGATACAAAACATGGAGAACAATGTATTATATAACTGAAATTTGTATTATATATTTGAAAGTAGAACTTCAATGTCCTTACCAAAAAAAAAACCAAACAAACAGTGAGGTGACAGATGCATTAATTAATAAGAGGGGGGGGAATCCTTTCACAATGTATATATACATTAAATCACCATGATGTACACTTTAGATATCTTACCATTTTGCTACTTATATCTCAAAGGTGAAATTAAAAAAAAAAAAGCCATATCATGCTGCCCAACTGTTCATTAAGTGGGGGAGCTAGTGACAGTACTGAAAATATTCTCTTGCAAAGCAACACTGTAATGAAAGTTAAATATAACCTCACGCAATGAAGAAAGTGAGAAAGCCACTAAAAACACCCCTCTATAAATTTACAGTAGTCATGTATGGATGTGAAAGTGGGCAATAAAGAAGGTAGAGCTTTTCAACTATGGTGTTGGAGAAGACTCTTCAGAGTCCCTTGGAAACCAAGGAGATCAAACCAGTCAATCTTAAAGGAAATCAACCCTGAACACTCTTTGGAAGGACTGATGCTGAAACTGAAGTTCCAGTATTTGGCCGCCTGATGCAAACAGCTGACTCACTGGAAAAGACTGTGGTGCTGGGAAAGACTGAAGGCAGGAGGAGAGGAAGGTAACAGTGGATGAGATGCTTGGATGGTATCACCAGGCAAATTCCAGGAGATGGTGAGGGACAGGGAAACCTGAGGTCTCTAAGAGTCGGACATGACTTGGTGACTGAACAACAACAACGTAAATTTACAATATATATAAATTTACAAAATATATTAAGTTCACAATATATTTATAACATATAAATTACAAATTTATAAATCTATAATTTACAGATCTACAAGTAGATCTGCTGCTTACAAATAAACTCTTCCATTTTTATTCTCAATCACATGGAAAAGNTTAAGTTCACAATATATTTATAACATATAAATTACAAATTTATAAATCTATAATTTACAGATCTACAAGTAGATCTGCTGCTTACAAATAAACTCTTCCATTTTTATTCTCAATCACATGGAAAAGCTGGAATGACCTATTTGTGAATGCTGACTCACTGGGGATGCAACCCCTGTTTAAACTACCACCACCTTGTAACAGATTAACAGACTTATTACTTTACAAAGTTGACCTGCTGACAAAGACCAGATCTACAAACTACTTCAAAACAGCAAAGGGATATATAGTCCAATCTGTTTTAGTTTTAATAATTATTTAATAAGCCCCTTAAGATTGCTTTTCTTAACTGCTAAAGTATCCACTAATTAAAAGCCTGTTATTTATCCTAACAGCAAATATTATCTCTCACTACCTTCCACAGGATAAAGATAAAAAATCACATGCCCTAAAGTTGGACTAATAGGACTGCATCACAACTGTGAGCAGTTTGTCTAAGGTTCAGCTAAAAGTGCCAATATTTCTCTTTTTCACATTTGTAAAACATGAAATATAGTGCAAGCCTCTTTAAGTCATTAAGGGATATAACTATAAAGTGCTTAGAACAGTGACTAGAAAAACATAGAAGGCTCTTGGTACATGTTATCTATAATGATTATAAAAATAATGATGATGATTGTGTTCTTCTTGTCAATAAAGTAGCACTGAAGGACAGAAAAACTGTTTTGAAATTCGACAGCAGTTAGTGATGAATTCCTATAACTTGCTAATCAAAAATGACAGTTCATTATATTTAAAGTCTGATAAAAAAAAAAATAAGGCTGCTACTTAATTACAAATATATTAGAAATAGTCTTAACTTTAGAGGACCAAAATTGAAAGGTTTTGCTTTGATTTAAAAAAAAAAANGAGAGTTGGACTATAAAGAAAGCTGAGCATCAAAGAATTGATGCTTTTGAACTGTGGTGTTGGAGAAGACTCTTGAGAATTCCTTGGACTTCAAGGAGATCCAACCAGTCCATTCTAAGGGAAATCAGTCCTGAATATTCATTGGTAGGACTGATGCTGAAGCTGAAATTTCAATACTTTGGCCACCTGATGCGAAGAACTGACTCATTTGAAAAGACACTGATGCTGGAAAAGATTGAAGGCAGGAGGAGAAGGAGATGACAGAGGATGAGATAATTGGATGGCATCACCGACTCAATGGACATGAGTTTGAGTTTGTGAGTTTGGGAGTTTGTGATTGACAGGGAGGCCTGCTGTGCTGTAGTCCATGGGGTTGCAAAGAGTTAGACACGATTAAGTGACTGAACTGAACCTGCATTTTGCATGAAATGATTGTGATATTATCTTCTGCAATGTAGTCTCAGGCAGTTTTCAGATTACTTTTTTAAAAGTGTATTTTTTATTGAAGTATAGCTGAAGTACAATGTTATGTTAATTACTGTGTACACTGCATGCATGCTCAGTCATATCCTGCTATTTGGGATGCCCACCAGACTCCTCTGTCCATGGGATTTCCCAGGCAAGAATACTGGAATGAGTTCCATTTCCTTTTCCAGGGGTCAAACCCACATTTCTGTGTCTCCNTACAATGTTATGTTAATTACTGTGTACACTGCATGCATGCTCAGTCATATCCTGCTATTTGGGATGCCCACCAGACTCCTCTGTCCATGGGATTTCCCAGGCAAGAATACTGGAATGAGTTCCATTTCCTTTTCCAGGGGTCAAACCCACATTTCTGTGTCTCCCGCATTGGCAGGCAGATTTTTTACCACTAGAGTTACCCTGAGTGTTAATTACTACTATACAGTGAAGCCTCTCAGTTACACATACGTGTACATTTTTTCATGTTCTTTTCATTATGGTTTATCACAGAATATTGAATATATTCCCACGTGCTATACAGTAAGAGCTTGTTTTCTATCCATTCTATTAGATTACTTTTTATAACATTACTATCCTAGTAGTTTAGTTATAAATTTTTTCTTCTCATCTGCCTTTTAAGCTAGTACCTGCAGTTTATGGCTCAGAAGAAGATGGATGTCTAGGACTCCATGAGTTTAATAGAATAAAAGACATACTAGTTTAAAAAAATAGGAGTTGTTTTTGTTGTATTTCTGTTTAGACTTTGTTCTATGCAATTTTTACCTAGGACACATTTTTTTGTTTTTTAATCTTTTAATGCTTCTTGAGCCTATCTCCTTTTTTTAAAAGACACTGTGTATAACATATTTAAAATTTTAACTTATGTATAATATATTATGTATAATATGCTTATAGGTACGTGCACGTATCATATTTGTAAAATTTGATGAATTTCCACAAACTGAACACATCTATGTAGTAGGAATTTAGATCAAGACCATCACCCTAGAGCTCCTTTCTTTCTTCCTTTCTCAGCTAGTCATCACACATAACTTCTCTTCTGACTTCTGACATCAAAGATTAGTTTTGCATAATTTCTAAACATATTTTTACAGCTATATAAAATTCTATAATTTTTAAATATGGAACTTATTTATTTCTTCATTGATGATGTTTCTTTCTAAGTTTTACTAACTATAAGTAAAACTATTAGGGAATGTGTATTTTGTCTAATAATTGTTCCAGGAGTAATGATCCTCAGTGGAATGGCATGATCATTTCAGAGATTGTGCATGTTACCAATTTGCTTTTTTAAATAGTTAATCTCAGTTAATACTCCCACCAATTGGATTCCTTTTTGTTTTATAATTCCCCAACAAATGTTGGGTATTCTTATTTTTGTTTAAAATTCACTAAATTGATAGATGAGAAATGGTATGGAAAATAGAATTTTGAACTCACTTTACTTGTCTTATGTATTGTAGGGAATCATGACTATATTAATAAAAATTTCCACTTAAAATCCTTTTGAATACTAGGCTCTACATATTGAGACTGTATGACTCTGATAAGCATTAAATAATGCAGAACTTTCAGTACTGCTTTTCTGTGTAGAATTTTGATAAGCTGCTTTATTTCTCTATTTCTTTGGACTTTAATTTCTCCATCTGTAAAATGATGAAATTGGACTTAGTTATGTAGTATAAGACTCTGGGTAATTATCAGGAATATATAGCTCTGATATTAGATCAATTTATGGAATAGAAGAGAATATATATATATGTGAAATTTTATATACATATATTTTGTATAAACAAAATATATAAAGAAATATATCTTATATGAAATAAAAAACAGTGTTCTAATCTATTGAAGTGTAGGAGATGATAGATTTATAAAGAGGGAAACAGAGCTCTGTGGTATGGAATACTGAAGAGGCCATTTAATCCAGCTTGTAGTTTGAGGGACAGGGTGTGAATGTATTAGTTAAATGCTTTGCTTTCCAGGATTAAATACTAGCTCTTCTGTGCCTGAGTTTCCTCATCTGTAAAGTGGGGATAATATTAGTGTAAATTCCTATTTCTTGGTGTTTTGAGGATTAAAATTGCTGCTCTATGTAAAGTCCTTAAACAGTACCTGTCACATAGAAAGCCCTGCATACCAGAGGTTATGCCTTAGCCAAAGTAGTGTATTCTAGGTCAATGGAAGAGCAAGGGCAAGTCGTGGAACTTTGACACATGCAGGGCACTGTAGGTGATCTAGAATTTCTAGAATACAAACTGTGTAGAGGTCAAAGAAGTGAAGTGAAGTCACTCAGTCATGTCTGACTCTTTGCGACTCCATGAACTGTAGCCTGCCAGACTCCTCCACCCATGGAATTTTCTAGGCAAGAGTACTGGAGTGGGTCAAAGGCAGAGGTAATTCTGAGAGATAAGCAGGGATCAGGGCACAGGGGGCTTAAATGTCTGTTTTATTCACCCCTTTTTTTCTCCAGCATCCAATACAATGCCTGTTATAATATAGATGTTAAATAAAAACCTTCTGAGTGAAAAATTAATTAGGAGGCTATGCTGCATCCTCTACATGATGCATAGCCTTTGAAAAATCTTCAAAGTGTGACATGATCATCTCTGTGTTGGTGTCAGTGTGCAGAATGGATGAGAGGGGCTAAGACTGGTCAGCACCACCAACTGAGAGGCTCTTGAGGAAGAGGTCTAGACTAGAGCAATGATAGTAGTTGTGAACACGAGGGACCAAAGTTATAAAATATTATGTGTAGGGAACAGAAAAGGAGAAGAAATGAAATCATACTTATATACTCTTTTTCTTTCTCACGAGTAAGCTCCTGTTTTGCCAGTCTTGCAAATACATATGCACTGTGCTTCTTTTCTAGGTCAGTTCTTGTTCTTGTTTGGCGTGTTCCATGTTCTATCATGTTGAGGGCTAAGACTCAGCTTTTTTTGCTTTCACCACATCACCTGAGGCAGCTGAAAGGATCATCAGGCTCCAGGGTTATCTGGCAACGACTTCTGCATCAGCAACAGCCCCTTCATCCTGAATGGGCTGCCCTGGCTAAAAAGCAGTTGGAAGGCAAAAACCCAGAAGAACTAATATGGCACACCCCAGAGGGGATCTCCATAAAGCCCTTATATTCCAGCCGGGATACCAAGGACTTCCCTGAAGAACTTCCAGGCATGAAGCCATTCACGCGCGGACCGTATCCCACCATGTACACTTTCAGGCCCTGGACCATCCGCCAGTATGCTGGTTTCAGTACTGTGGAAGAGAGCAATAAGTTCTATAAGGACAATATTAAGGGTGAGATTTTAATGTGAGACATAGTATTTATGATCAAACATAACACTTCCTCATCTTGGCTTTTTGAAGGGAGGCTAATCTCTATAGAGCTAATAGTCACTTTATAATCTAGTAGTCAAGGCTATACACTCAAAAAAAAAAAAGAATGTTTTTCAATTTACATGGTCAAAAAAATAGATAACCCAGAATAAAGTGCTCAATTCTTGAAAGAAAACAATACCTAAATGCGGCTTTGCCTTTGAAAAGCTTAATTAAAACTGTCAGGATAGGAATGGGAGGGGAAAATGGTTTATGAGATGACCAAAGAAAAGAATAAACAAAAATGTGGTACAGATTTTAGTTTTTTGAGTGGTTTTTATAATTCTATTTCCCATTAAAATTCAATGGCCAAGACAAGAGCAAAAATAAATGAGCATACAAGTACTAAATAATGTTAACTGTATATAAACAGCCATATCTTCCCATGAATCTTAAAAATATTTCTATCAAAATTGTTAAGACAAAAAAATCCTCAGGTGGACATGAGATCAATATGTTTTATTCCTTCTGTTCTTTATTATAGTGAAGTCTGGAATTCACTTTGTGTGTTTTTTTAGTACATGGGAAACAACAGACTCTTAGGAACTAAAGTCTCTTTATGTAAGTTTGTTTTGGGCATAAAGATTGTTTATTATCAAAGTAGACTGTGATGAGATGAATCAGTACTTTTAGTAGTGTTAAAATCAGTTTACTTTGATGCCAGACTGTTTAATCCTACCTTATTTTTCTTCATATATTTAGCTGGTCAACAAGGATTATCAGTTGCCTTTGATCTGGCAACACATCGTGGCTATGATTCAGACAACCCTCGAGTTCGTGGTGATGTTGGAATGGCTGGAGTTGCTATTGACACTGTGGAAGATACCAAAATTCTTTTTGATGGAATTCCTTTAGAAAAAATGTCAGTTTCCATGACCATGAATGGAGCAGTTATTCCTGTTCTTGCAACTTTTATAGTAACTGGAGAAGAGCAAGGCGTACCTAAAGAGAAACTTACTGGTACAATCCAAAATGATATACTAAAGGAATTTATGGTCAGAAATACTTATATTTTTCCTCCAGAACCATCCATGAAAATTATTGCTGACATCTTCCAATATACAGCAAAGGTATCCTTTGTTATTATAGGTTTTACTGTTGTTCTTGGAATGTAGGAATTTTTATAAAATGCCATAACCTAATTTGAATTTGGTAATTGAGTCTGAGTAGTAGTTATAGTATAGTCAGGATGTGGGATTTGTGTTTGTATGTATATCGTTAGTTTTTATTTTTTAGTCTTTAATGTACTAGTTTTATGGTCTGTCATTACCTATAGGAGTCAGAACAGTAGGACTTTATTGTATTTTCTTTATTGTTAAAATTATTATTCTCTGATAATTGTTAGAATCAGAAAGGGCTCATTATTTACACTTCTTCATTTCTCTCCAGATGTCAGAATCAATTGTGAATAGATACTGGTGTCAGATAGATGAGAATCAAAATAGCAACTTTGTTTCTGCAAGAAAACTGGATTAGAAGATAAAACTTGTATCTGCAACTACAATAAGATCCCTAATATTTCACCCCTGAAGTAGGTTCATTTTCCCCAGAGTGGCAGGAAAAGAAGGTTCTTACAGTATTTCTATATTAGCAGCAAACCTTCAACAGGGAAACATAAAGCTTCTTCATTTCTTCTAAGTAATTCATTAATACTTTCCCCTGTCATTCACACTTTACTTTTTGCTGACAATGCTCTATTCTTATCTACCTTAAAATTAAACCATTATTTCATAGTAAAGGGCAAGTCATTCTCTCATCAAATCTTTTTTATTTAAATCTCTTTACCTCTTATAATTGCCATTCTCTCAGTACCCTTGCTAGTATTGCCTACTCTCCTCATTTGATATTTAGCCTTTACACTTTTCCATTTTATTTTTTTTTCATAGATTCCATCTGCCCATGTGAATTGTTTAGAATTTTACATTCCTATCACCTTTTTCAATTTCACAAACATGCATAGGAAGATTTAGTTGAGCAGTGTATGACAAACACACACACAAATAGCAGTATCTTTAAGTAAATGAAGATACTAAGAGAAGTTGGAAGGTAGGCTGTCAAGGTCTTGGTTATATGGAAGCTCCACAGCCATAAGAATTCCTGTGTCCTTTCATTTGGCTTTCTCTATTTTTACTGTGCCAACTCATGATTAAGGAAGTAGGGAGGCGGACTTTGTTTGGGGAGAGGGACTCCACCCCTCTGGTTAAAGGTGAACTTCCAGAAGGAAAAAACCAAACTTCCATTTATATCTCAGTGGACACACAGAGAGGAGATTGGAAATGTAGAACACATTGGCACTCTGACTGCATGGTTCATATGCAAGAGGAGAGTGGAGAATGGTTCTTGGGGTAGATAGTAGCAATCTGCTATTATGGACTTGAACTTTTAACCTTGTGAAAGACTCTAATGTCACCTGCAAGTTCAAAATTGCTTTATGTAATTCTTCATGTAAGTGATAAATGTGCTAGTTTCATATATTGATGAAATAAGTTATATTAAAGTACTTTGTAAACTTTTATGTTATTCCTTTAAAAAAATTTACTTGTGGCAAAACACATAAAATTTACCATCTGAGTCATTTCCATATAAACCATTCAGTGGCTTTAAGTCCATTCACTTTGTTGTGTAACCATCACCGTCATCCATCTCCAGGATTGTTTTCATCTTGCAAAAGTGAATCTCTGTGTCTGTTAAATACTTTCCATTCTCCCCTCCCTTCGGTCCCTGGCAAACACCATTCTACTTCTGTTTGTACTTATAAGTGGAATCATAGAGTATTTATCTTTTTGTGTCTGGCTTATTTCACTTAGCATACTGTCCCCCAGGTTCATCTACATTGTAGCTTGTGTCAGAATTTGCTTCTTTTTTAAGACTGAATAATATTCCAGTATTCCAGTATTTCTGTTATTCTTAAAGAAATTCTATTAAACTGCTCTCAGTGGGGAAGCACTTGTTTGTTTCCTTGCTGCTTTCTTTGTAACTCTAAATATACTCAAGTAGTCTGTCAGTACCATGCAATTCAGTCCCATTATTACTTTGTAATGAATGTTTTTCAAGAGCTGTTGGTTATAAAAAGTGTTTGAAAGTGTAAAATACAGATAATCCATACCATACCAACAACTAACTTTTTTTTGAATACTTTATATATAGGCATAATACTAAGTGGTTTTGGTGAGTCATTTCTGTTAATCCTACAACTCCACGAGGAAGGTAGAATTATGATATCTATTTTATACTTTAGGAAGCCAAGGGATAACAAGGTTGAGAAAATTGCCTACAGTCCTCTGGCTAGTTAAGTGATATGACTAGAATTTGAGCACTCCGACTTGAGTTCACATTCTGAACCCACTGTGATGAGTGTCTGTGATTTAGTATTTATTATTTATTTTTGATTAATTCTTGGAGGGATAATAGGTTTTTTTTTTTGGTTCTTCAGGTTCTGTGTGATATGTACCCTATCTAACATGACATTTTAGGGGAATAGTGGATTAGTGATTGCGGTAGAAGGAACCTGTCTGAGATACCCTAAGCATTAAATGTCATAGTAAATCAAACTGAAATCTTTGAATTTTAGGTCATGCGTTTTTCCTGTTTAGTTTTCATATACAGTATTAGCACTGAATCATTTTCTTTTTTTCCCCCACTGTGTACTTATTCATGTTCAGATTAGATAATTAATAACTAGTTAACAATAATTAAATTTATACATCTTCAGCACATATGCCCAAAGACTTTCGGTCTTAGGACCTCTTATAAGGTCAGAGGCATCAATTTCTAATTAAAGATGTTATCATTCAGTTCTTGGGCCAAAGGTTACATTCCTAATCTCAGCCAACTAATTCAGTGCTTAATTTTTGGTGCTGATCGATGGTTGATTATTCCTTTTCACTAGGGAATAAAATAGGTACATGTAGTCCTTTGTGGGAGAAGGCAATGGCATCCCACTCCAGTACTCTTGCCTGGAAACTCCCATGGATGGAGGAGCCTGGTAGGCTGCAGTCCATGGGGTCTCTGAGTCAGACACGACTGAGCGACTTCACTTTCACTTTTCACTTTCATGCATTGGAGAAGGAAATGGCAGCCCACTCCAGTGTTCTTGCCTGGAGAATCCCAGGGACGGGGGAGCCTGGTGGGCTGCCATCTACAAGGTCGCACAGAGTCGGACACGACTGAAGTGACTTAGCAGCAGCAGCAGCAGCAGCAGCAGCAGTCCTTTGTGGTTCATTGGATGAACCATTTAAATTGAAAAATGAATGTAACTAAACATTAAATATTTTCATTTACGTCATATCTGACTTGAACATCATTTTCAAGTAGTATTTTCTCATAGAAAATAAATTTAATAGAACCTTTTTAATATTTTTATTTAAAGTTGTATTTTTTATTATTTTATATAGCACATGCCAAAATTTAATTCAATTTCAATTAGTGGATACCATATGCAGGAAGCAGGGGCTGATGCTATTCTGGAACTGGCCTATACTATAGCAGATGGTTTGGAGTACTGTAGAACTGGACTCCAAGCTGGCCTGACCATTGATGAATTTGCACCAAGGTGAGTAAATTAAACTCAAATATTACCTCAACATTAAAAGTTTATAGGACTATTTTATGAGTGTACAGCAAAATATGTTGATAAAATGAATTTGTGTATATAAATATACCAGATTCTTTAGGAAATAAGCCAGTACTCTCTATAATTATTAATAAAATTCAGAGTTAAGTTTGAGCATACTTCTTTGTAAATTAGAGGAATTTTGTTCTCTGCTATTCTGAAAATAATTAACTGACACATTTTGAAAAATAAAAATGTAAATATAATTT
This sequence comes from Neotragus pygmaeus, assembly GCA_006410875.1. Taxonomy (NCBI): domain Eukaryota; kingdom Metazoa; phylum Chordata; class Mammalia; order Artiodactyla; family Bovidae; genus Neotragus; species Neotragus pygmaeus. The sequence continues at coordinate 1,070,654 of SJYV01019240.1, forward strand.
TCAAGACAGATTTGTTTTTGTTCTTTTAAAAGACAAGTCCTCTATTATAGGTTTAAGGTTATTGAAGTACATATGCTTTGATTTTAATTCAAATTAAGTTATTTGAAATTATAATCTGAGCTTTTGTGTATATGATGCATTTAGTTTTATTTTCCGTTTTATAATTAGATTTTGGACTTAATATTACTATTTTAGGTTGTCTTTCTTCTGGGGAATTGGAATGAACTTTTATATGGAAATAGCAAAAATGAGAGCTGGGAGAAGACTCTGGGCTCACTTAATAGAGAAAATGTTTCAGCCTAAAAACTCTAAATCTCTTCTCCTAAGAGCACATTGTCAGACATCAGGATGGTCACTTACTGAGCAAGTATGTATGAATTTTAAGAAGTCATTTATTTTGTTCTAAGCAACTTGGCCTAGGCAAGAAATGTATTTAAGAACTTTTCTGCTAATATTTGAAAATCACAACTGTTCTGACTTGAAAGAGAAAGTGAAGTCGCTCAGTCGTACCTGACTCTTAGCCATCCCATGGACTGCAGCCCACCAGGCTCCTCTGTCCATGGGATTTTCCAGGCAAGAGTACTGGAGTAGGGTGCCATTGCCTTCTCCATAATACCCAGCACAGCTAGCTAAATAAATTTAAAAAGAGCAGTAACTAAAAACTGGTCACAATTTGTTAAGTGTCTGACTAAAGTTGAGACGGTGACAGACACCTCCCTGTGCAGACATCATGCTGCTGCTAAGTCGCTTCAGTCGTGTCCAAGTCTGTGTGACCCCGCAGACGGCAGCCCACCAGGCTCCCCCGTCCCTGGGATTCTCCAGGCAAGGATTTTCCAGGCAAGAGTACTGGAGTGGGTTGCCATTGCTTTCTCTGGAACCTTAGTTTACTTAGCTGTAAAAATGAGGGGATTAAGACAAAAATGATTACTGAAATTCCTTCCAACACTGAAATCTGTATTTTTCCATTTATAAGTACCTGAAGTCATATGTAATATGGATACTTCTAGTTTTTATTTGCTTTTAAATGTATAAAAGCAATGTAACTTTAAAGTTATAACTTATTTTTAATATATCAAAATAACACATTAAAAAAATGCATGTTAAAAAGATCACCACTATATAATTGTTTAATTAAATGACATGAAAATAGATTATCCAAGTGACAATAGTTTTTAAGTGGTTTATTTACATGGTTGCTTACTTAAACATAAAACATGTACATAAAAAGTATATATAACACCAACTTTAATGATGAAGTTTTGTGTTAAGACGTTTAACCATTAAAATTACTTAAGATGATATTAAATTATAACTGTACTTTTTCCTCATCATCACTTATTTTTTACTGTTAAGAAAGTAAAACACACAGGCATAAAAGTAAGCTCCATACAAGCTGAGATTTAAATGATTTTATATTGTTAACCACTAGAGGGAGCAAATTTTATTATAATTTGTGTAAAAACAAACATTAAATATGCACTATGCTTCAGAACAATTCAGAGAAGGCAATGGCACCCCACTCCAGTACTTCTGCCTGGAAAATCCCATGGACGGAGGAGCCTGGTAGGCTGCAGTCCATGGGGTGGCAAAGTCAGACACGACTGAGTGACTTCACGTTCACTTTTCACTTTCATGCATTGGAGAAGGAAAGGGCAACCCACTCCAGTGTTCTTGCATGGAGAATCCCAGGAACAGTGGATCCTGATGGGCTGCCGTCTATGGGGTCACACAGAGTCGTACACAACTGAAATGACTTAGCAGCAGCAGTAGCAAACTAAAGTTCAGAAAGGTCTAGTGACTTGCCCAGATCACAGTTAGGAAACAGAATAAACTAGAAGTCGTATTTCCTGTCTCATAGTCCATTCTTTATCTGTTTTATTAATAAATCATCACCAGTTTTGGCCACCTCATTAGAGTAGATACTTAAGGTATACAGTAATTAGAAAATAGTGAAATATGAGATGAAGGATATTAATAATCTAAGTAGACAATGTGTTACATTCATGATGTTCATATAGAAGATTATTTAGGTGATAAAAAATAAGCACAACAAGTATTTAGTATTTCAAATGATTATAAGAGGCAATGTTTTATTGCTTAAGCACAGACTATGCACCTGGTCTCTTAATTCTAAGTCTAGTTTGTTTCCTAATTTGTCTAAATTTATTTGATATTCTGAAGACTAAGGCAGATTTTGGCAAAGAGAGTATGCATCGGGCACTCCTAATCGTATCATCATTTACAGCTGCAGTATATATCAATTGTCTTGTTTTGCTTTTTACTAAATGTTTTAGGATCCTTACAATAACATCATTCGTACCACAGTAGAAGCAATGGCAGCAGTGTTTGGAGGTACTCAGTCTTTGCACACAAATTCTTTTGATGAAGCCCTGGGTTTGCCAACTGTGAAAAGTGCTCGAATTGCCAGGAACACACAAATCATTATTCAAGAAGAATCTGGGATTCCCAAAGTGGCTGATCCTTGGGGAGGTTCATATATGATGGAATCTCTCACAAATGATATTTATGATGCTGCCTTGAAGGTGAGTTTCTCCTCTTGGAAACTTTGCTTTCAAGATTTACAGACTTACGAAGATTGATAGATTTTTGATTTATAAATGAGATCATTTATATGATCTCATCAAATCCTGATTTGTATCAGGACTTAATAAAGTGAGAGAAAAGGGGAATTTTAGATTTGACTTTATTTAAAACAAATTTAATTTAAAAGTATTTTTTTATTTGTATTATTTTATTCAAAGAGTTAAAAAAATGACTAAGGTTAAAAGGCTATAATAAAATAATCAATCCTTTGTCCTCCACTTGCTTGTTTTCATGCTTCCTTGAGTTAGCTACATTTTTTGTTTGTTTTTGTCTCCATATTTTAAAATTTACATGTGTATACATGTATTATAATTTTATCTTAGTGTAAAACCTTCCTGAAGCCCTCTCAATTCTCATTTGATTTAGACTGGTTTCTCTCTGGGCCATTACTATCCTTGGACTTCCCTTTGTTGTTACTCTGGGAATTCTTTTCATCTCTGCTATGTTGAATCTGTATCCTGAATCCTGTCTCTTTGTTGATTATCCCTTGTTCTGAAGCACATCTTATGAGAACCTCCTAAAATGGTGCGTGGGAAATGAATTATTTGAAACTTTGGATGCTTGAAAATGTCTTTATTCTACTTTGATATTTGATAGTCTGGGTTTGGAATTTTTCATTTGGGAGTTTGTAAGCAAATCTATAAGTTTTCACCTACTTTTTATTCCAATTTCCAATGTTTCTGTTCAGAAATCTGATGTCATTCTCACCCAGGCTCTTTCTTTCTGAAAGCTTTAGGATCTCTTCTTTATTTTTGTATTGATATATCTTTGGTATGTGTATTTTTTCCTACATTGTCTTTGACCTTTGGTGGACATTTTTTCACCTGGCCACTTTTTCATGTTTTCATGGCTGTGGGAAATAGTCATATATTATTTCTTTGGTAATTTCTTTCCTGTCATTTTTTTGTGGTTTCTCTTTTCTAGAACTTTAGAAATCTTGTTCTGACATTCTTATAATGCATCTTTGAAGGTTTTTTGTTTTGTTTTTTTTCTGTTTTTTTGAAGAGTCCTTAGCTTTATCTTTCTACTTAAATACTTTAAAATTCACATATCATGTTTTTAATTTCTAAGAGGTCAGTTTTACATTCTACTTTTTCTGCTTGCATGTCATACTGTTTGTTTCATTAATACAGAATCTCTTCTTCCTTTTCTGAGGATAATGATATCTTTTGAAGTTTTCTTATATATCCTATGTTGTCACTGTTTCCTCTGTGCACCTTTTTGTTTGTAGTTTTATTCAGAATGCAGGGTTTTGTTTCATACACATCTTATCCTTGCCTCTTCCAGTACTTGATGTTTCATAGGCCATTGCTTCTTTAGTAAGTTTTGATTTTCCTGACAGAGAGGGAAAAGGTAGTTACAAACTCTCAAGTAGTTTCCGTCTTTTTAGCTTCCTAAAAGATTCTCGGCTTCTGTTGAATCTAGTATAGGTTTCTCTTTCTTAAATTCGTCAGGGGAAAGCCAGTTTGACCTTGCTCCTTTCTGAGAAGTCATATCCCATTCCACCATCCGTTTTCCACTATCTCATGTATATATGAGGCTGTGATTGAAGGTTTAGATGTTTCTTGATGTCAGTAAAGATAGTTCTATCGTTACTCTATTCCTCAAATCAAAAATAAAATGGCATTTTGAAATTGTTTTTTAGAGTCTTTATTTATGTAACCAAGGAAACTTTATTTATATAACTAAAATTAAAGACTACACAATTAGTGTTGTCTTTAGTTGGCTTCTCAAACAAGTGAGAGCTGTTGTATTTTCCAAAATGGACTTGTTAGTTCTTCTGTTGTCTTTTTTGTTTTGTTTTTTTCTTGTTTTTAAAATTAATTAATTTATTTTAATTGGAGGCTAATTACAATATTGTGGTGGTTTTTACCATACATTGACATGAATCAGCCACGGGTGTACATGTGTCCCCCATCCGGAACCCCCTACCCACCTCCTTCCCCATCCCATCCGTCTGGGTTGTCCCAGTGCACTGGCTTTGAGTACCCTGTTTCATGCATCAAACTTGGACTGGTCATCTATTTCACATATGGTAATATACATGTTTCAATGCCATTCTCTCAAATTATCCCACCCTCTCCTTCTTCCAAAAGGTCCAAAAGTCTGTTCTTTATATGTGCGTCTCTTTTGCTATCTCACATATAGGATCATCGTTACCATCTTTGTAAATATCATATATATATGCATTAATATACTGTATTGTTTTTCTTTCATACTTACTTCACTCTGTATAATAGGCTACAGTTTCATCCACCTCATTAGAACTGATTCGAATGCATTCTTTTTTAATAGCTGCGTAATATTCCATTGTGTATATGTACCACAGATTTCTTATCCATTTGTCTGCTGATGGACATCTAGGTTGCTTCCGTGTCCTAGCTATTGTAAACATTGCTGCGATGAACATTGGGGTACATGTGTCTCTTTCAATTCTGGTTTCTTCGGTGTTTATACCCAGCAGTGGGATTGCTGGGTCATATGGCAGTTTTATTTCCAGTTTTTTAAGGAATCTCCATGCTGTTCTCCATAGTGGCTGTACTAGTTTGCATTTTCACCAACAGTGTAAGAGGGTTCCCCTTTTCTCCACACCCTCTCCAGTGTTTATAGACTTTGATAGCAGCCATTGCTGACTGGCATGAGATGGTACCTCATTGTGGTTTTAATTTGCATTTCCCTGATAATGAGTGATATTGAGCATCTTTTCATGTGTTTGTTAGCCATCTATATGTCTTTTTTGGAAAAATATCTGTTTAGTTCTTTGGCCCATTTTTTGATTGGGTCGTTTATTTCTCTGGCATTGAGCTACATGAGCTGCTTTTGTATTTTTACGATTAGTTCTTTGTCAGTTGCTTCATTTGCTATTATTTTCTCCCATTCAGAAGGCTGTCATTTCACCTTAATTATACGCTCCTTCATTGTGCAAAAGCTTTTAAACTTAATTAGGTCTCATTTGTTTATTTTTGCTTTTATTTCCATTACTCTGGGGTGTGGGTCATAGAGGATCTTCCCATGATTTATGTCAGAGAGTGTTTTGCCTGTTTTCCTCTAGGAGTTTTATAGTTTCTGGTCTTACATTTAGGTCTTTAATCCATTTTGAGTTAATTTTTGTGTATGGTGTTAGAAAGTGTTCTAGTTTCATTCTTTTACAGGTGGTTGACCAGTTTTCCCAGCACCACTTGTTAAAGAGATTATCTTTTCTCCATTGTATGTTTTTGCATCCTTTGTCAAAGATAAGGTGTCCATCCTGCTAAGTCACTTCAGTTGTGTCCGACTCTGTGAGACCCCCCATAGATGGCAGCTTATCAGGCTCCCCTGTCCCTGGGATTCTCCAGGCAAGAACACTGGAGTGGGTTTCCATNGTTTTTGCATCCTTTGTCAAAGATAAGGTGTCCATCCTGCTAAGTCACTTCAGTTGTGTCCGACTCTGTGAGACCCCCCATAGATGGCAGCTTATCAGGCTCCCCTGTCCCTGGGATTCTCCAGGCAAGAACACTGGAGTGGGTTTCCATTTCCTTCTCCATAGAGCGTGGATTTATCTCTGGGCTTTTTATTTTGTTCCATTGGTCTATATTTCTGTCTTTGTGCCAGTACCCTACTGTCTTGATGACTGTTGCTTTGTTGTATAGCCTGAAGTCAGGCAGATTGATTCCTGCAGTTCCATTTTTCTTTCTCAAGATTGCTTTGGCTATTTGAGACTTTTTTGTATTTCCTTACACATTNTGCATCCCTGGGATAAAGCCTACTTGGTCATGATGTATGATCTTTTTAATATGTTGTTGGATTCTGTTTACTAAAATTTTGTTGAGGATTTTTGCACCTATCTTCATCAGTGATATTGGCCTGTAGTTTTCTTTTTTGTGTGGCATCTTTTCTGGTTTTGGTATTAGGCTGATCGTGGCCTCATAGAATGAGTTTGGAAGTTTAATCTTTCTCTGCAATTTTCTGGAAGAGTTTGAGTAGGATGGGTGTTAGTGCTTCTCTAAATTTTTGGTAGAATTCACCTGTGAAGCCATCTGGTCCTGGGCTTTTGTTTGTTGGAAGATTTTTGATTAGTTTCAATTTCTGTGCTTGTGATGGATCTGTTAAGATTTTTTTATTTCTTCCTAGTTCAGTTTTGAAAAGTTATACTTTTCTAAGAATTCATCCTTTTCTTCCAAGTTGTCCATTTTATTGGCATTTAGTTGCTGATAGTAGTCTCTTAGGATCCTTTGTATTTCTTTGTTGTCTGTTGTGATTTCTCCATTTTCATTTCCAATTTTGTTGATTTGATTCTTCTCCCTTTTATTCTTGATGAGTCTGGCTAATGATTTGTCTATTTTATTTATCTTCTCAAAGAACCAACTTTTAGTTTTGTTGATTTTTTTGCTAAAGCCTCCTTTGTTTCTTTTTCATTTATTGCAGCTCTAATTTTTATGATTTCTTTCCTTCTGCTAACCCTGGGGTTCTTCATTTCTTCTTTTTCTAGTTGCTTTAGGTGTAAAGTTAGGTTATTTATTTGATTTTTCTCTTGTTTCCTGAAGTAAGCTTGTATTGCTACAAACCTTCCCCTTAGCATTGCTTTTACTGAATCCCATAGGTTTTGGGTTGCTGTGTTTTCATTTTTGTTTGTTTCTATGCATATTTTGATTTCCTTTTTGATTTCTTCCATGATTTGTTGGTTATTCAGAAACATGTTGTTTAGCCTCCATATGTTTGCATTTTTAATAGTTTTTTTTTTTCCTGTAGTTGACATCTAATTTTACCACATTGTGATCAGAAAAGATGCTTGAAAAGATTTCAATTTTTTTGAATTTACCAAGGTTAGATTTATAGGCCAGGATGTGATCTATACTGGAGAATGTTTTGTGTGTGCTTGAGAAAAAGGTGAAATTCATTGTTTTGAGGTGAAATGTCCCATAGATATCAATTAGGTCTAACTGGCCCATTGTATCATTTAAAGTTTATATTTCCTTGCTAATTTTATGTTTGGTTGATCTCTCCTTAGGTGTGAGTGGGATATAGTCTCCCACTATTATTGTGTTACTGTTAATTTCCCCTTTCATACTTGTTAACATTTGCCTTACATATTGAGTTGCTCTTATGTTGGATGCATATATATTTATAATTGTTATGTCTTCTTGGATTGATCCTTTGATCATTATGTAGTGTCATTCTTTTCATGACCTTTATTTCAAAGTCTGTTTTATCTGATATGAGTATTGCTACTCCTGCTTTCTTTAGGTCTCATTTGCATGAAGTATCTTTTCCCAGCCCTTCCCTTCCAGTCTGTATGTGTCCCTTGGTTTCAGATGGGTCTCTTGTAGACAGCATATATAGGGGTCTTGTTTTTGTATCCATTCAGCCAGTCTTTGTCTTTTGGTTGGTGCATTCAACTTATTTACATTTAAGGTAATTATTGATAAGTAGATCCCATTNGGTTTCAGATGGGTCTCTTGTAGACAGCATATATAGGGGTCTTGTTTTTGTATCCATTCAGCCAGTCTTTGTCTTTTGGTTGGTGCATTCAACTTATTTACATTTAAGGTAATTATTGATAAGTAGATCCCATTGCCATTTACTTTGTTGTTTTGGGCTCAAGTTTATAAACCTTTTCTGTGTTTTCTGTCTAGAGAAGGTCCTTTAGCATTTGTTTAAGAGTTGGTTTGGTGGTGCTGAATTCTCTCAGCTTTGGCTTGTCTGTAAAGCTTTTGATTGCTCCTTTATATTTGAATGAGATCGTCGCTGGGTACAGTAATCTGGGTTGTAGGTTTTTCTCTTTCATCACTTTAAATATATCCTGCCATTCCCTTCTGGCCTGAAGAGTTTCTATTGAAAGATCAGATGTTATCCTTATGGAGATCCCCTTGTGTGTTATTGTGCTTTTCCTTTGCTGCTTTTAATATTTGCTCTTTCTGTTTGATCTTTATTAGTTTGATTAATGTGTGTCTTGGGGTCTTTCACCTTGGGTTTATCCTGTTTGGGACTCTTCGGGTTTCTTGGACTTAGGTGGCTCTTTCCTTTGCCATTTTAGGGACATTTTCAACTATTATCTTCTCAAGTATTTTCTCATGCCCTTTCTTTTTGTCTTATTTCTTCTGGGACTCCTATGATTCGAATATTGGGGCATTTAACATTGTCCCAGAGGTCTCTGAGGTTGTCTTCACTTCTTTTAATTCTTTTTTTCTTTTTTCCTCTCTCCTTCATTTATTTCCAACATTGTATCTTCCACCTCACTTATCCTGTTTTCTGCCTCAATTATTCTACTGTTGGTTCCCTCCAGACTGCTTTTGATCTCAGTTATTGCATTATTCCTTATCAATCGACTCTTCTTTATTTCTTCTAGGTCCTTGTTAAACATTTCTTGCATCTTCTCAATCCTTGTTTCTAGTCTATTTATCTGTAACTCCATTTTGTTTTCAAGATTTTGCATCATGTTTACTCTCATTATTCTGAATTATTTTTCAGGTAGACTCCCTGTCTCTTCTTTGGTTTGGTTTGGTGGGCATTTATCATGTTCCTTTACCTGCTGAATATTTCTCTGCCTTTTCATTTTGTTTAGATTGCTGTGTTTGTGGTGCCCTTTCTGTAGGCTGGAAGTGTGTGGTTCCTTTTTATTGTGGAGCCTGCTCCCTGTGGGTGGGGTTGGGCCAGTGGCTTGTCAAGGTTTCCTGGTTAGGGGAGCTTGTGTCTGTGTGTTGGTGGATGGAGCTGGATCTCTTCTCTCTGAAGTGGAATGAAGTGTCCAGTAGTGAGTTTTGGAGTGTCTGTGGGTTTGGTGTGACTTTGGGCAGCCTGTATATTAATGCTCAGGGCTGTGTTCCTGCATTGCTGGAGAATTAGTGTGGTACGTCTTGCTCTGGAATTGTTGGCTCTTGGGAGGAGTTTGGTTTCAGTGTAGGTAGGGAGGCTTTTGGGTGAGTTCTTGTCTATTAGTATTCCCTGGAGTCAGGCGTTCTCTGATGTTCTTAGTTTTGGATTTAAGCCTCCTGCCTCTGGCTTTCGGTCTTATTCTTAAAGTAGCCTCAAGACATCTCTATCCATACAGCACATGATAAAACATTCTCAATCGTAAAACATCTGTGTTGATCGTGAAATAATTCTCTACAGTGAGGGATACCCAGAGAGATTCACAGAGTTACATGGAGAAGAGAAGAGGGAGGAGGGAGATAGAGGTGACCAGGAGGAGAAAGGAGGAGTCAAAAGGAGAGAGATTAATCTAGCCAGTAAGCAGCTCCCTAAGTGTTCTCCATAGCCTGGAGNAGAGAGATTCACAGAGTTACATGGAGAAGAGAAGAGGGAGGAGGGAGATAGAGGTGACCAGGAGGAGAAAGGAGGAGTCAAAAGGAGAGAGATTAATCTAGCCAGTAAGCAGCTCCCTAAGTGTTCTCCATAGCCTGGAGCACCCAGAGAGATTCACGGAATTAAGTAGAGAAGAGAAGGGGAAGGGAGGAGATAGAGGTGACCTGGGGGAGAAAAGGTAGAGTTAAAGGGGGAGAGAGCAATCAAGCCAGTAATCACACCCCTAAGTGAAAACGGGTATTGAAAATTAGATTTTTAAAGGTACAAAANATTCACGGAATTAAGTAGAGAAGAGAAGGGGAAGGGAGGAGATAGAGGTGACCTGGGGGAGAAAAGGTAGAGTTAAAGGGGGAGAGAGCAATCAAGCCAGTAATCACACCCCTAAGTGAAAACGGGTATTGAAAATTAGATTTTTAAAGGTACAAAATTGATAACAAATACCAAAAAGCAAAGATTAAAAATCTAGAGTAGAGGTTAGATTCTCAAAAATACATATTAAAGATAACAAGACAAAACCAGTCATAAAAATTATAAAATATATATGTATGAAATTTGCTTTAAAAATAGGGTCTTTATTTTTTGCAAGGTAATTATAGGTTATAAAAATGAAAACTAAAGGAGTAATAATTTAAAAAATTAAAAAGTGATCATAGTAAAAATATATCTAGGAATTTCTTTGGAGCTCTTGTGAGCAGTGTGAGGTCAGTTCAGTTTCAGATAGTTCCTTGTTCCAGCTTGTACTTGTTCTCAAGTTCTGTAGGCCCCCTCCAATGCTTAGTCAGTGTTAACTACAGGGTTTTAATCTGTTTCACCTGTCACTTCCAGAACGGTTCCCTCTTGTTTATTTTGGCTTCCTCTGTTTGCAAGTTTCTTCAATGTCTAAATTCCATCCTGACACAAGGGTGCAAAGGTGGTCACTTGTTTAGGCTGACTTGTTCAATTTTGTTAGGGGAAGGAGGGATACTGCAAATAAACATCGCTGGCATGTGTGGGGAGTGCTTTCTGTGTATGGACCACACTGGGATTGCTCCAGATCAAGGCAGTGTGTGCTTCCCAGGTCTAAGCTGCTCAGGTTCTGGGGTACTCTGCAACTGCACAGACTCGGTTGGGCACGCCTTTTGTGCCCTTCCCAGGTCTGAGCAGCTCAGGCGACCAGGTGCTTGGCAAGTGCCGTGTCCCAGGTGGGCCGTGTGTCTTAATCCTCTCCCCGGTCTTGGCTGCTTGGTTTCCTGGGTGTGTCATGAGAGCATTATCCCAGGTGTGCTGTGTGTCTCCCCTGGGGAGCTGATCTCAGGCTGTGTCCCTTCTGGCAGATGTCAACTGTCCAGGATCCCAGGAAGACGTGGTTAGCAGCTGGGAGCCTGCTCACAGTTTGGTGGAGGATGCTGGTCTCTGGGGCAAGATTGCAGCAGCCCCTTGCCTTCTGTTTCAGGCTGTCACATGCCTCTCTGCCTCCGGTGGGGGCTAGGGGCCTGTATGCAGCCGACTAGCTTTCCTTTGGTATTCACTCAATCCTTTGCTGTGTGAATGGGCCAGTCTTTACATTAGAGCCTTTTGCAGTAAATTCTCCTTTTTTTTCCTTTCTGGGGATCCTACAGTTTGGGTTGCTATCTCATGTTAGCACCCTCAGATTGTCCTCAGGGCATTCATGCCCAGTCCTTAACCTAAGCACCAATTATGCACCCCATGCCTCCCTGTCCAGCCCCCCGCTTGCTGGTGGCAGATGCAAGTGTCTGGGCTACTTCTCCACTGGCAGTTGCGGTTAGGCACATATTCTGTGGGGGTTTTTTTGTTTTTTGTTTTCTCTCCCTGTTATGTTGCCCTCTAAGATTCCAAAACTCCCCACAGACCTGCCTGTGTTAGAGTTTCTTACTGTTTGGAAATTTCTCCTTCATGCCCCCTCCCCAGGACAGGTCTCCATCCCTAACTCTTGTCTCACTTTTTGTCCTTTATATTTTGTCCTACCTCCTTTAGAAGAGAATGGGCTGCCTTTCTGGGTGCCTGGTGTCCTCCACCAGCATTCAGAAGTTGTTTTGTGGAAGTTGTTCAGCATTCAAATGATCTTTTGATGAATTTGTGGGGGAGCAAGTGGCCTCCCTGTCTTATTCCTCTGCCATCTTGGGTCCTCTCTCCCCTTCTGTTGTCTTTTTAATGGATTTTAAACACAGAATGTCCTTTTTAATTGATGTAATTTGCATATTTACATTGTGTTAAAGTGTACAGTGTAAGGATTTAATATTTGTATATATTGTTAAAGAATTATCTGAATAAGTTTGGTTAACATCCATTACTACACATAGTTACAGATAGTTTTGCTTGTGATGAGAGCTTTTAAGATCTATGCTCTTGTGAAGTGAAGTCGCTCAGTCATGTCTGACTCTTTGAGACACCATGGATGGAGTAGCCTCCACCAGGCTACTCCATCCATGGGATTTTCTAGGCAGGAGTACTGGAGTGGGTTGCCATTTCCTTCTCCAGGGAATCTTCCTGACCCCGGGATCAAACCCAGGCCTCCCACATTGTAGACAGACTCTTTACCGTCTAAGAATCTACGGTATCGTTAGCTCTGCAGAATTTCTAATCAATGCTCTTGTTAACTTACTTCTTTTCTCAAGAAACATTAAATTTATCACTAAAATAATTTATAATTTTATTAACTTTAGTATTTACATAGCATGATATGTTTGTACTATTTATTAAAATGTTTTCATATTTTCTTTTAGTTTTCTTCTAGTTTCTTCTAGTAATATATTTTTCTTATTAGCTCATTGATGAAATTGAGGAGATGGGTGGAATGGCCAAAGCTGTAGCAGAAGGAATACCTAAGCTTCGAATTGAAGAATGTGCTGCCCGAAGACAAGCTAGAATAGATTCTGGTAAGACAGTAGAAAAGGTTTTATGTGAAATGAAGTATTTAAAAAGAAATATCGATTTCTATTTGAAGATAGCACATATAGTTAATAGAACAGAAGTTATGGATAAGTGAAACTTGGATAAAATGTTTCTCATGAATCTACATGTATCTATCTCTGTGTTGTATTTTTGCATGCCTGGATACACATGGGAAAACATGTATAAAGTATATTTGGGAGCATTATAAAGCAGAGTTTGTAATTCTAGTTTATCGTTTATAAATTTTAAAGGTTTTTGTTGTTGTCGTTTAAAAGTGGTTGGCTTAAGGGAAATAAACTACTAGAAAAGCTCTTGCACACTTATTTTCTACCTTATAAACCTTAGATGATAGCTGCTACTACTGTCTTAATTTTGTAGTGTTAGAAGAGAGTTTATCAGAGGCTCTGGGAAAGTTTGAGAGAATAATAAAAGCCCTCCCTTACAGATATTCCGATATATACTTGTCTTTTCCCCTTCTACCCCTATTCAGTATTGGTATTTGCTTTTCTTTATTGATGTCTATTAAGAGTTAAGAATACTACTTAAAAATACCAAACTTATAAGAAAAGTATGTGGTGATCAGAGCATTACTGTTAGATAATTATTTGTGAATAGAATCTACATATTATTTTCCTCTGGGAAATTGACAGGTTCTGAAGTAATTGTTGGAGTAAATAAGTACCAGTTGGAAAAAGAAGAATCTGTGGATGTTTTGGCAATTGATAATACTTCAGTGCGTAATAAGCAGATTGAAAAACTTAAGAAGGTAATAACAGGTATCATATTTTGAGTGTTTTTTTTTCGGTATGCTGGGCACTGTCCAACCCCTCAGTATTATTACAACAACCATGAGAGGTATGTATTATTTCCCAACATTTTAGAGATAAAGAAACTAAAGATAAGGGAGATTGAGAAACTTGCCCAGGATAAATAATTAAGCAAGACTCAAATCTAAGTCTGTTCATATTAAACATTCACCTTTTTAATCATAATATCTGGCTCTGTGAAACTTGTATGTTCTTATTAAAAACTCCTCCATAATAATAATCAATAATTTATTGATTTGAAGTAAGGCTTAGATGGTTATACAGCTCAAAGTTAAAAACAAAATTAAATTCAGAGTCCATATTTAAACCCAGGTCTTCTCACTGTAATTTATTTTTGTGTTCCTGATACTACTATGAAAGAATTGTTTGGTTTCATTTTTTAAAAAAACATTCAAATATATTTGAATAGTGTTTCAGTAAGATATAATTTAGAGTGAAAGATGTTTATTTTGATTGGAACTAGAGTACTGGTATAATTTTTTATTTCCAGTTTCTTACTGAGATGAACAAAAATATACAAAGTACTAAAATAAACTAGATAAGACATATTAATTCTTATTGTTATAACATATATATTTCTATTGTGTGGAGCTACTTTGTCTCATAATCTCTGGCTTTAGTAATTACTGCTGTTTCTAAGGCAGGAAAGTTGAAATTCCTTAATGATTTGTTCTGTTTACTATTCTTGTGATTAAGATAGGACTTTTTCCCCCTCAGTTCAAGTATTCTTTTAAGAATCTAATAGACTTTGTCCAGTTAGACTATATGCACAACATTCATCTTCCATTTGTTTTTTCTGTTAGAGTTAACGGCAGATGGTTAATGATATTATTTCTTTATACACCCTCATTGAGGAGTTAATTGTTCCTTTCCCACATTTTTGCCTTTTTAAAAAAAAGAGTTTTATTTAGGATGTAGCATTATATTTCCAGTGACCAAAAAAGTCTCAATATTTATTGTATTTGGAAAACTCCTTGTTTACTCTCTTGTACTTAAACTTTCTTAAACTTACAGCTTGAGGGCATGCAGTTAACATAAATGATAATATAACTTATTTTTAGATAAGAGTTAGAAATTCAGTAATGATAATGGATGTGGTTTGTTCTTTGCCTTTAATATAAATTTCCTAATCCCCTCTGCTTATAAATATGATAAAATTTTAGTGGCATCTTAAGCAGTATCGTATTTTAGACTCATACAGATATAAAAACTTGTAAAAAGTTGAATTTTAGGTAACTTTGTTTAGGTATGTGGTTGGGTCCAGAGCTAATAAAGCATTATATAACTAAGATATTTCTAAGTTTGATCTCTTAAGTACTTGGGAGGGTCAGCACTATTATTTATTATTGCCCTTCTTGTTTCTGAATTATCAGTGTTATTTAGAATTTGGCTTTACTTTAGGAAGTTCTTAAACATTGAGGGAGTGAATAAATGAAATAAATACCAAATGTAGGATATATGTTATCTCTCTCTCTCTTATTTTTTTTTCTTTTGCTTTTGAAGTTAGGATTTTGGAACAGTTTCCATATGAAACGTGTGTGTGTGTATATGTGTGTGTGTGTGTGTGTATATATGTATGTATGATCTGATTTCTATTTTATTTTCTAATCACACAAACTGTCCCTTTCTTCACCTGTTTCTGTAAGGTCAAATCCACTAGGGATCAGGCTTTGGCTGAACGGTGTCTTGATGCTCTGACTGCATGTGCTGCCAGTGGAGATGGGAATATTCTTGCTCTTGCTGTAGATGCAACTCGAGCAAGGTAAAGGATATGTAAGTTTGAAGTTTTCCAAATACTAGAAGTTGACCAGTTTAGCTTTTCAGAATCAGTCTTAAATAAAAGATTGATTCTATAAACTATGTGAACCTGAAAGAAAATAATTGGAAACCAAAATAAAATTGATTCTTTTTTTTTTTTAATATCTGTGCTTTAAAAACATTCATCCATTTTGCATGGAGTATATTAATAGCTGTATTTCCCTGTGGCTCAGGACATTTGAAGCTCTTGTAATGTCACTGATTTACAGGTTCAAATTTGATGTTCTTTCAAGTACAGGAAGACATTATTATGCTCACAGTAAGCAAACCTGCCCTTTGTCAAAGATGGACAATATCTCTTTCTTCCTGAGCTGTGTACTATGTAGACATCTTTGAAAAGGTAATCTAGAATAAAGGCAGTTAGTCCTTTGCCTTACAGAACATGCAGAAAAGCAAGTGACCCACAAAATCTTTTCTCCCAATATATGATAATGTCACTAAAGAAATTGGTTTTGCTTTTATTCTTTATTGCTTAATATAATACAATGAACTTTTAAGTTGTTTCAGCTGCTTAAGGGATAGAATGAATAGTATGTTACTTTTTTGTTTGTTTTTCAGTTTTAATTTCTTAAAAGAAATGATGACTTCTCTGCTTAAAATCCTTCAATAGTCTCCCATTTCTTTTAAATTAAAACCTAATCTTACTATGGCTTGTAAGACGGCTGAATGTAACTCTTGCCTACTTCTCTGACCTTGTCTTATCCTGCTTCCTTTATTAATGTCCCCAATTTCCTTCTTTCTATTTTTAGCACATAAGATATATTTTCCTACTTCCCAGAGTCATTGCATTTGGCATTTCCTTTTTCAAACACTTTTCCCTCTTAAGTTCCCTTGAGTTTCTCTTTTTCATCATTTAGATCTTAGTTCAAAAGCTGTATCTTCATGTCTTCAACTGCTTTAAAACAGCTTTCCCAAGCACCTTATTCTATTTTGCCTATTTTAATGTCTTCATAGTACTTATTAGCATATGAAATTAGTTTGTTAGTGTACTGTGTGTATACTCTGACTGGAGGTTTTTGTTTTTTTTTCTTTTTTGGTTGTATTTATCGCTATATCTCTAGCACTTGCCAGTGCTTGCCCCATGTTAGGTACTCAGTACATGTTAAATGAATTAATAAACAAAAATGTAATACACTATTCATAAAAGATTTACTTTTTGTCAAAAAAATCTCACTGGGAATATTGCTCTTTATCCATTTATATTGCTAAGAAGTGAATTGCTCAGTAATCTTTAGATGTTTGTCTATTTGTAGTTTTTAGGTCATTCAGTCATTTTTCAGTTGACAAATGGTGAAAAGAGATCACATTGTATAAACGCATCCAGAGGTTTTTTTTTTTTTTTTCATAATTATTCTGAGTAAAGAT
The DNA here is from genome assembly GCA_006410875.1 of Neotragus pygmaeus. Lineage (NCBI taxonomy): Eukaryota > Metazoa > Chordata > Mammalia > Artiodactyla > Bovidae > Neotragus > Neotragus pygmaeus. The sequence goes on from SJYV01019240.1 coordinate 1,087,441, forward strand.
GCAGTCGTGAATGCAGTAAAGAACATTCAGATTTAGGTTTTTGACAGCCTATTTTTGACAGTGGTAATAAAATATGTCTAAGTATATTGAATATTAAGATAAATATTATATCCCAAATAGTGATGTTATCAGAACCTCCATTTAATATTTTAGATGTACAGTTGGAGAAATCACAGATGCCATGAAAAAGGTATTTGGTGAACATAAAGCTAATGATCGTATGGTGAGTGGAGCCTACCGCCAGGAATTTGGAGAAAGTAAAGAGATAGCATTTGCTATCAAAAGGTAATGTGTGAAATTTCTTAAACCAGAATGTCATCTTTTCTGTTAACACAATCCTCATGTATCTACTGTGGGCTTAATTTTCTCACATACAACTGGAAAATAGTGATATTTGACTTATACTTTCCTCCTTAATCTGTAGCTTTACTATAATAATATTTTGAACTTTGACCATAGTCCCTTTTAGGAGTTTCTCATTTAAAGCAAATGTTTGTTTAACTAATGTTGATATTGCTTCACATCCTCCAGGGACTTAGATTTCAATCTCCTTAAGATGGACCACTTTTATATTAGCTTAAATTTTATTTACATTGTTTAATCACTCAAATAATTATAAAATCTTTACTTTTCCTATTTGAAAGTAAATATTTGGTTGCCATCTATGAATAAGTTAAAATCAGTCATTACTGAACTGATAGTAACATAGTCCAACATGAGTAGGAAATATGAATTAATATAAATTGATCATGTTTCTGTAGTGTGAGTAGTACCTTCCTGATGATTGGCTTTCTCAACCTCTGTAATAAATTTTCCACAGTTAATGTCGCTACTCATATATGAAATAAATATCAAAACAACCAAGGTGAAAGTCATCAAAATGGCACGTGTTTTTTCTCTTAACAAAAGTAGATTTGTTTCTTAGTGCTTTTTCATCTGGGGCGTACATTTATTGACTTAAGCAAGAAACTATTTTGATTATACATTATCATAAGATATCACATTGAGGCCACTTGGAGGAGTTCACACTTGTGAATGGTAAGTGAGATATGGTCAGTCCAAAACAGCTAGTGAGTCAAGTATATGTACAAATAATTATGAAGGCATTTTTTAGTTAATATTTTACTATTTCTGCAGATTGTACTCTGGAGACTGTCTTAAGAAGTTGTAAAGTTGTTTTCTCATCTTGCTTCACTGTGATGTTCTCAGTGTTACAGGCTTGCAGTCTTTCAAATTTTCTTCTAGGTTGGGAGATGGTAAACATATTCAGGCTTTAATTGAGTTCTTTATATAAAACAAAGATATTAATAAAATATGAATAAACAGATTAGGTGTTTTTATATAAACTTGAAAGATTTGCTGCAAGTAAATTATAGTTTTATATCTTACCTTTGGCCAATTATTGTATAACTGTTATATTTTATTTTATTTTATTTTTGGTATCTAATGCCTTTATTCTCATTTTTGTTTGCTAGCCCCTTAAATATAACTCTTCTACAACATCATAATCTTGAAGGCCTGTGATACTAGTTCTTTACTGACTTCCTGTCCTGAAGATTTCTTTCTCGAAGTGATACACCTGCTAACACTAAACTGTTTTTTCTTTCTTTTTTTTTTTTTAAGGACTCTTAAACCTTCAAGTATATTTTAAAATGTTCCTTAGGGTTGAGAAGTTCATGGAACGTGAAGGTCGCAGACCTCGTCTTCTTGTGGCAAAAATGGGACAAGATGGACACGACAGAGGAGCAAAAGTTATTGCTACAGGATTTGCTGATCTTGGTTTTGATGTGGATATTGGTCCTCTTTTTCAGGTATTGAAAACTGTTGGGAGGAATTTCAAGCCCTATTATTATATGCTGCAGATAGGTCAACTGAAATGAAGACTAAAGAGTATTCATTGAATTTTTACTGTGAAAGAAGTACAGCTTACCCCAGCCTTTATAGAGTCTCCCATTAGAGTTTTCCCATTTGGGATTTAAGATATTGCTCAGAAAAGCTAGAGAAAATTCTTGTGATAAAGAGTTAGCCCAGACTTCTGGGTATGTGTTCTTAAACTGTATTGGTAGATAAATATGTAAATGTGTTTAGAGTTGCACACATTTAAGGTGAGTTTTGTTAAGAATCTCAAATATATTTAAGGTTAAATAAATTGTATACAATGTATTTAGTTTGCTTTCAGTCTAATAAGTTAAATACTTTTCCGTTCTACTTTCTTACTCACACTTTGCTATCCCTTTGCTTTAGTTTGTTTGCTTATTTTAAACAGTGATCAAATATAATGCAAATATTTAGTGGTTAGCTTTTGGGAAATGTTTTTTTTCATAAAATAAAAGAATTTTTAAAAATTGTTGGAAAAATTAAAAAAAATTGGAACCTAAAGGAATCTTACAAATAACTGAAAGTTAATTTCCCCATTAAATACCATCTCTAAAAGTTTAATTTGTCTTTTAGTAGCATCAGCTTTGTTACCATAATTCTGCATCATTAAAAAAAATAGTTATAGTTATCTGTGGCTGAAAGTACAATCATGTAGTACTCTGATGACTGATTTAATAAAAATAATAGATTTGATGTTTTTAAAATTGCAACATTTGATAATTTCCAGTTCGACTTATATAAACATAAGGCATGGAACTGAATTATTCAAATGGAGTTTTAATCTAATAAATTTTGGTAGCATGGATGATATGAATAACAAATCATGCTTAAATTAAATGCCTTATCTTTAAGAAATCAATAGGAAGAATATGCACATTTTTAAAAGGTTTTAATTTCATCTTAATATTTTTTGCAGACTCAAGGTTTTACCAGCATGTTATATGACTTTCCTTGGGATCTTCTTAAATGTAGTTCCATTAATGAGTATAGAATCCTTTGTTTTTGCACTAAAATTATGAGTCTTAAAATGTTGCCAAACTCCCAAGAAAATTCACAAATTTTTATAGTATTTTTTTCTGCTTATAATTATGCAGTGGTTTCTCAGATGGCCTTATCCTTCCCAATTGTCTTGATTTACATTATATGTACCATGAGAGACCTGTAGGTACTTTTTAAAATATGAAATGATTTAAATTCATGTATTTTATCAAAGCAGTGTCATGAACTCATAACAGAGGAGATACGATCTTTGTTAATTCATAATTGAATGTTTGAAAACATCCTTTATAATTTTATATCCCAGTAGTAAACTAAGGTAATACATGAGAGACATGGCCCCACCTGAACCATAGCTTCTCTTGTTTATGCACTTCCCTGGATGCTATAGCCCCTTAACTAGTTTCTACAGTTCTCCTGTTATTTTGCTCCATGAAGTGAAAGTGAGATTGTCAGTCACTCAGATGTGTCTGACTCTTTTTGACCCCATGGACTGTAGCTTGCCTGGCTCCTCTGCCCGTGGAATTCTCCAGGCAAGAATACTAGAGTGAGTAGCCATTCCCTTCTCCAGGAGATCTTCCTGACCCGGGGATTGAATGTGCATCTCCTGCATTGCAGGCAGATTCTTTTATCATCTGAGCCACCAGGGAAGCCCTATTTTGCTCCAAATATTACCGTTAATTTCATATTTCCATGAGAGAACAAGGTCCTGGTGCTTCATAGTCCACACCATCTTTTCTCTTCTCATTCAATTTTAAATTCTGATTCACTTTTTTAATGTTGCATTTTAAGTTCAGTCTTTAATTCTTTAGATCCTATCACGTTACCTCTCAGTTAATGTTGGTAGTGAAGACAACAGATGTATTTAAAAAAAATTATAATGATATTTTGCCTATATCTCCCCTTTATCTTAAAGATTTTGTGGGGAACTTCATCTTGATATAACTTAATTGATAAATGGTAGAGATAGAAGCAGACATAGCCCTGGTGTTTATTACAACAGTTGGATGAGGGGATATTTGAGAATGGTGAAATATGAAGTTACATTCACATCAAGACTTTTAATGAGGACAATTTTGAAATGTCCACTGAAGTAGTTGTAACACTTTAGAAACACTTTTTGGGATTAACAATGATTTGCGTCTTTACTTTGTAACTGTTCAGACTCCCCGGGAGGTGGCCCAGCAGGCTGTGGATGCAGATGTGCACACTGTGGGTGTGAGCACCCTGGCTGCTGGGCACAAGACCCTCGTTCCTGAGCTCATCAAGGAGCTCAACGCCCTTGGACGGCCAGATATTCTTGTCATGTGTGGGGGAGTGATACCGCCACAGGTATTTTCATCTCCTACATTTTCTAGTACTGTACTGGGACTGCTGAGTAACAGTAGTTTGTATGTAATTATTTCATTTACTGTATATTTTCTCTAAGAATGTGTTGCAGAGTTAGAGCCAAATTAGAACCAAATTATTTCCTAGTGCTTCTACTAAGTAAATTCTACAAAAGTTGTCAGTGTTGTTTTCTCTTTAGACTGTATTGTAATTCAGTATGCATGCATGCATGCTAAGTTGCTTCAGTCGTGTCCAGCTCTTTGCGACCCCATGGACTGTAGTCCGTCCTCTGTCTATGGGATTCTCTACGCAAGAACACTGGAGTGGTTGCCATTACCTCCTTCAGGGAATCTTCCCGACCCAGGGATCGAACCTGTGTCTCTTAGGTCTAACTGCATTGGCAGGTGGGTTTTTCACCACTAGCATCACCTGGGAAGCCCTCAGTATGCATAATTTAATACTATATAACGCTTCTATGAGACAGTTGCCTCCCTACAAATTAGTCACCTAGATAGAGATCTGTCTTCGTCATATTCAGTAAGCACTGATGGAAAAGGAACAGGCTGAAAGTAATAAAATCTCACAACTGGAATAGAGAAGAATGGTGAACACACAGTGAGGATATCAGCCCTCCCTAGGGAAAGAGTGAACACCCCTCATCCTGGCAGTGGAGTCAGTCCTTTAGTTGATCAGTCCTCTCAGCACTTGCTTCTGTTGTTTCAGAGTTCCTACCTTGTTCATTTCCTCCATATCCCCATCCCTGAATGCTGCCCTAACTTAGCACTGTATCTGTTGTTTCAGAGTTTCTACCTTGTTCATTTCTTCCATATCCCCATCGCTGAATGCTGCCCTAACTTAGCACTGTATCAGTTACAGGGTCCTATAAAACCCCCTTTTTCATGAAATTAATTCAATTGGGATATAGTTTTCTGAGTGCCCAAAACACCTAATTCAGACATAAATGGAATCAGCCTGTCCTGAAAATTATGGCTGAATGGAGAAGATGTGGATTCTAAAACAAGAATGTGGATCCTCTTAGGAAAAGATAAATGGATGCTAGGTAACAGTAATGTTAATTAATTTATTAAGGAGACAGGGACGCTGTCCATATATGACCTTGTGCTGTGTGTGCTGAGTTGCTTAGTCATGTCTGACTCTTTGTCACGCTATGGACTGTAGCCCACCAGACTCCTCTGTCCATGGGGAGTCTCCAGGCAAGAATACTGGAATGAGTTGCCATGCCCTCCTTCCGGGGATCTTCCCAACCGATCAAACCCAGGTCTCCCGCATTGCAGGTAGATTTCTTCACCATCTGAGTCACCAGGGAAGCCTGTAAATACTGGAGTGGGTAGCCTATCCCTTTTCCAGGGGATCTTCCTGACCCAAATATATGACTTTACCAATCAGTTAAAATAGTTAAGATATAACCTGGGTCGATTTCTAATCCAGTTTTTAATAATATCAAATTGTGTTTTTACTGACAATGGAAAAAATATTGAGTTACAAAAACTGTATATGAGATTGCTCCTAAGTAAATGACTGTACGTACTACAGAGACCCCACCACTATATAGCAGGAATCTGTCAGTGATTTGTGACCTTGTGCCCAGGTTTTCAGTTTTTCTCCTTCTGTTACAATTCAAAATATAAAATAATGAATGTATATACTACTTATGAAAAGAGAAAATACATATGCATGAGCTTGTGAGGTTGGTTATAATGGACTGGCAACCAAGTTGTATATTACTTCTTTCTAACAATGCATTACTCAATGTGGTATAGTCAACACAAAAGTGATTTTGTTCCCTGGTGGCTCACATGGTAAAGAATCTGCCTGTAGTGCAGGAGACCCAGGTTTAGTCCCTGAGGGGAAGATCCCCTGGAGAAGAGAATGCCTATCCACTCTAGTATTTCTGGAGAAGAGAATGCCTACCCACTCTAGTATTCTTGGCTGGAGAATTCCATGGACAGACGAGCCTGGTGGGCACAGTCCATGGGGTCACAGAGTCAGATATGACTGAGTGACTATTTAATTTTTATTTATTAGTCAACACAAAACTTTCTGTTAGCACCTTTGCCTCTTATTTTGATAAGTATAGTTCATTATTTGAGAATATAAAGGGCTTTAATTCTTTATTACTGTCTGACTATGGAACATTTCTATCTGTATTGCAGTTTTAGAGCCTATAATATTAATACCTAAGCTCTTAGGCATGATATTAAAATGTAAGACTCAAAATAATTAGGCAGTACAAGGTAGTGGCATTGAAATACAAATTGATGCCAGCCTGAATGGTAGGGGGTTTGGGGGAGAATGGATATATGTATATGCATGGCTGAGTCCCTTTGCTTTTCATCTGAAACTACCACAACATTCTTAATTGGTTATATCCCAATACAAAATGTTTTTGGTGTTTAAAAAAAAAATTGAGAAGAAATGCTGGCTGTAATACAAGGGGCTGACATTTTCAAGCCGTATATATCATAGAAGTCTCTGGATATTTAAATTACCTAGAACAACTGTGGAGAAGGCAATGGCACCCCGCTCCAGTACTCTTGCCTGGAAAATCTCATGGACAGAGGAGCCTGGTAGGCTGCAGTCCATGAGGTCGCTAAGAGTCAGGCACGACTGAGCGATTTCCCTTTCAGTTTTCACTTTCATGCATTGGANAAGGTTAGAGAGATTGATAAGCATTACCAATGTCACACCTCGGATAAAATTGTGGAGTTAAAATTCAAATCTGCCTACCTCTAAAGCTATTCATTAAACAACCATACATTGTTGCTTTCCCATGAATAAACAGGTTCCAAGATCTTGGAAGAGTTTTCATCTGCTGCTGGGAAGAACAGGGTAGAAAAGAAGTTCTGGAAGAAGGGAGACATTAGGATGCTACTGAATGTCTAGCTTGGTGGCAATGCATGCCTGAACCAGGCAGTGCCAGCAGGCATAAAACCAAGAAGGGTATGAGATTTTACAGAGGCAACTGGAGGTCCAGAAAATCGTGTGCATCATTATACACAGAGCTGCTCCAAATGGTCAGAGTGCCACCCAGTGCTATACAGGAGAGTTCTGGAAGTCTTTATTATGACATACGCCTTGATTTCCCCCAATGAGAAAAATCAGAATCACAAATAAAATCCCTCCAGTTTACAAAGATGCTCTGAACAAGTGAGGCATCTATGAAATTTAGTTCCTTGAAAGTGCCCTCTATAAAGCAAAGCTATTATTGTTCTCTGCTGCTGCTGCTGCTAAGTCGCTTCAGTTGTGTCCAACTCTGTGCGACCCCAGAGACGGCAGCCCACCAGGCTCCCCCGTCCCTGGGATTCTCCAGGCAAGAACACTGGAGTGGGTTGCCATTTCCTTCTCCAATGCATGAAAGTGAAAAGTGAAAGTGAAGTTGCTCAGTCGTGTCCGACTCTTAGCGACCCCATGGACTGCAGCCTACCAGGCTCCTCAGTCCATGGGATTNCTAACTTTCGGGGGTGATATGCCTACATGGTCCTGATTTCCCTGACTCAGTCTCTGGCTTTCATATCTTCATTCCAATTCTGTATAAATCCCTATGATTTATAACTTTGTATACTAATAGACTTACAAGGTTGAAGGAGGCTTAATTTGTACTATATTGCTAACCTTTTTCCATATTGAGATTCAGTTTCCTCCTTAAAAATATGGAAAGTGTAATTTAATCTATTTTGCAGGGTCATGTGATGATTAAATGAGGTAGTTTATTCTAAAGGGTTTTGTGAACTGTCAATCACCATACAAAACGGTATTATTGTTAAGAGTCAGTTGTAAGCTCTTTGAGAGTGAAATGCTCCTGGTCTCGTGTGGCAGGTTGTGTGGACTGCTCACGTGTATTGTGGGTTTCTTTGCTGGCAGAATCCTTCTCCTGCTGTCGAGGCTGGAAATGCCTGAATACTCTCTTTGGTGGGTCTCTGGCAGCTAGAACTTGGTCAGGGGACCTAATTCTAGTCTGTAACACCTGAATGGAGATCAGCTCTGTAGTTCCTGGGCAATATTTAACTCTCTGATTGCAAGAAATGCATGGAAATAAAATTTCTGGTTTTCTACCTGGAGCTCTGACGATTATCCTGCCACTCCAAGGAGAAATGCCAAAAATGAGAGCCAGGAATTTAAGGGTGAAAGAGTGGAAAGCTGTATGGAACACAGATCTCTTATTATATTGATGAGTGGCCACACCGACCCTGGGACAGCCTGGCCTCCAGGACTTTCATTATGGGGAGAAATAACTGTTCTGACCTGTTAAACCAGTTTTAGCTGCATATTTTGTTTCTTGCACCCAACACATTCCACCGAAGATATATTTCTCTTGTATCTTTGATGGTGCCAAGACCAAGTTTAGGTTCTTTTTCAAAAACTTTTTTACTGAGGTATAATTGATGTATAATGTTATATAAATTTCAAGTGTATAACATTGTGATTCACAGTTTTTGAAGTTTATATTCCATTTATAGTTATTATAAAGTATTGGCGATAATCCTTGTACTGTACAATATATCCTTGGTGGCTTCTTTTATTTTTTAAAAAATATTTATTAATTTGGCTGCAACGGTCTTAGTGCAGCACTTGAGATCTAGTTTCTGTCCTAGGGATTAAATCCACAGCCCTGTCTCAGCCACTGAACCACCAGGCAAGTCTCCTCGGCGGCTTATTTATACATAATTGTACTTCTGAATTCTCTATCCTGTATTGCCCCTCCTGCTCCCCAGTGGTAACCACTAGTTTATTCTCTATATCTGTGAAAGTTTAGGTTCTTAAATACTTCCTGTTTGATTATAATTATATTTCTCTTTATCGCACGTTTTTGCATAATGGGTACTTGTGTTTCCAGGCTCCTTGCAAAGGCAAAGAAATTGCACCCCAGGAAAACAAAGATTGTTCAGATTATACAACCCTGTCATTAGCAGGACTCCACAGGCCCGAGGCCTGAAATAAACTAGACTTAAATTGAAAGCAGACATGCTGTAGGCAAGATACGAAGATTCAGTGGAAACGGAAGCCATGATTGAGGACAGTGCTTCCGACTGTGACTGCAGACTGGAAACACAACGCCTCACAGCTTCTTGCTTGAACAGCCCCGCACTTGCTTCGTTATGGGGATGGCTGTTTCTTCTCCGCTTCTCCCTTCTCCTCTTTCTCACTCCCAGGCTGAAATGTTTGTCATTTAATAGGCTCTATCACAATTTAAATTCAGAAAGACTGGCCATAAATTTGCTCAGGAATGCTCAAAAATTGTGTACACGCTTTCTAAGGGAGTAACCCTTAGAAAATCCCAAGGCGATCATGAAATATCTGTGCTACCTAAAATAATCCATCCAAAATTGTTTGTCAGGCTATGACCGTAATATAAATGGCATCAGATGCATTTTACCAGTTGGATGGTTTTCACTGTTAAAGCTTTGCTTTCTAATTCTATCTTAGCTGGCTATTAACTCTCAGCGTGAAGAGAAAATATTGCTGGTATGACTGACAAATGCCCTTATCAAGTGATTGTATTTGCTTGGTTGTGTTGCTGGCAAGAAAGCTGGCTGGCCATTAGTGGCTACAGTAGTGTTATGACCCATGAAATTGCTTGGTAGTGGAGTGATGTCCATAAGGACTGACCAAAGCAAGGTTCTGTTTCTCACCACAGCTGGAGACCTTTAGAGCCTCCTTTTAGATGTTAGGACACAGCCCCCTTACCTTGAGAGCTCCCTGGAGTGACAGATGGAATTTCAGTCATCCAAGGGCCCAGCCTTCCTTCTCTCATAACGGATATTGCTGCCAAATTCATCTGGTGTGGAGACTCATAATGATCAAAGCCAGTTGTGTTGTTCAATTAGGCAGAAAGGGGACACAGATGAGAACAGAAAGGCACAAAACCAGGGAACACAGATGAGAGTGGGAAAATTCAAATCAGTAATGGAAACCCTGTCTTGAAAAAAACTCCCTGAGTCTAAAAATGTCCAGAGCAGAGAAGTCTCCAGTGCCCACAGCTAGGTGATGAATGAGCTCTTGAGAATGCCTGTGCATGGTGAACTTGGATTTGTACAGTGGCAAGACTGACACTAAGGACATTGAGGATTATTGGTAGTGGGGCTCTAGCAGCGTTAGCCTCTCAGGCACCTCTGGTCGTCTCAAGTCATCTGCATCATGTGAAGAGACAACAGGCTGATTGCAGACTCAACGAAAAAGTGTCTCCATTGGAAGAGCTGCAATATCAGAAATGGCCAGAAGAGGTCAGCATTCAGGAAGCTATAGGAGGATCTGGCTATTTGGAGAAGCCAGAGGCAATTCAAAAGTGATGGGAATCTCTGATCCGGAAAGGAAAGGTTTGGCTTTCTCAGGGACTTGAGCACACAATAGGTTTTTGGGGAGTATCGCACGATAGCACTGCATGGCTCCATAGTTTCAAGGCCCAAGACTGGAGCTATTTATTGTCTTTACAATTGCCTACCTCCTGCTACTCCTATTTCTTCTCAAAATGTATACTCTTTTCCCTCCTTATCTTTCTGCTATTAATGCTTAGCACTTTATATCTGTCTAATACATAACACATATATAAAGATACACATACATGTCTATATATCGCACGGATGGATTTGTTTCTGACAGTGTTTATTCTGAAATTTTCAACTAATATTGTCATGTCATTAAATACTTTTGAAAACATAGCTGTTAATGACTGCTTCCTATTCCATTGACTGCATGTAAGTAGTTCACATAACTATTTCTTTAACTGTTGAGTTTTTATGTTGTTTAGTGTGATTCTACTTGACCTCAGTGCCGTTCTCCTTAGGGAGAGGCAAGCTAACACATTTCCTGTGCTTTGAGGACAGAAAATCAAGGAAACAGCTTATTATAGTAGAGCTTGCTCAGGATCCATGCTCAGCAGATCTAGATTTCCATCTGAGGTCTATCCTCTCTTAGACAATCATTTAACTTCTTTGAACTCAGATGGTAAAGAATCTGCCTGTAATGCAGGATGCCCAGGTTTGATCCCTGGGTCAGGAAGATCTCATGGAGAAGGGAAAGGCTGCCCACTCCAGTATTCTTGCCTGGAGAATTCCATGGACAGAAGAGCCTGGTGGGCTACAGTTCATGAGGTTGCAAAGAATCAGACATGGCTGAGTGACTAAAACTTTTATCACATATAAAAATAGGATTAATAATATGTGCCTTCTAAAGTTATTATTAAGTTATATGGTTAAATTGTGAAGATGAATTAAACATTGGGAGAGCAATAGCACTTAGAAATGGTTAAAATATGTATATATTTTAGGAATTATAAAGGCTTTTCCTTTCCTAAGCAAAAATCATTAGGAGAGGAGGAAAACTAAGCAGCAATAATACCAGTACAGCAATAATACCAATACAGTCAGGGTTCTTGGTTGCCAAAAAATACCAATAGACACTAAATGGGATTTACTGAGAGGGTAATACAGATCGTTGGATTTAAGAGAGGGCTGAGGAAATAGACTAAGAAACTGGGCCAAAATTTAAAGCTATGTCAAAACCAAAATTTTATCCTGCACATAGGAGCATCCTTTGTTCTGTTGTCACTGGACTGACCTCTAGGATGTCAATAACCTCAAATACGCAGATGACACTACTCTTCTGCCAGAAATTGAAGAAGAACTAAAGAGCCTTTTGATGAAAGTGAAAGAGGAGANGGCTCTCAAGGATCCTAGCATCTCCAAAGAGGTTTCTGTAAGAGAGGGCAATGTTACCGAAAAGCTCTCCAAAAGAGGAAACTTACTTCCCAGGACTAATACAGAACCCTTCCCCTGGTCCAGGGGGTTTAGGGGAAGGGAGGGAAGAAGGATAAGTGTTCCAGAGGGTGGAAACATCTCCCCACCCTGTCCTGTGCCAGCCACCTACCCAGCCTTCAGTCGGGGTGGAGGCGGGGAACAGTGGGGAGCCACAGGGAAGCCGGTCCCTTTGTCCCCTCTCCTACCTCAGGCCTTCTAGGGGAGGGTCAGCCGGGGTCAGGGAGCTTGCTCCTGATGCTCTGGGGCCGGCTGGCTGGAGAGTTCCCAATTAGACTTAAGTTTCTCATCCTTAAGGCCCTGAGTCCCCAACTCAGGCACCCCAGCCCAATTACTGCTGGGCAGCGTTAACCCCTTGGTGCCCCGGGCCGTTAATGGAATGTTAATTGTTCTAATGGGTTTCTTGTCAACAAGTCCTAATGAGCTCCTTCCTAACAAGCTTGGGTCTTTTTTCTGTCTGTTTGTCAACAAGCTGGAACTTGGGCTCCAGTCCAGCCTCACCTTGTGAGGCTGGGGAGCTGGAGCTGAGGAGGCCGAGGGAGTGAGTGCTCCCGGGCTGCTCCTCCCTAATTCCTAAGGGGTGTCCTTCACGTCCCTCGGCCACCCCCAACCTGTGTGCACAGCCTCCCTTGGCCCCTGAGCTCTGTAAAAAGGCAGTTTTAGCTCCTTTGGATGATAATATCAGTGACAAATAATTTCTTCCTGGATATCACTGTGGGGTTGAGTGTTGCATTAAGGTTTTTTGTGTTTTTTTTTTTTCCTTCCTAGCTGCCCCTTAATAAAGGTGATCAGCGTTGAAAACAATCCTGTGATGTGGGAAATTTCTCGGTGGTAAACTGTTCCTTGTGTGTCCTCCATTTGCAGTCTTGGCTGTGTCCCTCCAGAGCCCTGGTGTCCGGTGACAGAGGGCTGGGGCCTCCGGACAGGGTGGAGCAGCCTCCCAGCCGCCGGCCACAAACAAATACTCCGAGGCCCCCGCGCCCTCCAGCCTCCCAAACAAAGCACCAGAAAGGCAGGGTTCCCCAAAGCGGCCTGGTGCCCAGTGATGGCTCAAGGAGTTCCCCCACACCCCCACTGTGGAGCCTCGGCCAAGAGAAGTCAGACCCCCACATTCCTCTCCGAGATGCTCCCCTGTGGACCCTCTGCACCCCAAGCCCAGCTGGTGGGAAGAAGGGGACCTGTGCAGGGGAAGGAAAGCAAGAGCTTCCGGATGTGGCGATGGGCTCCCGGTCCCCCTGGAGTCAGGTTACCAGAGGCTCTGTGCTTGAGCACATAGGGAAGGAAACTTAAGCCCGTGATGACAAGGCCTCCTGTTTTTTGCAGGAGAAGCCCCCAGAGGGCAGTAGGGCAGTGGCCTAGTGGCCTGTCGTGACCCCAGAGAGGAGGAGAGGGGGGGCAGAGGCCATCTGGGTCCTCAGAAAATTGTTCCCGTGGCCTGTAGACCCTGCTCCATAGCCCAGCAGGCCCCAGATGGAAAAATCTGTCAGCCTGGATAGTGCTGGTTTCTAGGTGCAGGCTACTCTGTGTGTGTGTGTGTGTGTGTGTGTGTGTGTGTGTGTGGCTCAGCTATGTCCGACTCTGCAGTCCCATGGACTCTAGCTCGCCAGGCTCCTCTGTCCATGGAATTCTCCAGGCGAGAATACTGGAATGAATTGCCATTCTCTTCTCCAGGAGATCTTCCTGACCCAGGGATCGAAACCAGGTTTCCCATATTGCAGGCAGGTTCTTTACCAGCTGAGCCACCAGGGAAGCCCTAGACTACTCTTGCCATCTCTCTTTAACCCCCAGGTAGGGCACTTCACCAGCTGTTGCAAACATTTCTAAAGTGACCCTACTTCCCATCCATTGGTCAGTGAACAAAAGAAGGCAAACTAGAGTCCTCTTTTTAGCCTGTCTTCCTCCTTTTCAGCTTCTTGTGCTTGCCTTCACGATGACTTTCTCATCTGTGGAATAAGGTGTATATATATATGTATATAAACCCAAACCCGAGGTGGAAGGGAACTGTGAGTGTGCTCAGTCAAGAGCACCCCACCAGGCTCCTCTGCCCATCCTGGAGTGGGTTAGCCATTTCCTCCTCCAGGGGATCTTCCTGACCCAGGGATCAAACCCATGTCTCCTGCATTGACAAGCAGATTCTTTATCACTGAGTCACCTGGGAAGCCCAGGAGGGAACTTCTTCTTCTTCTGCGTTGCTTCAGTCGTGTCCGACTCTGTGTAACCCCATAGACGGCAGCCCACCAGGCTCCCCCGTCCCTGGGANCTGGGAAAGATAGAAGAGAAAAAGAGAAGGGGCGGCAGAGGATGAGATGGTTAGATAGCATCACCGACTCAATGGGCGTGAGTTTGAGCAAACTCTGGGAGATAGTAGAGAACAGAGGAGCCCAGTGGGCTGCAGTCCACGGGCTTGCAAAGAGTTAGACCCTGCTTAGCCGCTGAACAATAACATATGCAATATCATGTTATTTGAAAACGGGACAGTTTTGCTTTTTTTTTTTTTCCCAATCTTGTTCCCCTTTATTTAATTTTTCTTGCCTACTTACCATGGCTACAATCTCAGTATGATGTTGAATGAAAGTGGCAAGAGTGCACATTTTCATCTTATTCCTGATCCTTAGGGGAAAGGAATTAAGTCTTTCATGGTTAGGTCAGTTTTTCCATGATTCCATTTATCAGCTTGATATGGTTTCCTTCCATTCCTGGCTTGTAAGTTTTTCTTTTTTTTTTTTTTAATGAGGTGGTATTGGATTTTGTGAACTACTCCTATTATGCAACTGTGGGGATGATCATGTGGCTTTTGTCCTTTATTGTACTGATATGATGTATTACATTGATTGATTTTCAGATGTTAGGCTAGTTGGTCATGGTGTACAATTCTTCTCATATATTGTAGATTCTCTTTTCCAGTGTCTTATTGAGATCTTCATTTCTTCTGAAGTTTTTTGGATTACTTTCTCAAGGTTCAAAAATTCAGTTGGGACTTGTACTGCCTAAGATTATGTCTGATACCCATGCCCAACTTCTAGAGGGCTGGGAAGGACAGTTTTTTCCTTTTTTAAAAGATAATTAGAGATGGAATCCCACCTCTACTTTGAGATCCCCCTCAAACAGAAAAAAAGTTTGCATGTTAGTATCTCCAAAATGACAAACATTCTTTTTAACTTTCCATAAAACAACCACATTTTGGAAGTCATTATTTTGTGTTGTGTATTCACATTTATAAGTGTATACAGAATTATACCATGAAAGGAGAAAGGTTTTTGATTTCATAAGGTGAACTGAATCACACCCTGTCTTGCATTTTCACTTTGACGTGCAGCATCTTCAGTGCCTCTGGGCTAATGATGTAGGCACGAAGACAGGTTTACGGCCTAAATTATGGGATGCCAATGTTAGCACTGAGGGTGACTTTTGGTAGCATGAATATATTTCTAGTGCTAAAGAGCTTCTCTTTCTACTTTTCTTTTCAAAGCCATTGCCTACTGCTGGGTGAGGATAGTTAGAATCCATCTCAGGAAAGTCAGAGGTCACCCTTTTATCCCCACTGAGTTTCCATGCTTCTGTATTAATTCTTCCTCTTTACAGTATCTTTCCGCTCTCAATCCACATAGCCACACGGAGCTGGGAAGGGAGTGTGGAAACTCTCATTAGCTCCAGTGAGGGATTTGGAAGGCAAGTCA
Source organism: Neotragus pygmaeus (assembly GCA_006410875.1). Lineage (NCBI taxonomy): Eukaryota > Metazoa > Chordata > Mammalia > Artiodactyla > Bovidae > Neotragus > Neotragus pygmaeus. The sequence goes on from SJYV01019240.1 coordinate 1,103,093, forward strand.
GAGGGAGGTACAAACCTAAGCTCTTCCAGCACAAGGAGAAATCAGCAATTGAGGTGTCAGTGCGTGCCTGTGACTGAATTGCCTTAAGCATCGTGATTTAACACAGTGAAGCCTTCCTGGAGCAATAGCAAGAAAGCTGGACATCTTATATTGGGCTGAGCAGAATTTCCTTTTGAGTTTTAGGTCACAAAACCCTGGCCCTGGAACTAAGGAGCTCTCGTCTGTTACCTTTCAGTTTATACTCTACCGAGGGCAAGGCACCACTGATAATTGGACACATTCATCTTTTGGTGACAGGATGATGCTATTTAACATCCAGCCTGACTCCTGGTGTGCTGTTCAGAGTGAATGAGCTAACTCTGATTACAGAGCAATGTAGGATAATCATGTCTCATATTTTAAATCAAGCCCTGCATTTGTTTTTCTTGGAAATTTAAAATGATTGGATATGTGTTCATTTAACAGAGGAAATGCATCTGATTCTTGCTGGAAAAACATTGAATGAGGACTCCCTTATTAAGATGGAATAGGGGGATCTTGAACTGGTCCAGGAAGCTGCTAGTGAGAGCTGGGAGATATTGATCAAAACACCCTCAGAGGACAAATGCCAGCATTTATGGGTACCATCACATTTTGACGTGAAGAATAGGGAAGCAGGAGACTGTGACAAAAATCTCCTACGGTCATTTACAGTTTTTTTTTGTTTTTGATTTTGTTTTTTTTTTTCTTTTACAAAGAGAGCCATTTATGTTCAGGCCAATAGGAGGAGCCTGTTTTTGCAATGGAATTTGAAAAAAGATAAAAGTGGTCTGTGAACTCTGTGAAACCACATTAGCTTATCAGGCATAACTCTTCAGTGATACTCTTTTCAGTTCAAATATTCCTGGGAAAGGAAACATGTGAAAGCTTAGTTAGCTTTTTTCCACTTCACTTGAGACAGTTTCCTTTTTCCCTCCTCATTTATTTAAGAGACATTGTTTGACATCAACTGCATAGGATTTCTTGGTGTGTGTGTGTGTGTGTGTGTGTGTGTGTGTGAAGGTACACAAAAAAATGTTGCATTTTTCCTCTTTAGGGTATAAAGTCTAGTTACAAAATAACACATATGATAAATAACTTGCATATAACCACATGGTGACATATACCTTGAACAAAGTAAAGGTAAATTTTAGAAAGGAGAAAATTTTCTTTATTCTTATATGCATTTATTAATTTTAAAACTTCATTCAGTTGATATGTATTAAACCGTACTATATACCAGGCTGTGGAAACTGGTGAGACAATGTTAGAACACTCTTAGCACCTGTATGTGCTTTGCACGTCATCTCCCATCACCCATGGGGGAAGAAAAAGAATGGTGAAACTGATTCAGTAAGAGCTCAGGAACCTTGGATATCAGGTGTGGTGTAGAGGGACTGCTGCTCTGATTCTGTAAGGAAAAAATGCACATACAAGTTACCATATGCTACAGCCAAGGTTACTGGAGCGAAAGTGTTCTCTAGGTTACACATGTAAGCATTCCTGAGGTGACTGAAAGTATTTGCAGAATGAAAACCCTGAAAAGGGAAAGAATGCATGTTTGTCAGCAGGTGGACCTGGGTATTTCTCCCTGAGGGCGCCGGGGGTAGTGCAATCTGGGGCAGAAGCGTGGGAGTTCACCAGATACACTCTGTGGTTGATCATTTCCATACTTGAGAGCATTCGGTCTCTAGAGAGGAAAGACAGTGCCTCCTCAGGGTTGAAATGTCACTTCCCATCAATGTCAGGAGTGCTCTTTGGAGATGTTCAATTTGTAAGTCTGTCAGGGGATTGGGTATTTATTTGAGCCTGCCGTTGTTGCCAGTTTGCAAGTCAGGAACTTGAGTTTTATGTTGGGTTCTGCCTTTAATTAGCTGGTCATCTGGACTCCCTGGGTCTTCCTTCATCACTAACTAGTTACAGATCCTTGGATAAATTATGAAACTTCTTTGGTTTACTTTTTGTGAAAAATATAATAAAAATGTATCACAGAGATGTTGTGAGGATTGAATGAGTAGTATATTTAGGACAGTGTGTGGAACATACACAAAAAAAATCTCAAGTGAGTCTATACTGTAACCCCTTAAGGTAAGATTTGGGGGTAAGAAAAATATATGTGAACATTTCTTATTATGAGACTTCTTACTAGTGAAGAATCCAAAATGTAATCATCTTCAGCCTCTGTGATATCACCCCCAAGGATGAAGAAGGTGCCATTGTGAAGTAAGATTTAACTGGATTATCTTCCTAACAAGGATGTAGCAGTCAGTATTCACAGCACCAGAGTCTAGGCTGAGCAGTAAGAGATTGGGACATCTGTGGAAAGAACATTTGAATATAGAAATGNGAAGCAGGTGCCATTGTGAAGTAAGATTTAACTGGATTATCTTCCTAACAAGGATGTAGCAGTCAGTATTCACAGCACCAGAGTCTAGGCTGAGCAGTAAGAGATTGGGACATCTGTGGAAAGAACATTTGAATATAGAAATGGTGCATTTCATCATATCTGATTTTGATTTATCTGTATTCTGTGTGTGCATTGTGGTGTCTTTGGAGCTTTCTGTATCTTGTAACTGAATGAAAGTGTGAGATATCTGGAGGGATGAAAAAGTGCTACAAATGTAATAAAATCATTATTTCTTAAAAAAGCTAAAGAACAAGAGCAAATGTCAAGTCATAATTATTACCCCTGAAACTAACATGATATTGTACATGAACTATATTTCAATATAAATAAATAAGTAAATAAAAGAAATTCAAGTTTGGTAATACCACTTCCACTTCTCAGGTGGTGCTAGTGGTAAAGAATATGCNCTCAAGAGTCTTCCCCAACACCACAGTTCAAAAGCATCAATTCTTTGATGCTCAGCTTTCTTTATGGTCCAACTCTCACATCCATACATCACTACTGGATAAACCATATCTTTGACTAGATGGACCTTTGTTGGCAAAATAATGTCTCTGCTTTTTATATGCTCTCTAGTTTGGTCATAGCTTTTCTTCCAAGGATCAAGTGTCTTTTAATTTCATGGCTGTAATCACCATCTGCAGTGATTTTGGAGCCCCCCAAAATGAAGTCTCTCACAGTTTCCATTGTTTCTCCATCTATTTGCCATGAAGTGATGGGACTGGGTGCCATGATCTTCATTTTTTAAATGTTGAGTTTTAAGCCAATTTTTTTCACTCTCCTCTTTCACTCTCATCAAGAAGTTCTTTAGTTCTTCTTCGGTTTGTGTCATAAAGGTGGCGTCATATCTGAGGTTATTGATATTTCTCCCAACAATCTTGATTCCAGCTTGTGCTTCATCCAGCCCGGCATTTTGCATGAGGTACTCTTCATATAAGTTAAATAAGCAGGATGGCAATATATAGCCTTGACATACTCCTTTCCCAATTTGGAACCCATCCATTGTTCTATGTCCAGTTCTAATTTTTGCTTCTTGACCTGCATACAGATTTCTTAGGAGGCAGGTCAGGGGGTCTGGTATTCCCATCTCTTTAAGAATTTTCCACAGTTTGTTGTGATCCACATAGTCAAAGGCTTTGTCATAGTCAACAAAGTGAAGTAGATGTTTTTCTGGAACTCTCACTTTTTCAATGATCCAAAGGATGTTGGCAATTTGATCTCTGATTCCTCTGGCTTTTCTAAATCCACTTGAATATCTGGAAGTTCACAGTTCACATACTGTTGAAGCCTGGCTTGGAGAATTTTGAGCATTACTTTGCTAGTGTGTGAAATGAGTGCAGTTCTGTGGTAGTTTGAACATTCTTTGTATACCCTTGCACAAATTATGAAATCTCCTTGTCTTGGATTTCTCATCTGTAAAATGGGCATAATACAACATCTTTCACAATCTCTCATCCAGAAAAGAAGAGCTGACTTCCAATAAAAATCTGATTCTATCGTCAGCCAAGACAAAAAAAAGCGGGGGGCATATTTAGGACTATCTGCCTATATTGTAGGAAGCTGTAAATTGCAATATTGTTAGAGCTCTTTAATTCATAGCCACATTCTTGAGCAATATGGTAACTGGTATTATAAAATTACTCTAAGTCCCAAAGAGAAAATCAACTACTTCATCTATGCTTTTGGATAACCTTAGCCTAACCTACTTTCTGAGTATATCCCAGCATTTACATATGGATGTATCTTTTTTGATTAAAGCTATCATAAAATTCAGGCATAATGCCCCAGAGATAACACTAATGGAATAACTTTGAATTATTAAGGAACTCCAGAAAACCTGGGGGACTGCTCTACATCCATGATTTTTGTTAATGCATGAAAACAAAGGGCCTGTCTCTTGTGATTCATTAGAATCATTGTGAATCTCCTCTGATTGCTATTTCTTTCAGGCACCACTGACGTGCATTGCTGTCAAATGAAAGAGGATGTAAGACGAAAGAAAGAGGTTTCTGTCCCTAAAAAATCACCTGAGACCTTCATTAAAGAATTGAGATACTAACCTTAATAAAATACAGGGAAACCAAGATGAATTAGCCTGAATATTACCTAAAAGTATCTGCCCTTAGGACAGCAATCTCTATAGCAGTTTTCTTTAGTGGTAATAATTCAGTTCCCACCTGGATATATCAGCCAGGGAGAACATTCTTGCTCATTAGATGCATATTTTCATACATATTTTAAACCCTTGCTTATTGTGTATTTTATATTATCTTCTTTTTATTTGCTTTACATTAGTAACTTTAAACTTCCAGGTCTACCTGGCTTACACCTTTCCCTTTATCTCTTCCGTTTAGCAGGTTTGAAATTGTGACACCAAAATGAGTTCAGGATCAGAGAGATGTACACCTGAATCTTGTGCTCTTAACTGAAGAACATGAACTGCGCTACCTGATATCTTTACGCTTCAATGTCTCATCTGTAAAATCAGGGGGAGTGACAATTATGGAGTTGTTATAAGAATTAAGCTTGATGACTACTTCCATATTATTAAAGACATACACTTCTTTATTTAGAATTGGGTACCCAGAAGTATCTGACCCCTCTACTGGACCTCAAGTTGCTCAGAGTTGACTGAGGAGAAGAGATGAGAAGCGTTAACTGGTATAATGCTGTGTATTACTGGGGCTGTGCACAGCGCAAGCCTTTATGTCCATGTACTAGTTCATCAGCCTATCCATAATTGTTTAAACGCAACTTTGAAAATTTCAAAAATTCTATCTATATTTATATATCATAAATCTTTGAAATTAAAGATAAACAGAAAGAGGGAAAAGAGACTCAAGCTCTTCTCAAAGCATTATTTTGTATTTATTTTCAGACTTTTCTTCTTGTGTTATATTTATATAGATATATTATACCCATTCCTAGGTATTATATATCTGTAAATAAATGGATTCACATTAAATACTGCAGTTTGTGAACTTGCTTTCCCCCTCAACAATGGACTTGCTTTCCAGTACCACAATTTTTTTTTTAATTAAAAATAATTTATTTATTTTTGGCTATGCTGGGTCTTCTCTGCTGTGCAGGCTTTTCTCTAGTTGTGGCAAACAGGGGCTGCTCTCTAGCTGTGGTGTGCAGGCTTCTCATTACTGTGGCTTCTCTTGCTGTGGGGCCTGGGCTCTCGGGAGTGCAGGCTTCAGTAGTTGCAGCTCCTGGGCTCTAGAGCACAGGCTCAATAGTTGTGACGTATGGGTCTTGTTGCTCCACAGCATGTGGGATCTTCCTGGGTCAGGGATCCAACCCATGTTTCTGGTATGGGCAGGTGGATTCTTTGCCATGGAGCCACCAGAGAAGCTCCCACAGCCACAATTTTTAATGTCCTTTATTTGACATTTAAATGCTATCTTGTGGATAACTCTTGTCCTCTACTTCACTGTTTCCTTTTTCAAGGTTTCCCCGGGGGAATTCAGTGATCTCTCTACAAAAGTAATTGCTGCCAGGGCTTGGTTATAGCTGATTGCTGTGGCATTGTACTGGTGAAGTTTGATTCCCATATTTCTAAATGTTACTTTTGATCTCTGCTATGTGGTTGGACCTTTGCCAAAAAGGATTAAATACTGGACCAGGTTGCTCTTCATCATCCCCCCTTAGTCTCTTCAACACGGTAGCACTTAGAACACAGTGAAGAAAAATTTCAGCTCTACAGTTTCATAAAATCTAACTGACTTCACTGGCTTATATTCCAAACTAATTCAGAAACAAGGTTGAAATTTTCTTTTTCATAGTCTATGCAAAACTATTTTTTACACAGAATACCAAGTAGTAGATTCTTGAAAACAAAATTATTTTCATGTCTTCTGGGTGCATTATCTAGTCACAAATATCATTTATATACATATATTTTGGACACTTCAGCTTCCCACTTCATGTGTCTACTTTCAAGAAATTCTCTCTGATTCCTATTCAGAGTGAGCTGGAAAAAGGAGTGTTTAGATCTGTGCAACTTGGTTTCTAGGTCTTTGTTTTTCCCTCCACCTATAGCTGTGGAAAAGTAAGGATTAGTTTTTACATGTTATCTGCACAGTTGGTTAGCAGGGTTGGTTCTGAAAATAGTAAAAGAAGTTCTTTAAATGGGTAGTGTTTTGGGTTGTGCCTTTGGTTATTTACTTCAAGTTGGAAGAGAGCTTGAGGTACAAATCTACAGTGATTCAAGGGCAGAAACTAATAGGTTGGTCAAATCGTCATGGAAAGAATAGGTTGTAAAATTGACAACAGTGTTTGTTTGGATGCAGGGTTTATAGTAGAGGTACAGAGTATGATGAGAGCCATATCTCATAAAAGTGTTTCCCAGAAGTCTTCAACTGATAACAAGGTCTCAGAGGTGCATTGTCCAGCTCTTCCTTCAAGTCAATATACTCATGCCCCCGATTAAGGCGAGTGTTGGCTGCTTCTTTTCCTCAGAATTACCACGGGTGTGTGAGTGCTAAGTCCCTTCAGTCATGTCCAACTCTTTGTGACTCTATGCTCCTCTGTCCATGGGGTTCTCCAGGCAAGAATACTGGAGTGGGTTGCCATGCTCTCCTCCAGGAGATCTTCCCAACCCAGGAAATGAACCTGGGTCTCCTGCATTGCAGGCAGATTCTTTACCTTCTGAGCCACCAGGAAAACCCCAGTATTATAGTTGATGGCAAACGACTCATTCAAGAATAGTTTCCCTCTTCAAGGGCAACCCACTTTCAATTACTATTAATAATTATTAATAAACAGAAATATATTGGTAAAGCCTTACCCTTTACCTCAATTTAAAAAAACTTTGAAGGTCTCCAAATACAGAAATCCCTGTGTAGTTGGCTGAGACGTCCATTTAAACTGTGCTGTTTCTTTCTTTAGAATTTTCAAAGCAAAAACCTACAGATAAAATGACTCAAATAGTTCCTAAGTCCATTTGATATTTTAATTGATTATATGAATATGTACATCTCTGAGTTTGGGTAAGGCTGATTTAATGGTTCAGAAGAGATGTGCCTACCTATAAATGGTTAGGTTTTTGTTTATGAAGTGAAACAGTTTCTAAGCATCGACTTTGCAGAACTGACAGAATTAGGGAAGTTTTAAAAGAGACTTAAAGGAGGTTGTTTGTAAACGCAGTTAAGATGTGTTAATTCCAATCCAGCTGAGAAATAGAGCTCGTAACAGATCCATCTGACTATTTGGAAAGTTGAGCTACTTTCTCTAGAGCTGTCATCAACTATGATCATTCCTAGAATTTTCAAGAAGCACGTGTATTATTAATGTTAGGACAGATTTTCAGAGCTTCTGAGATACAGAATGGTTGTCATGTGTTTGTTGAGAAGGAGTGATATAATTAACTGAAGAGTCATTTTGTGAAAAAGAAGGGGAGGAAGGTTAGCCAAGATTATTTAAGATGCTTCATCAGGGAGTCTCTTCTTTGACTCTGTAGCAAATGTGTCTTAGGCACTGGCTGAGGGACATTTAAAAATTTACATTCACTTATCCTATTTTATTTATTGCATAATAGATTCTCTCACATTCTATACAGGAATCAGAGGAGAATACTATTTCAGAAGCTCATAATTTTCTTAGGTGTAGTTTTCTTCTACCAGTATCACTTAAGACTCATGATCAATGCTCAAATAAATAGCTGTCCTTATTCAAGAAGTTTGTTACAATATTTTTTTGGTGGTTACATTATGTATGATTGTGCACTAGGGATTTCATTTGGCATGGTGTAACAGAAACCTGACTACCATCGTTGTTGTTCAGTCACTCAGTTGTGTCTGACCCTTTGAGACCCCATGGACTGCAGCACTTCAGGCCTTCCTGTCCTTCACTGTCTCCTGGAGTTTTTAAAACTCATGTCCATTGAGTTGGTCATGCTATCTAGCCATCTCATTCTCTGCTGCCCTCTTTTCATTTTACCTTCACTCTTTCCCATCATCAGGGTCTTTTCCAGTTAATTGGATCTTTGAATCAGGTGGCCAGAATATTGGAGCTTCAGCATCAGTCCTTCCAATGAATATTCAGGGTTGATTTCCTTTAAGATTGACTGGTTTGATCTCCTTGCTGTCCGAGGGACTCTCAAGAAGCTTCTCCAGTAATGCAGTTCAAAACCATCAAATTTTTGGCACTCAGCCTTCTTTATGGTCCAACTCTCACATCTGTTGTATGACTACTGGAAAAGCCATAGCTTTGACTGTATGGACTTTTATCAGCAAAATGATGTCTCTGCTTTTTAATATGCTTTCTACATTTGTCATAACTTTCCTTCCAAGGAACAAGCATCCTTTAATTTCATGGCTGCAGTCACTGTCTGCAGTGATTTTGAAACCCCAAAAAGTAAAATCTGTCACTGATTCTATTTTTCCCCCTTCTGTTTGCCATGAAGTCATTGGACCAGAGGCTAGTGGCTTAGCCAAAAAAGAATGGATTTTTTGTATAATATAAAAAAGTATTGAAGCTAGTGGTTATTGATGTCTGAGGTAGCAGTCCCTTGAGAGCACTCATGCATGTCTCAGTCATCCTGTATTTTTATGCCCCGTCATCTTGGGTTTGTGGCCCTTGTACTTTTGGTTCCATCACGTGTGTGTGAGTGCACATGTTCAGTCATGTTCGACTCTTTGCAACCCCATGGACTGCAGCCAGACAGGCTCCTTTGTCAATGGAATTTTCTCGGCAAGAACACTGGTATGGGTGGCCATTTTCTACTCTGAGGGGATCTTCCCGACCCAGGGGTCAAACTTTCCATCTCTTGCATATCCTGTGTTGGCAGGCTGATTCTTTACTACTAGCGCCACCTGGGATAGCTGTTTCAGGTCCAGACCACATTACAAGCATAAAAGGGAAGGAACAAAAAATTGCTTATTTCAGTAATACAAAGCATTTCTAGAAGCCTGCGGCAGAGTATGGCTTATATATTATTGTCCAGAAATGTGTCACCATCATTGCTGCAAGGCAGGCTGAAAAATATTGATTTTAGTTGGCAAATTGCCTGTACAACATCCGTCAGAATGAGGGGGAGAATGGATTCTAGATAGGTAAACAGTGGTTCTAACAAAATGGACTTGTACTGTATTTTACCTTTCTTCCTTAAACTCTGCCTGCCATGGCTAGCTTTTATTGACTTACAGCCTTGTCTACTCCAACACTGAAAAGTTAGTGATATATTTCTCTAGTGTAATTATTTGCATATAAATGAAATTTGAATATGCATAAAAATCTTATGAGGTTTTCATGAGAGCCATTTTCAGTGAAGAGGTTGCCAAATTATCCTCTTAATAGTACTGCCAAGTATATAATAATGTTTCACTCCTAAGAAAATTGTTGTATTAAGCATGAAGCGAAGTCACTCAGTCGAGTCCGACTCTGCGACCCCATGGGCTGTAGCCTACCAGGCTCCTCTGTCCATGGGATTTTCCAGGCAATAGTCCTGGAGTGGATTGTCATTTCCTTAATTCCTGATTAACTAACTTTGAAAACTCACCTTTTGATGAGTGCCATGTAAATGAAATTTTTCCTTGGACCCGAGAAATCATCTTTACCCTATGTGATTGTATATCTATTTTAAAAAATGGATAAAGTGAGTTTTTCTTGCACCTGATAATCCTCAGATTGGTAAGGGCAATTTAATTTTCTTGTGGCTTAGTCACAAAAGTGATATCTCTAGCTTCGTTGGCAATAGAATGACTTGCCTCCTTAAGGGAAGACTTAATTCTTTCCTAAATTTCACTGGTGCGCTCTTCCAAAGGAGAAAGGCTTCAAAGGACAATCTTTCTAGATTGCTAAATTTCAATTAAAAAAAAAAAAAAGAGTCCTTTGGGAAGGAGACACTTGAAAAGAAGTTCAATATTTGCTTACTGCCATCATCAACTCTGCCTGTCACAGGTGGAATTGTAAAAAAAAATCAAACAGAAGCTCAAAGCCTTTCAGATCCAAAGATGAGAGCATGGTTGATTTGTTATTTGCCAAAGGAAAAAAATATAGGGCCAAAGTGTTGTTGCAACTGAAATAATAGAGCTTTTAAATTGGTTTGTCATTATTAATTCAGTATTAAAGTTTTGGATGAATCCTGAGGGATATTTTAGCTGTAGAATGTTGATGTTTTTTCTTAAAGAAATGCATTAGAACTGTTGTTAAGTAAAGTGGTATTTAAAAGTACAGAGGAATAGTAGACATAAGAAATGCAGCAGGAGATAAAGGCAGAAGAAAAAAGACATCCTAAGTAAATTTTGATTTGATTTGTGTTTAATAAGCTGTCTAAATTCATTCAGCTTTCTTTTTTCCCCTCACAGTTATTTCTTGAGAGTGAATAGCTATGTATTTAACTGAGGAGAAAGACTGATATTTAAGTTTAGCTTATTGTTCTCACTACGGAAAAAAAAATTAAGGGATAACCTAGAAAGTCACATTTCCTAGGGAACGAAGAATTAACACAGATGATTAAATAAAATTAACCATTTATTTATTATCTTCTCTCAACAGCTATTTAATTCATTTTTGGTCCAATAGAGCTTTAATTAAGGGCATTAAAGTGACTTGTCAATTAAGAGCTTTTGGAGGTCTTGCTGGAGGTACAGTGTTTATTGTCAAAAAAAAAAAAGTAAGTAATTGAAATAGCTCTTGAGATAATTAACACAGACACAGACAGTAACGGGCTGAACACGTTCCCAGCCTCTTTATGTAAGCACCTGTGACTCTTCGGAGAAGGGGTAGACTGCTGTGTGCTCAGGCTACCAGGCTGGGAGTTCTGGGCAGCAAGGCCCCTAGCAGCAGCCTTCCTCAATGATGATGGGAAAGGGAGGATAAAAACCTTGGCCTCCTTGGGTGGGATAAGTATGAGGTGATTTCATAGCTTCTCCCAGAGGTCCCTAACAGAATTGACACCCAGCCACCGAGAGCACTAACTGGTTCATTGGCACAGCTTTTATTGTCTGCCTATCCTTCCTGGTCTCACTTTGCCTTGCCTATACTGGGCTTCCTAAGGTCACCTTACAAATAAACTACCTGCCCTCAAGTTCTTGTCACAGGGTCTGCTTGTGGGACGATCTCTCTTAAGATACATCATCCCAAATGAAATTACTTGACTTTTATAGGAAAAATAGTGAGTTTTAAAACTTTTTTCTAATTGCCATGCTTAAATTTGTTTTTACAAGAATTACTTAGTTACATTAATTATTTGCTTATCTTTTAGAGTCCCAAAGTGCAATATTTGTTTTTATGTTCCTTTTCTACTCAGTGGGGAAAAAAGAGAGCCTCATAGCTTCAAATGTCTATGAAGAAGCAAAACAACATGAGAAATCTCTACTATTTTTGTTTTTTTCTATTTGCCATTCTAAGAATTTTACTAGAAATAGCTACAAAAATGCTATTGTGAAATAAATTGATGTGATTATGTTCACTTATGAGATATAAATATTCCCACTTAATGGTTTATCACTCAATTTTCTGCCATGCAAATCAGGATATCAGAATAAGAATTTTTCCTTACAAAGTNGCCATTCTAAGAATTTTACTAGAAATAGCTACAAAAATGCTATTGTGAAATAAATTGATGTGATTATGTTCACTTATGAGATATAAATATTCCCACTTAATGGTTTATCACTCAATTTTCTGCCATGCAAATCAGGATATCAGAATAAGAATTTTTCCTTACAAAGTCAAACATTTTATAAAGTTTGGCTTCAAATTTATTCTTTTTAATGGCAGAGTAGTACTCCATTGTGTATATATGCCACAGCTTGCTTATCCATTCATCTGTTGATGGACATCTAGGTTGTTTCCATGTCCTGGCTATTATAAACAGTGCTGCGATGAACATTGGGGTACATGTGTCTCTTTCAATTCTGGNAAAAAAAAAAAAAAAGTTTGGCTTCAGTGCTTCTCTTTTGCTTTTATTTCCTAAATTAATACCGCTATATTCAAGAAAGTGTGGAGAAAAGAGAAGCCCTTGCACTGTTAATGGGAATGTAATTTGGTGTAGCCACTATGGGAAGAAGGTTGGAGGTTCCTGAAAGACTAAAACTGGAGTTGCCATAGGATCCAGCAATCCCACTGCTGGGCCTATATCTGGAGAAGACTAATTCAAAAAGATCCATGCACCTCTATGTTCATAACAGCATTATGTATACTAGCCAAGATGTGGAAGCAACATAAATGTCCAGTGACAGATGAATGGATAAAGAACATGTGGTATAAATAGACAGTGGAATACTATTCAGCCATAAAAAAGAATGAAATAGTGCCATTTGCAGCAAAATGAAGGGACCTAGAGATTATCATACCAAGTGGAGTCAGACAAATACCATATGATATCAATTATCTATAGAATCAAAAAATGTGACACAGTTCAGTTCAGTCAATTCAGTCACTCGGTTGTGTCCAACTCTTTGCAACCCCATGGACTGCAGCACGCCAGGCCTCCCTGTCCATCACCGATTCCCGGAGTTTACTCAAACTCATGTCCATTGAGTCAGTGATGCCATCCGGCCATCTCATCCTCTGCCGTCCCCTTCTCTTCCTGCTTTCAGTCTTTCCAAGCAATCACTTTATGAAACAGAAACAGATTTATAGGCATAGAAAATAAAAGTATGGTTACCAAAGGGGAAAGGAGGTGGAGGGGGAATAAATTAGGAATTTGGGATTAGCAGATACAAACTACTGTATATATAATAGATAAACAAAGCTCCACTGTATAGCACAGGGAACAATATTTGGAATCCTATAATAAACCATAATGGGAAAGAATATTAAAAATATGTATAAATATGCACACACATGTGCACACGCACACATATAAATGAATCACTTTGCTGTACACCAGAAATGAACACAACATTGTAAATCAACTATACTTCAATAAAAAAGAAATACTCCCGTATTTTTTGGTTTCTATCACATTATAATCTTTTTCTGCCTTCTGTCTACCCAGTGAGATGGTAATAGGCAGGAAGGCCAGGTGTCTCTAAACAGAGGAAATAGGCTGGAAGTGTCAGACATTTTTTTATCTCTCTCTTAAGCAGCAGGAGGAAAAAAACAAGTGTTAGATTTTTTCCCCCTTCTCTACACAAATTAAGAAAGAGGTTTCTTTTAAAATTCCGTGTTGCCATGATAACACCTAGCTCCACCTGAACTTAACTTTTCTCAAACCTTGAGTTAACCAGTGCATTTTTCTTATGGAAATGTTTGTCTTAAGCTATGTTAATGAACTATGTATTTACCCTAAACTCTGTCTTTCTTCAAATTCTGCTTAAGACTCAGAACCGGTAAGGCCTCAACAAACCTATATGTTTTACTCATATCTTGTTCTCCTATTCTATGTTAATGAAACTATATATTTACTTGGAAACTTGCCTTTCTTTAAGATTCATGTCAATCATTTTATGGCCCAGATGACTTACCTGGTGCCAATGTTATCTCAAAATGCATGTTGTGGGTGATGGGCCTGATGTCATTCTGAGTTTTGAGACATCTCCTTTCTCTAATTAACAGCTTGCTGATAGGTATATCAGAGGANTTTATGGCCCAGATGACTTACCTGGTGCCAATGTTATCTCAAAATGCATGTTGTGGGTGATGGGCCTGATGTCATTCTGAGTTTTGAGACATCTCCTTTCTCTAATTAACAGCTTGCTGATAGGTATATCAGAGGATGAGATGGTTGGATGGCATCACTGACTCAAGGGACATGAGTTTGAGTAAACTCCAGGAGTTGGTGATGAACAGGGAGGCCTGGCGTGCTGCAGTCCATGGAGTTGCAAAGAGTCGGACATGACTGAGCGATTGAACTGACTGATAGGTATATAACATACTGCTAAAGGCTAGCAGAGGGGCACTCTTTCTGCCCCCTTCTGATGTCTATATCAGAAGCTTTCACTATCTCTTTAATACTATAATAAAACTTTATTACACAAAAGCTCTGAGCGATCAAGCCTTGTCACTGGCCCTGGATGGAATTCTTCTCCTCCAGAGGCCAAGAATCCCAGCATCTTTTGTGGTTCAACAACAACCTTTCACCAGTGACCCCAAAGAAGAGTCTTTCCCTAATAGATACTTTATAAATATTCTCTGAATAGCTTATTGTGGGGGTAGCTTCTTAATTTTTTGTTGTAGCAAGACTGTGCAACCTTGAATCCAGAATCTGCCTGATTGTGGCAGGATTTTCATGGAAATACTTTCTGAAAGTGTACCACAGAATACTATTCTAATCCTCGCAACAATTTTGTGAACACTTTGTTCCCTATATTAAACTTAGTGTTATTTAAAATGAGCTTTCCCCTTGTCTCAGTGCTAAAACAATCTGCTTGCCATGCAGGAGCTGCAGAAAATACAGGTTTGACCCCTGGGCCAAGAAGATCTCCTAGAGGAGGGCATGGCAACCCACTCCAGTATTCTCGCCTGCAGGACCCCATGGACAAAGGAGCCTGACGGGCTGCAGTCCACAGAGTTGCAGAGTCAGACACGACTGAAGTGACTGAGCACACGTTCACTATTTAAAATACCCAGAGTGTTTTCTGTTTGAGTGAACCAGTACAGCATCGGTACAGAGGTCTGCAAGCAACAGACCTCAAGATTGGTAATTAGGAATTTATTATTTGACCGAGTTGGATTTGAAGGCAGTGAGGAGCAGGTTATCATTAGAAAATGACCCATTATTCCATGACATCAATTATTAAAATAGACCAAGTGATGGTTGCCATAGCATAAAAGATGAGCATAAATTACACAAGGACTATGGCATGGAGATGGTTTCCGCACACTCTCAGTTCAGTTCACTTCTCAGTCGTGTCTGACTCTTTGCAACCCCATGGATTGCAGCACACCAGGCTTCTCTGTCCATCACCAACTCTCAGAGCTTGCTCAAACTCATGTCCATTGAGTCGGTGATGCCATTTAACCATCTCATCTTCTGTCATCCCCTTCTCCTGCCTTCAATCTTTCCCAGCATCAGTGTCTTTTCCAATGAGTCAGTCCTTCACATCAGGTGGCTGAAGTATTGGAGCTTCAGCTTCGGCATCTGCATACTCTGCTAGAGAGAAAATGATGGAATCAGGCAGTATCAACAGAGTCAGAGGGTTTCTATGATGACCCTAAAAAAAAAAACATATCTTGTAGTCACAGGGTTTAGGTAAGTGATTCTCAGGTGCAGGATCTGATTTTGTAATTTCTTAAATTTCAGCAGATTTATTTTACATTCTCAACATATCTCTTGTGGAAGTTAAGATTTATTTGGAAGAAGGGATGTTGGAATATGGCATGGAGGTATTCTGGAGGATTCAGAGACATCCGAGTACCTCAAACTCCAGAATTTCACAGAACTTCCCATATCAGTAGAAATTGCTTTTCTTCATATGTCTGAAGATCTGGTCTACATTGCTTGAAAACCTTGTGTTAAACGCGTGTGAGCTTGCTATCTGGCAGGTAGACACCATTTCTTGTTTTCAGCCCCTCTCAATACCTCATTGCCTTCTCCTGTAACTAGAACTAGAATGCTTGTTGGTTGGCAGTCTGTCCCCAGTGCACAAAGGCAAGGAAAGACTGAAGGAAGAGGCAGCTTACTCCAAAGTGGTGGGTGGCAGAGTGACAGCTTAGGTATACTTCTCGTGTGCATGCTCAATCTCTAGGTCGTGTCTGACTCTGTGATGCCATGGACTGTAGCCCGCCATGCTCCTCTGTCCATGGGATCTCTCAGCCATAATATGGTGAAAGTGAAAGTGAAACTGGAGTGGGTTGCTCTTTCCTTCTCCAGGGGATCTTCCTGATCCAGGAATCAAACCCGCATCTCCTGAGACTCCCGCATTCACAAGTAGATTCTTTATCCCTGAACCATCTAGGAAGCCCCAGGTTCTTGTACTGTTCTCTGGATTTTCATATTTTCTCCTTGTATTGACTTTCAGAAAATTCTCTTTGCTCCTACAAAACAAAACATATAAATGAATTGTTAGAATGAAGTGTTTCTTTTCTCAGGATATTTTCATTTTTGCATGATTAAAACCTTGAGCTATGAATGTATGATAATCAAACTTCAGGAATCAGAGAGGATTTTGAGGAAAAAATGCACTCTAAAAATTCACCTGTGATTGTGGTGTGATGCAAAAGGTATGGTTTTCAGATTCTAAATTGTGGGATAGATTTGGTGAAAAGTTTTAGATGGGGAAAGGCTGCTACTTTCTATTATACTTGGAGGTTAGCAGTACATTTTTAGTTCCTTAATAGAAGCCAATGATGTGATTTACAAGTAGTGTATTTCAGGAATGGTGAAATACATAAAGGTGGCATTATTCAGGCAACTCCATCATAACAATATGACTCCCTTTGGCAAAATTTCTTTCAAAGGCTTATGAGCCTGATAATTCTTCAGTGAAAAGATTCTACCAGACAGGGGCTTAGGTATGTCTAGAAGGCCCAAAGAGGCAAGTGCTGAATAAGATGTAATCTTAGGGTTTTAAATTAAGTTTAACAAAGCCTGTAGGATAATTGAGTCCAAAATTCTCTGTATACCACAAGATTAATGTCTGTGGCTCTAAGAAAAGATTTCTGTAGAGATTAGGCTCTCTTTGGGGCAGAATGTCATTACAACAGTAAACACATAGCTGGAGAGAAACCGAAGTTCACGGGCGGGTTTCAGTCCCATAGGCTGAGTTATTGCTGTAACTCTTCTGTCTTGCATTCTCTATATGGAGGACTGGAATTCTTTGCTTTCCTGAATAAAAGGTCTGATACTGACAAATACAAACTCTCCCTTTACTCAGAGGATGAAATTATCTGAGTTGTTAAGAGCAAACGTCACAGACCACTCTGCTATTTGGATTACAGAAAATCATCAGAGCAAAGAAATGATACATATATACAGCAAAGTAGACACTGTTAGGTCTAAAGTAATGATGATCAGGCCTGTACTGGACATGTCACATTGTCACTGTTGGCCCAGTTTTGTTTGATCGGGGGAAGCAGCCAGCCTTGGGCTTGGATAGAGCTCTGCTGTGAATTTTAGAATGAGGTCTGCAAGTTGCCATGGAACGTGGCTTCAATGATTGTGAGGCTTGGTTTGTTTGGCTTCCCTTAAGCTGTAGTAATAAACATGCATGGCATGTTGAAAAATCTCCTTTAGGTTTCTTCACTAGTCAGACCAGAGATGTAAACATTGTACAAAGCCAACTATGATCTTCATAAGACTCAGTTGTCAATCATATACATTCCTCTCTCCCAGTTCATCAAACTGTTCAAGCATCTCTCCCCCAGGCCCCTACTGAAATAAGTCATCTACAGAATGAGATGGCTGCTCACCTCCTATCTCTCCTAGTAGATGTAGGGAGTTCAAACTGTTGGTAGCATTACCGTATCTGCATCTATATGGCATCATGTCTGGTGGCATTCTAACTTCTGGTCTTTCAAATGATACTCAATTAATATGCGATGGTAGTTGCATGATAAGAGCTTCATAAAATGCTGTCTGGTATCTGTTCAGTGCCCGAGTCTCAAGTTGAGAAAGTAAAGCATGGTTATTACCTGACATCTGCTCTTACCAAATGTTTCCTATTTCTTTCTCTTATACCTACTCTCTATCTATAGGTTACAAAGAAGAGATTGTAGTCTCAAATTTTACAGTAATTTGACTGGGGCTATGCAACTGAAATTGGACAATTGAAATGCTTTCTTTTTGTTCCCTCATGCCTACATTCCCTGATGGCTTAAATGTATAGAATTTGCCTGAAGTGCAGGAGACCCAGGTTCAATCCCTGGGTCAGGAAGATCCCCTGGAGATGGGAATGGCTATGCACTCCAGTATTCTTGCCTGGAGAATTTCATGGACAGAGGAGCTTGGTGGGTGACAGTCCATGGGATAGAGTCACTCATGACTAAGTGACTAACACTTTCTCTTTCACACTCTAGCTAGAGGCTCAGAGCAGAGGTTATATACCCCCAATTACCCTTTACTGCTCTTCTTTCGGAGAAGGCAATGGCAACCTACTCCATTACTCTTGCCTGGAAAATCCCATGGGCAGAGGAGCCTGATAGGCTGCAGTCCATGGAGTCTTGAAGAGTTGGACACGACTGAGTGACTTCACTTTCACTTTTCACTTTCATGCATTGGAGAAGGAAATGGCAACCCATTCCAGTGTTCTTGCCTGGAGAATCCCAGGGACGGGGGAGCCTGGTGGGCTGCCGTCTATGGGGCTGCACAGAGTTGGACAGGACTGAAGCGACTTAGCAGCAGCAGGAGCAGCTTTTCTTTCTGCATTTAATCTAAAGAGGAAGGTTGAAAGGAAACGTGCACTAAGTCATGAATGAAGGTGTGGCAGATAGACCTTATGGTGTCCCCCTGCTATTATTCTCCTGAAACTCTTGCCTTTTTATAATCTGTGGGCTGGACCTGTGCCTTGCTGCTAATCAATAAAATAAGGCAACCATGATGGGATGCCACACCCTTGATTGTTATGTTATAAGGCAAAGGTGAAAAGATTTTGCATATATGATGCAGGTCCCAAATCAGTGATTTTGAAATAATCAATTGGGAGCTTATCAGGGGAAAAGAGGTGAAAACCCTCAAAAAAGAAACTGGGCCTTCCCAGAGCAAGAACTCTCCTGCTGACCTTGCAGAAGTGTGCATTGGGATGGGATTGCCAGTAGAGAGGGCCATGTGGTGGCGAGCTGGCAGCACCTTCCGTGAGCTGAGGGTCTCAGCGTTGAGACTGTGAGGAACTGAATTCTGCCAGCAGCGTCACGGACTCGGAAGAGGACCACTCATCTCAGATGAGAAGGTGGCTATGGCTGCCGCCCTGGTTACAACCAGTGAGACCCTCAGCAGAGGACCCAGGTAAGACTCCTGACCCACGGAACCGAGGAGATAATAAATGTGTGTTTGAAACTGCTAGTTTTGTTATGTCCTAACAAACAAAGCCAAAAAACTTCATCAAAGATAATACATGGAGTTTAGAATTTTTAGAGTGTAGAATTTTTTAGACTGTAGATTCAAGTGAAAGGGGAGCACAGACTTTCTGCTCACATAAAACAAGTGTAAGATGAAAGACACCCTTTTTCACATTTGCACTTGTGATGGGGGACTTGTAGCCAGGTAGGCTCAAGTTACTAATCTGGCATTTAGTAAAGGATTAGCCAAATGATTTGGAGCAAGTTCTCTAACTTCTTTTAACTTGTCTCCTCATTAGAAAGGGAGAATACCAACAACAACTTTGTAATATTGTTTTGGAGGGTAAAAGTAATATATGTAAAATGCCCAGCTTATAGTTTATTTAGAAAAACTTCTATCTTTTCACCAAGTTGTTCTTTACATTTGCGATGCTCCTCTTTCGTGTATATGTTCACATTTCACATATACTTTTAGACAGCTCACGTTGCTTTGTGATTATATTTTGCCAGTCCCTGAACTAGACTGAAAGCTCCTGGAAGGCAGGAACGTGTCATATTCTTTGTGTTCCTAGCATGTAGCCCAAGCTTTGGCATCATGGAGACGCTCCTGTAACACTGCAGCTCAGCTGGATCTTCCCTTCTGAACACAAATGTGTTTGTTGCCTGTATCATTCATTTGGTAATTAAGGACTATCTTTTCTATTTTGCAAATGTGAATTATACTCTTGTTATTTGAATTTTCACACGCAAAGTTCAGTTAGCAAACAGATTACAAACTCTTTCAGGTAAAAAGTTACACATGTTATATCTTTATATCTCATACTTTGCCTATAACAATAAAAGCACATGTTCCATTTGTTAAAAGAATAAAAGACTGAGGAACTTGGGTAGGGATATTAAATTAAATGGACCTAAATTAAATACCTCTGGGTTAAAATAATGTGAATTTTTAGTTAGAGTCTAAATACTTTGAAGGTATGGTATTTGCTACATCATGTAGGTTTGTTGATGTCCCCTTTTTTGATACACTGAAGTATCAGTGTATCATTTCACTTCATTGTATTGTACCGAACAATTTTGTGGTGTGAAATCTAGCCTGGGAATTTTAGTGGAAAATTAGTCTTGAAGAGCTTTTTGAATTTGATTTTCAGTTAGAACTCATCTTATTTGCATTTTATTGCAGATTAATTTTGAACTAATTTAGGATTAAATGAATGAGAATAATTTTAAAATCAAGAAACTGACTTAACCATAGGAAGTAGTTACTTCTCAGTGTGAAATGAGAAATAAAATATTATTTTCATCTCGGAGGTCATTCTATTAGCTAAGAAAAAATTTTAAAAAAAGCTTCCTGAAGGAAATTAATTTATATTAAAGAACATATGTTAATTTAACTATTGATGAGGAAAACTTGTCACTTGGATTTACTAACTGAAGAGATGTAACCAAATATCTCTTTGTCTTCATGATTTATCTCCTATTATTGTCCAGTCTGTTTTCATATTTTCTAATTGTCATGTATTTAGGCTTATTTAGAAATATCCTATCATTATTTATTAGATATATAGAAAGCTATTAAGATGTCATGAAGTTTTCTCTTTGTTAATTTTATATAATAATTTCTTTTTACATGCTAAACTGTTGACTTATCAACTATTTAACTTTTTTTGGTTTTATTATTTTGTTTGTATATTGATCTTGTATACTGGGATTTTGATGAATACACTGTTTCAAAAGATTTTTTTTAAATATATGGTAATTCCTGGGTGGTCCAGTGGCAGTGCTTTCACTGCTGGGCCTGGGGTCAATCCCTGGTCATGGAACTAAGATCCCTCAAGTTACAAGGTGCAGTCAATAAGTAAATAAATACATGAATAAATAAAATAAAATTCCTTTGGATTTTCTGCCTAGACAGTCAAGTCAGGCATACCTTTCTGCTTCTTACTCATTATGAGAATGGTTGCCTGGCTCCCCTCAACCTATGTAAACAGAAATGCTCATTATTTATATTTGAATCCCCTTAGGAAACATGTGTCTCACCTAGAAGAAAGTATAATTTTTCCATTTTCAAAACCAGAACACAAGAGAAAAGAAAATTAAATTATCACTCACTCACTGACAATGAGTAAATTGTTTACCTCATCTACAAAAATACTGAACTAGATATCCTATAAGTTTCTTTTCAGTTGTTGTACTTTACATTGCTAAGAAGGTATAGTGCTTCTATGATTGCAATTGGAAATCAGAAAGTTTTGAAGCAAGCTAGAACTGCTTTGAAAATATAGGTCTAGGTATGGCAACAAAACAAGAGGAAGTAGGCAGTGATGGACAGCAGGAAGGTACTAGGTGCTTAAGAAACTGTATGTGTACAAAACTGGAATGCTCAAAAGACAGACAAAGGAGCATTAAAAGAAACACTAAATGTCATGAATGACTAGGACAATTATCTAGCTTTTCTATGTCATAATAGTTATAATCATTCAAATATGTCATATGTTTGAAAACGTCAATTACATTAATGCAAAGACATAAATTCTTATTGTTAAGATATTTTGTAAGAAGCTAATGGAACATATGTTTAAGTGAAAAGAAGACAGGTTTTCTACACTGAGAGAGATACATTATTTTATATTATTCAGCCTTTTGGAAGAAATTTTGTCTTACTTCCAAAAGGTCCAGATAAATTCCCAACTTCACTTTCCAAATTTGATAAATTACACAAAAGTTTCCTGGACTTTATCTTGGTCATTAATTTTATCTGAAGATCTCCTAAAGATGCTTTTGCTTTATAGATCTTTGTGGATTTATTATTAGGTAAAGCGTTTTCCCTGGAGAAGGAAATGGCAACCCACTCCAGTATTCTTGCCTGGAAAATTCCATGGACAGAGGAGCCTAGCAGGCTACAGTCTATGGGGTTGCAAAGTCATACACAACTGAGTACACAAACAAAGCAGTTTACCAACTCATTTATCATTTCATGGCAATTTGTTGTGTTTCTTTGTTTATTAACAGTTAAACTAAAATCAGTGATTTTTATTGCATCAAGCAGGCTTTGATTCCAGTATCTTATCAATAGTCAGATTTATCTCTTGAGTTGTAGCTTACTACCTTGTCAGGTGGTCCAAATGGCCTCCTGGTAAAATGTGTTGTGTTATAATGATTTTAAGAGTTAATGATATTCTGGGTCTGAGATATTTTGAGTATCTAGTATCTTTTTAAATTTTTAATCAGCTGCTTGAGAAATTTTTAAAGTTGGATAGATAGGTATTGACTGCTTGATATACCATCTATGAAGAATTTGGAAAATGTCTCTTAAAGAAAATGCTTTATTGAAAAACTCCTTTATGGTTATCTATACATTTTTAAGAAGAACCAAAAGTGATGAGTTACTTTTAGTTAAATGACTTTTTAAGCATTAACCAAAAATTAAAAGATCTGTACTGTGGGTCTGTAAGATGGTAAAAAACGTGTTTTGCTGCATAGTCTATTAATAGCTTTGATATGTCTTATTGAAACAATTCTGGGAAGTGGAAACTTAATTAGCTGGCTGACTCAGTTTAAAAGAGATTTTTCAGGTGCTATCCCCCAAAGCATTAACTTCAGAAAGTTCCAGCTGGAACCCAGGATTTAGCCGAGGTACATATTCTATGACAATTATCCCATAATAAATATGCAAAACCACAGTTCATAGATGCTTTCTAGTGCTAGTTTCTACACTCTGCTGTAGTTGCTTAGTCCATAAAACCTGAAATGATGTGGGATTGTGTTTAAGTCTACTGGTTTGAAGAGATGTAGCACTCTGCAAAATGAGGCCGTCACAGATGGTCCAGCCTGGGGAAGGGTCAGTGATTTCTCCCTGATCAATATTTTCTACAGTTTTGTGTTGGGAAGGCCTGGAGCTAGTGGGGAGATTGACTCCTGAGAAATAAAGAAAATTTCCTCATCTAGGCTGGAGCAGAAAGTTGAATGTATGCCAACAAGCTTGGGGAAACACATATCATGGGAAGTTGAGGCCATTAAAAAAAAATACTAAGGACAGATAGAAATGTTTCTTCATCTAAGGAAATAGATTCATTTGAAAAGCACAGTAATAGTGGTAGTAGTAATGTGGGCATATTTCTTTTTTCCTCCTGATGTTTCTGAGGGGGTTGAACTTGTGAAACACTATGTTCCTCCCCACCTCTTAGCTACCTACCTTACTCCAGTTGAAAGGGGCGCTTATGTCTGGTGAATTTATGAAGACATTAAGCCAGGAGTGAATACCCTCTGCTCCTTTACTCAGGAAGTATGAACACAGTCAAGTTCTTTTTGTGGAAAGGCCATTTAGTTCTTACATTAAGCTCTTCACTCCAGTTTAGTCTTTATGAATTATTACAGTGATATTTTGGTCTTTACCAGATTCCCTTTCTTTTATTTCTAAATGTGTCCAGAATCTGGAGACAGAAGTATATCCTATTTCTTGGGCCTCCTGGGAGACCCCAGCAATAACATCAACTTACTTGTACAGGGTGGTTCATGGGTGTCCAGTCCTAAGAAGTCCTTGTTACTCATGTCAAGATAGAGATCTTTCTCACACCTGAAATGTGCCCAATGCCTTTATCCTAGGTAACTGTAATTTTATAGCCTTAATATTTTAATTTTAATAAGGGAAAATCTCCATAATTAGAATAGAATTATAGAGTTTTAAGGAATAGATACATGTTTTAAGGAAATATTTTTTATGCAGAATTTTCTATAATGCACTATTCTACCCAAACCCAAATCTCCCACGTAGTTTGCACATTGAAACAAGATGGTTTTTGTTGATATTTCCTAAAGCCACAACATCAATTTCATGTGGAATGCTTTCTTGGAACTCAGGGCATTATTTCTTTTGCTGAGAAATGGAGTAATCTGTGAACATTTATTTTTTTGGTGACTTAAAATTATTTTTTTCTGTTTTTTCCATTAATTTTTCTAGGTTCAACAAGGACAAAGTCTAGGTTGTGGCCATGTACATGGTACTATCTGCCTATCTTCTGGGACTGGCTGCTGGGTAGTTTTGGCTTAGAGTCTCCCATAATGTTGCAGTCCAGTTGCCTACCAGCTATAGTCCTCTGAAGGCTTGGCCGGTCTTAGAGGATCTGCTTTTAAGATCACTTACATGGTTGTTGGGCTTCGCTGGTGGCTCAGAGGATAAAGCATCTGCCTGCAGTGCAGGAGACCCGGGTTCGATCCCTGGGTTGGGAAGATCCCTTGGAGAAGGAAATGGCAACCCACTCCAGTCTTACCTGGAGAATCCCATGGACAGAGGAGCCTAGTGGGCTACAGTTCACAGGGTCACAAAGAGTGGGACATGACTGAGTGACTTCACTTTCACTTTTACATGGTTGTTGGCAGAAGGCCCCTCAGTTCTTCACAACATGGTCCTCTGCATTGGGCTCTTTATGACACGACTTTTGGCTTCTTCTGAAGCAAATAATCCAGGAGATAGAAGAAGCAAGATGGTAGCTGTGATGTCTTTCATAACCTAATATCAGAAGCTAAATGTCATCATTTCTGCCATGTTCTGTCAATCACACAGAATAGCACTAGTATAATATGAGCAGGAATTACACAGGGATTCGAATACAAGGAGGCAGCAGTCATTGGGGTCATTTTAGAAGAGGCTATCATATGGATTTAGGATTAAGGTACTGAGTTTTCAGTTTGGAGAAAGCAATGGCATCCCACTCCAGTACTCTTGCCTGGAAACTCCCATGGATGGAGGAGCCTGGTAGGCTGCAGTCCATGGGGCCGCTGCGTCAGACACGACTGAGCGACTTCACTTTCACTTTTCGCTTTCATGCATTGGAGAAAGAAATGGCAACCCACTCCAGTTCTTGCCTGGAGAATCCCAGGGATGGCGGAGCCCAATGGGCTGCCGTCTGTGGGGTTGCACAGAGTCGGACACGACTGAAGCGACTTAGCATCAGTAGCAGCAGCAGTTTTCAGTTTTAGCTCTCCCATTAACTATTGCACATATGATTGTATGTATATATGCCCTTACAAAGAGGTCATTTTTACCTCTTGGCTTCTCAGCCATGATTTCTAGGTATGCTCTTTCTAAAACATTTGTTACCAGGCTTCCATTCTTTTACTGGTTTGTCTTTGGCCTAATAAGAATCACATTATAGCAACAGTGGCTGTCATTGACTGTACGAAAGGTCAGGAACAACACTCAGAAACAGAAGATATTTGAAACCTAAAATGAGTTACAAAAGCCAATCATATGCATTCTAAATATGAGTCTTGAAACTAATAAGATCATTGCCCTAGAGTTGAATTTCAGCTTAGGAATTTTATCTTGTAAATTTTCCAAAATAGTTTTATAAACATTGTCCCTTAACTCAAATTTTATTCAGTGCATAAATTTTGTTGAGTCCAGACTTCTTTGGAAAATTGCCCTCATATTTATCAAAGTGCAGAACATCCTAGATATTAGTGGCGGTTAATAGTTAATGAAGTTAAAATAGGAAAAACATCAGTATCTTTTTCACTTTAATGTTATCTTATTATCTTTTATTCATGGTTTGGTACATTTCCTGGACATTTTTTATATGAAAATCTGCTCAGCCTGTCATTTTTCTAGTACAGCTAATTCTCTGATCATGCCTCCCCCCTTCAATGAGGCCCAGGAGATTTTCTTTATTAGATAAATGGAAGAGCCATTTAGCTCTAAATTATAATCACTACTTTTATGAAAATTTGAGATAATGAATTTTTAGAATTTTTTAATGAGTAATAATAACAACTAAATAGAATTGTAGAATACTCCATGACTTGTTAGTGTTCTCTTCTTAATTATATTTAGCACTCTGAAGTCTTATTGCTAAAACACACATATGAACCAAACTAATACATATTAGTTTGTACATATTTTAAGAACTGCATCTATTAAGCAAAACAATGCCAAGACTCTGATAGAGTTTAAATGGCTGTGCTTAGAAGATAACAACACTTCTTAATTATAATTATTCCTAAGGCTTGAAAGTGATGTATATATAGCAAGCCATTTCTTCCTTTCTGTAAATCTTTATGTGGAGGAAGACAAATATGATTAAGAAGTAAAATAATGAAATGTCACTTGGTTTTTATTTATGGCCATTTTATATCAAATTTTGATCTGAAATATCTCTGAAACTTTAACATGTAAAATTTGGTATCATTAAGAATGGAGGCATCCAAGGTGGCACAGAGGTAAAAAGTCTGTCTGCCAATTCAGGAGATGCAAGAGACATGGGTTCAATCCCTGGATGGGGAAGATCCCCTGGAGGAGGAAATGGCAACCCACTCCAGTATTCTTGCCTAGAAAGCTACATGGACTGAGGAACCTGGTTGGCTGCAGCCCATGGGGTTGTAAAGAGTTGGACACAACTGAGCAGCAATGCATACACTCATCGTGAACACAATATGTAGAACATACTAAGTGCTTTGTAAAATAATGAGTCAGGGAAACTATCTACAATCCTGCCTCAAAATCAGCTGAGATATATAGCCTATAAGTAGTAAATAACTTAACTGAAATGTATAGTATTAATATTGGAAAGTGGGGAGTTGAGTTTAACAATGGGTGGTAAAAACGTATTTCAGAAAAGAGGCGAAGGATCTTTCATTTGGCCTTGGGAGGGTAAATGAAATGTGTGGCCATATTTCTGTTTATAGGAGGTAGCTGAGTGTTTGGAAGTGGATGGTAGCAGATCTAAATGTCCTCTAGTTACTCCTACCTGTGAATAGAGTTTTCCTAGAAGGCAATGGCAAGCCATTCCAATACTCTTGCCTAGAAAATCCCATGGATGGAGGAGCCTGGTAGGCTGCAGTCCATGGGGTTGCTACAAGTTGAATGCGACTGAGCGACTTCACTTTTCACGCATTGGAGAAAGAAATGGCAACCCACTCCAGTGTTCTTGCCTGGAAAATCCCAGGGATGGGGGAGCCTGGTGGGCTGCCGTCAATGGGGTTGCGCAGAGTTGGACATGACTGAAGCAACTTAGCAGCAGCAGCAGCACTGATATTAAACATGTCCAACCCTGTGTGTTGGAAAGACCTCATATAGGCACTTCCAGTAAACATGAAGAGTGGTAAAACTAAATATGTTTGGTAAGATTTCAGTAATATTCTTCCATTTACTGGTTATATGACCTTAAAAAGAGGTCATTTCCCCTGGTTTGCTACTTAGTCTCTTCATTTGTATCAGTCAGTTCAGTTCAGTTGCTCAGTCATGTTTTACTCTTTGCAACCCCATGAATCGCAGCACGCCAGGCCTCCCTGTCCATCACCAACTCCTGGAGTTCACTCAGACTCACATCCATCGAGTCCGTGATACCATCCAGCCATCTCATCCTCTGTCGTCCCCTTCTCCTCCTGCCCCCAATCCTTCCCAGCATAAGAATCTTTTCCAGTGAGTCAACTCTTCTCATGAGGTGGCCAAAGTACTGGAGTTTCAGCTTTAGCATCATTCCTTGCAAAGAACACCCAGGACTGATCTCCTTTATAATGAACTGGTTGGATCTTCTTGCAGTCCAAGGGACTCTCAAGAGTCTTCTCCAACACCACAGTTCAAAAGCATCAATTCTTTGGTGCTGAGCTTTCTTCACAGTCCAACTCTCACATCCATACATGACCACAGGAAAAACCATAGCCTCGACTACATGGACCTTAGTCAGCAAAGTAATGTCCCTGCTTTTCAACATGCTATCTAGGTTGGTCATAACTTTTCTTCCAAGGAGTAAGCGTCTTTTAATTTCATGGCTGCAATCACCATTGGCAGTGATTTTGGAGCCTCCCAAAATAAAGTCTGACACTGTTTCCACTGTTTCCTAACCTATTTCCCATGAAGTGATGGGTCCAGATGCCACGATCTTCGTGTTCTGAATGTTGAGCTTTAAGCCAACTTTTTCACTCTCCTCTTTCACTTTCATCAAGAGGCTTTTTAGTTCCTCTTCACTTTCTGCCATAAGGGTGGTGTCATCTGCATATTTGAGGTTATTGATATTTCTCCTGGCAATCTTGATTCCAGCTTGTGCTTCTTCCAGTCCAGCGTTTCTCATGATGTACTCTGCATATAAAATAAGCAGGGTGANTGGGTCATGAAGATCTTTTTTGTACAGTTTTCTGTGTATTCTTGCCACCTCTTCTTAATATCTTCTGCTCCTGTTATGTCCGTACCATTTCTGTCCTTTATCGAGCCCATCTTTATTTTATTGCTGGTTGCGAAGAACAAGAATAGGTTTTTATTATTAGGAACAGTGTTTGATAGGTCAACAATCGTTAAAGATAGGAGAAGAAAAAGGACCCTTTGAAGATGTGATCTGTAAAGAGGAACCTCTGATCCATTTGGGGGTAGGAAACAGTAGTTGCTGGGGGAAAGAGAGGGAGAATGAATCACATAATTAAAACAAACTTTTAAACGTTTTTATAGCAATCAATGGACAATATAGTTAAGATATTTTTTCAATAGCCTAAAATGAAATTTCTCCAAGGAACAAGAGAAGCGATATTTTATATAATTATCTAGTGAATATTATTTTTATTATAAATTATTGTGTGATGCCATAGACGGTAGCCCATCAGGCTCCACTGGCCCTGGGAGTCTTCAGGCAAGAACACTGGAGTGGGTTGCCATTTCCTTCTCCAATGCATGAAAGTAAAAAGTGAAAGTGAAGTCGCTCAGTCGTGTCCGACCCTTAACAACCGCATGGACTGCAGCCTACCAAGCTCCTCCATCCGTGGGAGTTTCCAGGCNGCCATTTCCTTCTCCAATGCATGAAAGTAAAAAGTGAAAGTGAAGTCGCTCAGTCGTGTCCGACCCTTAACAACCGCATGGACTGCAGCCTACCAAGCTCCTCCATCCGTGGGAGTTTCCAGGCAAGAGTATATGTATTATTAATACCATATGATTTCTCACCTATTTAATTTATTCTTAAATTATTTTCCTAAGCTTTAGGTTTACATATTATAGTACTCTGAAGTACTAATAACAGTACTTTTCTTTCTTTCCTCCTACTCTAAATTTATTTCTGGTTTATTTCATCTAGGTTCTTTGACTGGGCCCATGAACTGATGTCACAATATCAGTATATGCAATCTCCATGATAACTAGTCTAGGAAGTTTCTACTGACATATCTTTAAGCAATTTGATTCTTTCTTTGCCTCTGTCCAGTCTACTGATGAGCACATCAAAGCATTGTTCATTTCTCTTACAGTATTTTTGATTTCTGTCATCTTCTTTCTATTCTTTCATAGAATTTCCATCTCTCTGCCTATATTATTTATCTTTTCTTGGATACTGTTTACTCTTTCCATTCAGTTCAGTTCAGTTCAGTCGCTTAGTCATGTCCGACTTTTCGCGACCCCATGAATCGCAGCACGTCAGGCTTCCCTGTCCATCACCAACTCCCGGAGTTCACTCAGGCTCATGTCCATTGAGTCAGTGATGCCATCCAGCCATTTCAACCTCTGTCATCCCCTTCTCCTCCTGCCCCCAATCCTTCCCAGCATCAGAGTCTTTTCCAATGAGTCAACTCTTCGCATGAGGTGGCCAAAGTACTGGAGTGTCAGCTTTAGCATCATTCCTTCCAAAGAAATCCCAGGGCTGATCTTCAGAACGGACTGGTTGGATCTTCTTGAAGTCCAAGGGACTCTCAAGAGTCTTCTCCAACACCACAGTTCAAAAGCATCAATTCTTTGGCACTCAGCCTTCACAGTTCAACTCCTCACATCCATACATGACCACAGGAAAAACCATAGCTTTGACTAGATGGAACTTAGTCGGCAAAGTAACATTTCTGCTTTTGAATATACTATCTAGGTTGGTCATAACTTTTCTTCCAAGGA
>SJYV01019240.1:1133669-1215196 GCA_006410875.1 Neotragus pygmaeus
GCTTTCCTCTTTCACTTTCATCAAGAGGCTCTTTAGTTCTTCTTCACTTTCTGCCATAAAGGTGGTATCATCTGGATATCTGAGGTTATTGATATTTCTCCTAGCAATCTTGATTCCAGCTTGTGTTTCTTCCAGTCCAGTGTTTCTCATGATGTACTCTGCACATAAGTTAAATAAACTGGGTGACAGTATACAGTCTTGACGTACTCCTTTTCTTGTCTGGAACCAGTCTGTTGTTTCATGTCCAGTTCTAACTGTTGCTTCCTGACCTGCATACAGGTTTTTCAAGAGGCAGGTCAGGTGGTCTGGGATTCCCATCTCTTTCAGAATTAGAAACCTTAAAATATGAATCTTGTGATTTCAAAGTCCCTGTATGATAATTCCCAAATTTGTGTCATATCTGAGTTGATTCTGAAGATGGCTTTGTTTTTTTCAGATTGTTTTTTCTTGTCTTTTAGCATATATCTGTTTCATTCCCTGTTGTCAGGGTACAGTCCTTCAGGGACTTCAGCTGATCATCTGGTATGATTATAGGATCCTGTTCCTCAGAGGGTTCCTGGTGCCTTTCATCTTAATGTTGAGACTGTAGGAAATGCCATCCTGCTGTCAGAGGTGGGTTTCTTTTTTCTTTATCTCATTCAAGTTGGTGGTAAGAGAAATAAAAATGGTTTATAGATGGAAAAAGA
This sequence comes from Neotragus pygmaeus, assembly GCA_006410875.1. Lineage (NCBI taxonomy): Eukaryota > Metazoa > Chordata > Mammalia > Artiodactyla > Bovidae > Neotragus > Neotragus pygmaeus. The sequence goes on from SJYV01019240.1 coordinate 1,134,356, forward strand.
CCTTTAAAAACCACATGAATGCCTTCAATAAGTCACTCAGTTCAGTTCAGTCGTTCAGTTGTGTCTGACTCTTTGCGACCCATGGACTACAGCTCGCCAGGCTTCCCTGTCCATCACCAACTCCCAGAGCTTGCTGAAACTCATGTCCATTGACTCAGTGATGCCATCCAACCATCTCATCCTCTGTCATCCCCTTCTCCTGCCTTCAATCTTTCCCAGCATCAGGGTCTTTTCCNCAGCTCGCCAGGCTTCCCTGTCCATCACCAACTCCCAGAGCTTGCTGAAACTCATGTCCATTGACTCAGTGATGCCATCCAACCATCTCATCCTCTGTCATCCCCTTCTCCTGCCTTCAATCTTTCCCAGCATCAGGGTCTTTTCCAATGAGTCAGTTCTTCGAATCAGGTGGCCAAAGTTTTGGAGCTTCAGCTTCAGCATCAGTCCTTCCAATAAATATTCAGGACTGATTTCCTTTAGGACTGACTGGTTTGATCTCCTTGCAATCCAAGGGACTCACAAGAGTCTTCTCCAACACCACAGTTCAAAAGTATCAATTTTTCGGCACTCAGCTTTCTTTATAGTCCAACTCTCATATCTATACATGACTATTGGAAAAACCATAATTTTGACTAGCTGGACCTTTGTCAGCAAAATAATGTCTCTGCTTTTTATATGCTGTCTAGATTGGTCATAGCTTTTCTTCCAAGGAGCAAGCGTCACCATCTGCAGTGATTTTGGAGCCCAAGAAAATAGTCTCTCACTGTTTCCATTGTTTTCCCATCTATTTGCCATGAAGTGATGGAACTGGATGCCGTGATCTTTATTTTTGAATGTTGAGTTTTAAGCCAACTTTTCTACTCTCCTCTTTCACTTTCATCAAGAAGCTCTTTAGCTCTTTTTCAGTTTGTGCCATCTGGTGACATCTGTGTGTCTGAGATTATTGATATTTCTCCCAGAAATCTTGATTCCAGCTTGTGCTTCATCCAGCCTGACATTTCACATGACATACTCTGCATATAAGTTAAATAAACAGGGTGACAGTATACAGCCTTGATGTACTCCTTTCCCCATTTGGAACCAGTCTGTTCCATGTCCAGTGGACCAAAACCATGCTGATGTCAGTCCATATCATGCTGAAGTCATTACAGAGCATCACAGTTTAGGATTCAGGGATGCAGGGATGTCAGCCTACAAAGCAAAAGTTTTGTTGTTGTTCAGTTGCTCAATCATGTCTGACTCTTTGCAAACCCATGAACTGTAGCATGCCAGTTTTCCTGTCTTTTACTATTTCCTGGAAGTTGCTCAAACTCATATCCATTGAGTCAATGATGCCATCCAAAGATCTCATCCTCTTCATCCGCACCTCCTCCTGCTCTCAATCTTTCCTGGCATCAAGGTCTTTTCTAGTGAGTCAGGTCTTCACATCAGGTGGGCCAAGTATTGGAGTTTAAGCTTCAACAATAGTCCTTACAATGAATATTCAGGGTTGATTTCCTTTAGGATTGACTGATTTTATCTCCTTGCTGTCCAAGGGACTCGCAAGAGTCTTCTCTATTACCACAGTTTGAAAGCAGTAATTCTTTGGTGCTCAGCCTTCCTTATGGTCCAACTTGTACATCTGTACAGGACTACTGGAAAAGCCATAGCTTTGACTATATGGACCTTTGTGGCAACAGAAAAAGATTTTAATATTCACTGAGGAGATCAAATGAACCATTTTGAGAGTTGGCCAGGGGTAGGAGGCTTTTCTAGGGTGACACGAAGAGACTTTGGTTCCACTGTTTTCTCTAGTGGATATACAAACTATTGTTAATAAGATTCATAGTTTTGGTTATATTCTTCAAGGTTGCAGTGGAAATCAGAAAGACACGACAGTTGAATTGGATTAAGTAAGAAAATTACAAATTAATTTTTAATTTTATTTATTTACAAAACAGGAAGCAGTGTGAGATCATTAGTTAAATGTTACAAATATGACTTTGGTTGAGTATTTCAATTTTATTTATTGTTAAAACTGTCTTTTGACATCTCAAGATGAAAAATCACTCAGAAGTAAAAATCATTTTTAACAGAGTCAGTGATTAAGCCTGCAGATACTAACAAAGCCTTGTTACAAAGAGTCTGGTATATATGATGGTATTCTCTGGAGTGGTTTTTTTTTTTTTTTCCCATAGATCTAAAGACTTGAACTCTAAAGGCTTAGAATTTGTTTTGATCATATATTGCATTACTGTTAAAAGCCCAGGCAATAAAAGTTATCCATTCTGTCTTCCTGGAATAATAAATTGATGACAGAATAGTAAATTTTTGTAGAATGTTCACCTCATTGATGTTACATTGTCATATGTGTCCATTTAAAAGTAGCTTTTTGTGGACTCACATTATGGGCACTGCCCAGTAATATTCTGCTTCCTTAGAAGGGAGAAGGATGACATTTCTACATGCTTCTACTTTTTCCTTCAGACTTCTCCTGTTTTCTGGGACTAGGGGCCAGTGCACCAGGTTAACCCAATTTTGGTCTTTCAACATTTTCCTACTAGCAGGTTATAATCAGAGTCAACATGCCTGTATCTCCAAAAAAACTGCTCTGATTATCCACTCCTCCTGAAGGAGCAGAAACAAGACATTTTAGGGTTTTGAGGATCTTATGCAATTCACCTATGACGTTTCTGTCACTAGACCTACTATCTAGCTAGTGAGCTAGTCTTTGATGAGCTACCTTGTTAGAACTTCAGAGATATTGCCCTAATGGCTGAGATAAATCACTTAGAAAAATATCTTTAACACATAACTTTATGACCAGACTAAATATCTGTTCCATGAATAGTCAAAAAGAGATAAGACGGTGGGGAGAGAAAGATTAGAGAAGGAATGAGAGATTTAGCCAAAGAGGAAGTTTAAGTCAAGTTGATTTATGGGAGGCATGGATTTTAATCCATATATGATAAGGGTCCTGACAGCACACTAGAGATAAATTATTTCTCAGAAAGAAATGGCATTGAGGATTTCCCACTGATCAAGAGAAATGAACAGCATAAGGAATACAAAATTGAGGGAGTTACCCAAAAGAAATAAAACCTCACAGAAAATAGGCTTGGTGTTTACAATTGCTATTCATAGATACACATCTTTTTAGAGATAAAATGAAAGTGCTGTAAATATCAGAAAATTATTTTACCATTTTGTCTGTTAGTTAAACAGACCTCACATAAAAGAGGCTAGGAAACTCTATATTATTGAGTCTTCATGAGAAAAAAATCAAGGGAATATAAATCACAGTATACAGCTGAGTACTTGCTTATTCAGGAGTGGATGAAAATTTCTGAATTATTTATGCTCCTCTGTGAGGAAAACCCCCTGCCTTTCAACACATATTATATTTGTGTTTTAGAAGACTGGCTGCCAGCTTTGGTTTATTAAGGGTACATGATTACTTTTGCATTTGTCTAAGAATTAAGTTTGGAATTTATGAGTGAGGGACCATTCACTCCCCCAATAGGAAACAGCACACTCAAAAGGGTTTACCTAGAAATAACTTAATGAAAAGCTATTTATTAATACAAGAGTGAGTTCAGGGCAATGGGAATAAGTAAGGATTCATCAGGCAGACAGCACTAAGAGCTGCAGAGGCTATTATAATCCTTAGGCAGGAAGCAGCTGCCTTTGCCTGAGTTAAGCTGGGAGAGGGATGAGATGTGGGTCAGTAAGTACTCCAATTCCTCTTCTTCCCAGCCTTTGGTCTCCTTTCAGCATCCCCTATTCGTTAAACCCAACAGAAAGTCAGAGGGAAGAGAGCCTGTTTAATGTTTCAGCCTCGAAACAGAGACATAGGAAGAGGATTCATTTGGTAAATAAGATCCCTGACCTGGGGAAATACTTTACTTGATGCACCCATAGAAATCCAGGTAGATATTTTCAGTTGAAGCAGAAAAAAAGTTAAGACAGGAAAGTTAGATTTAGAGGGAATCACAATTTGCCATTACACTCAGCTTCATACTCAGGGTCTGCCTGAAACTTTTCCATTTTTCTTTCTACCTGTGTACAAAAAAGATGAGTCTGTCCACCCTCTTAGCTTAAATTTCCATTGTCACACATTATTATGTGGTCACTTTATAAAGTCTGTACTTGGTATAAATGTATATTCTATTTGAATGTGGTGTTTATACAAATAGTAGCATACATTCTTGCCAATTCAAGTTTTTCTAATTTTTGTACTTTAATTTTTTGATATTATTATTACTGATTATCTCAATTACTGATAGGTATTTTAAAAGTCCTCTAATAGACTGGAATTTGCCAATTTATTCTTACGATTTTTTTCTATTTATTCTTTATATATTTTGAATATGTGTCATTGGGGAATAAAAATTGAGATTTTTATATCTCCTGTGAGTTAAATATTTTTTCGTAATGGAAAACTTTGTTATGCCTAACTATTCTTTTTACCTTAAATTTCCCTTTGTTTCACGTTAATATAGTCTGAAAGACTTGTCAGAAATGTATGTTATATATGAAAGCAATTGATAGAGTAAATCCTAAGAGTTCTCATCACAAGGAAAATACATTTTTCTTCTTTTTAAAAAATTTTAATATCTATGTGAGATGATGGATGTTCACTATGTTTATTGTGCTAAACCTCTCATGATGTGTGTAAGTCAAATCATTATGGCATACATCTTAAACTTATACAGTGCATATATCAATTATCTTTCAAGAAAATTGGAAGGAAAAAAATGTGGATTGTTTTTTAGACATGAAGTTTGTGATACTTTGTTCCACAACAGTAGATAACTAATACAGGCATTAATATTGCTTTATTCTTATTTACTTATGTCTACTAATGAACCCATCAAAGTCACTCTTCATTTCTCTTACAATGCTTTTGATTTCTGACATTTGCTTTTGATTCCTTCTTAAAGTTTCCATCTCTCTGTTTCCATTACCTAGGTGTCCTTGCATGCCTTCTATGTCTATTAGAGTTTAGCATATTGATCACAGTGGCTTTAAATTACAGCTTGATAGTTCCAAAATCTGTTATATAGGAGTCAGGTTCTGATATTTTTGGTTTCTTTATATGATATTTTTGCCCTTTAGCATGTCTTAAAGTTTTTGTTGAAAGCTGTCCATAGTGTATCAGGTAAAAGAAATTGAGGTAAGTAGTTTTTTCGGAAAATTTTACACTTATCTGTTTGCTGTAGCTGTAGGTGTCAGAGGTTAAAATTTCTGAGTGTCCCCCATTCTTTGGATTTCCTGAGACTCTTTCTTAAATTGAGTGTGAGCCTTGCAGTTCTTTTAGCTGTAATCCCCTGTTATCTTCTAAGAACATGATTGATGTGATGATAAGGTGTGAGGACAGGCCAGCTGTTACGTAATTCTGTGATTAGGTCCTGGCCTTTTAGTGGACCTGGGCTCCTGGGCAGTGACTTTCACAAGAACTTGTTTTTTTTTGTTTGTTTGTTTTGTTTTCCTTTGGGGGAGGGGTGAGTATATCTGTTTTCCCAGATTGGTTGTGAAGTGAAGTAAAAGTCGCTCAGTCGTGTCCAACTCTTTGTGACCCCATGGATCATATAGAACATGGAATTCTCCAGACCAGAATACTGGAGTGGGTAGCTATTCCCTTCTCCAGGGGATCTTCCCAACCCAGGGATTGAACCCTGGTCTGCCACATTGCAGGTGGATTCTTTACCACTTGAGCCACCAGGGAAGCCCGACTCTAGTAAAATTCAAGCCAGTTAGTCAAAGTGGATTAAAGACCTGATTTCGAGGCAAGACATGGTACATCTCCTAGAGGAAAATGTAGGCAGAACACTCTCTGACATAAACTGCAGCAATGTGTTTTTCGATCTGTCTCCCAGAATAATGGAAATAAAAGCAAAAACAAACAAATGGGACCTACTTAAACTCAAAACCTTTTGTACAACAAAGGAAACAATAAACAAAATGAAAAGACAGCCCATATTTTGGAAGAAAATATTTGCAAATGATGTGACCATCAGAGGATTAGTCTCTAAAATTTTACGAACAGCTCAAAATGCTTAACAGCATCAAAACAAACTACCCAGTCAACAAATGGGCAGAAGATCTAAACAGACATTTCTCCAAAGAAAACATACAGATGGCCAAGAGGCACTTGAAGAGATGTTCAACATCACTAATTATTAAATAAATGCAAGTCAAAAACTACAATGAGATATCACCTCACATCAGCCAGAATGGTTATCATCAAAAAAATCCACAAGCAATAAATGCTAGAGAGAGTGTGGAGAGAAGGGAACCCTTGTACACTGCTGGGGGGAATGTAAATTGGTATAGCCATTATGGAGAACAGTATGGAGGGTTAAAAAACTTAAAAAAATAAGAATACAGCTACAATATGACTCTGTAATCCCACTCCTGAGCATGGATCTGGAGAAAAACATGATCAAAAGGATAAATGCACCTCAGTGTTCATTGCAACACTGTTTATGAAAGCCAAGACATGGAAGCAACCTAAATGCCTATTGACAGAGGAAGGGCTAAAGAAGACGTGGTATATATATGTATATACACAATGGAATATTAGCCATTCAAAAGAATGAAGCAACATGTAGCAACATGGATGGACCTAGAGATTGTCATATTAAATGAAGTAAGTCAGATAGAGAAGGAGAAATATCAGGAGACATCCCTTATATATGGAATCTAACAGAGGACATTGAATTTCCTTTTGTTACATGGTTGTAGGTAATTCCATTCAGCATCTGTTTAAATGAACAAAACATATGATTTTTTGAGGGGAAATGAGCAAGGAGCAAAGAAACACTACCATTCTGAGCTATTTTAGGATAAATTCTGATGGAGATTCACAGGAATGCACATGTAGTATAAATAATTTTAACCCACAAATATGCAGAGGTTCTGAGCCTCAAGGGAGAACCTGCCTCTCACTACTTGAAATGGCCAAAGTTTAAATAGAATTTATCTGGAGTCCTCTTCTATATGTCAGCTTATTGCTATGAATAGTTTATTTTTATTTATTCCTCTTCAATGGTACCAACTTTATTTATGGATTTCCTATTAGGTCCTGTCTGGCTTTACATGCAGTCTCCCATGCCATTTGTGATCATCAAAACTGAAGATGCAGTTGTTTGTTTTCTAACTGTCTGAATTCCACATTCATTATATTCACTTTTGGTTGGTCAAGGAAGGTGTTAAAGGTATCTAAATTTGTACTCAATACACAATTTCTTAATTTGTAAATAAGGATGTATGAATGAAGAACTCCTAAACGCACAGAGAGGCATTTCTAAATGATAAAAATATTTTGAAGCTGACTTCTGTTTTCAATTAAATATCTGTAATGTATTAAAGTCTATTCTGATAGTACTGAAAAAAAGAAATTTTCACTAAGAATATTAGTAATCATTCTTTATAAAACATTTAAAAACTCTAAGTAAAATGTATATTACGTAGTCATGGGGACATTATACATTGTGCTATAGAGAAGGTTTTAGTTTTCTTAGAATAAGCATGAATCAAGCTAGTTCTGAAGAAAAATAATCACATGTTTATTGAAACACTAGAGGATTTTATCCCCAGTGCCTATCATAGAGGTGAGAGCAGTCAATGTTTTTGTTTTTTTTTTCAAATAGCTGCTCAAGGCTGAAATATAACCAAGATATGAACATTAACACTGTGACACGTTATTCTAAGGTTTTGAATAATAATAAGGCATTGAAAATAATTTCAATAAGGTATTGGAATTATTGATGGTTTATTAATATTGTTTGAACATTTTATTCTCTTTCCTAAATTCTAAAATTCAAGTGTCTTCTGTATGCAAAATAGTTGAGAACCACTAGTTTAAAGAGAGAAAAAGACCTCCTTGTTTTAAAAAAATATTTTAAAATATTTTAATATTCATGAAATATTAAAAATTTCATGAAATGCCAAGTACAGTTTTCATTGTTTAAATTACCAGGATAGGGGGCAAAGAAAGAGTTTTGGCCATGACATTCTTCACCTTAAAGGAAGAGAAATGATGATCTGATGTATTATTAGTTTTCCTTCCTCTTTAGAATTAATTTTTTAATGCAAGGGCTCTTTAGAAGTCTGAGGTAATTATGTTATGGAAAAGTTATGATGTGGAAATCTAAGTGTCATAGGAGAGGCAGAGGAATAAATTTTAGAGTAAAATTATTCATATAATCATTTTCCTTTATCATCTCAATGATTAATTCCATAGGTGTAATTAAAAAAATAAGTGTTTGCACAATAGATCTACATTTAATCCACAAGTGTATGGCTGTTTTCATCCAGGCCATGTTCAGGGTAGGTTATTACTTTTAGATTAAAGTTCATATTTGTGAGACTCATTTTCTACAGTTACTTTATACTCATAATTTTTATAAATGGCTACCAAGTGAGTCCCTGATCCTATCATAAGAGTACAACTATCTTGATTATATAGAGATTGGCTGATAATTATATTTGAAATGGGCACTAAGGCATGACATAATTAAATTTAAATAGTTTATCTGGAATTCAAACATACCTGGGAGTCCTGTGCTTCATCTGGCCACCTTGTCTCTGACATCACTACAACTGGTCCCTCTCTCTATCTTTTTCTCTAACTTGGCTGTAGTTCCACTGACCTCCTTCCTCCAGATAAACTTTTCAGATCTTGGACCACGTCTCCTTTGTCACCAGAGGGTAGGAGAGGGACAGGGATGGGAAATATGGCTTTGGGAAATATGGCTTTGGCAGTCTCCCTCCCAAATCTTGAATTATATCATCCACTCAAATTTTCATAAACACACAATCATGATATAGATTCATTCAATTCATCCAAAAGATATTTACTGAGCACCTTCTATGGTCCAGGCACTGTTATTACTCTGAGGACATAGCACTGACAATACAGATAACAGTCTGCCTCATGAAAAATACGATTTAGCAGAGATCTTTGTGTGTGTTTGTATGAAATACATTAGATAGAATAAGTGCTATGGAGGAAAATAAAGATGTGAACAGTGCTGGAAAGGGGCTAGAATGATCCTAGAAGCTTCACAGAAAAAGATATTCCAGTAGAGACTTGCAGGACTGAGGTGGCTGGACATGTGAAATACAGGGAAAGAGTTATTCAGACCAAGAGCTCCTCAGCTGCACAGGGGCTCTGGGGAGACCATGCTTGGTGTGTCTGAGGACCGGCCAGGAGGCAGCGCTGCAGAGCATTGTAAATGAGGTGTGTGTAGATGGGCAGAGAAGCTCATTGAGCAGCAGTTTCCGGAGTGTCTTTTACATCATTTTAATACTTTACGTTTTTTTTTTTTTTTTTCTGAGTGAGATAAAGAGTTTTTGTAGTTTTCTGTGAAAAATGTCATGATCTGATTTATATTTTAAAAGACCCACTCTGATGGCCCCATGGAAAAGACTCTTGAGACACAAAGAGAGAAGGAGCAGCCTTACTTACCTGGGTGGAGATGTCAGTGTCCCAGACCAGAGCTGGTTCCTGGAGGAACCATGGCAAATGGGATATATTTTTAAGTAGAGACAACAGGATTTCCTGATGTGCTAGATGCAATAGGTGAGAAAAGAGAAAGATTTGTGGATGACTCCAGGATTACTGGGGACTTCCCAGATGGTGCTGGTGGTAAAGAATCCACCTGCCAAAGCATAAGACGTGGATTCGATCCCTGACCTGGGAAGATCCCCTGAAATAGGAAATGGCAACTTGCTCCAGTATTCTTGCCTGGAAAATTCTATGGACAGATGAGCCTGGTGGGCTGCAGTCCATGGGACTGCAAAGAATAGGACATGACTGAGCCCCACAAGGATTTTATGTAAGTAAAAAATACATGTTTGCTATGCAAACAAAGCTACAGGTAATCCTACAGCCTTACTCCTAAACTGATTCTAAATATTTTAACATAAAAAGAAAATATATTCATATTTGTCCATAAGCATAGTACTTTTCAGAGACTTAGGGCAATTATCTTCAAAATTTCTTTAAAAGCAGTTGACTATTTTAAATTTTTCTTCTGGAAAATATTGGATTATTCTTAATACAGAAATTTTTCAGTGTCAAGGGCCTGCTTTCTGCTTCTGGTTCCCTCTCTTTGAACCTGGGGCCAAGTAGGAAGTTAAAGAAAATTTCATGAGACATTTTAATGCTGTGAGTCCACATAAAATTCTCATTCTCAGTTTTATTTGGCTTATGACTGTCCTCCTTTAGCTCTTGGCCATTTGAACCATTTTTCTCTTTACTGATTTAAACTGTATCATTTTTGTCTGTCTCATAGTGAACCTGCCTCTTTGTGCAAAATGTTTTTCACAGGTTTGACAAACATATACAGAGGTTTCTAAACACAAGTGCATTTGTTTGAAATGTTTTTGCTGAGTCCTACTATATGCATTAAGTTTCAAGGGGTAAGAAAGGAAATATCTGACCTCAGGATGCAAGGAATGATTTAATATGAAAATATCAATACAAAAATGCAAAAACAGGCACAGGGAAACTGATGAATCATTATTAATAGTAATGGTTAAATTTTATTAAAAGTAAATAACTTTTTTGGGGGAATTCTCAGGTGGTCCAATGTTGGGACTTGGCACTTTTACTACCAGGGCCCTAGTCTGATTCCTGAACAGCAAACTAAGATCCCACACGCTATGTGCCGATGCAAAATTAACAAAACAGTATTTGCTATGCCTCAGTCACTATTGCAGTTTTACCGGGTGGACTGAGGTAAATGCATGATTCATTTAACATACGAAGGAGCTACAGTACAAAAAGGTTAAGTTTAGCAAGTTTGCTCTGGTGGCTCAGAGGTTAAAACATCTGCCAGCAATGCAGGAGACCTGGGTTCAATCCCTGGGTTGGGAAGATCCCCCTGGAGAAAGAAATGGCAACCCACTCCAGTATTCTTGCCTGGAGAATCCCATGGACAGAGGAGTGTGGTGGGCTACAGTCCATGGGGTGCAAAAGAGTCAGACACGACTGAGTGACTTCACTTTCACTTTTAGCAAGTTTCATAGCTAAGAGTTTCTAGGGCCAGAATATAAACCCAGGGACTTCTGTTAGTGAATCTGTGTTTTAAAATGCATTGCTGCCTCAGAATGATATGAAAAATAGGTACAGCAATTTATCAAAAAGGAAGGAGTCACAAGAGACCCTGTAACATTTAGTCATATCTGTGTGTTGGAGTTGGGGTTTGAGACATTACTATGAGATGAATAAGCCTCAATGATTGCTTTTCTAAAATCTGGTCTTAGACACCATCTGACAGGAAAACAGTTTTAATGACATCCTAAAGTTTTAAGTTCTGTAATTCTATGATTTTTCCCTTTGAGGTAGGAAGCAATTTTCCCTTTGCCATTCACAAGCCAGAGACATAATGTAGTTTTTTCTTACTGTAATATCTCACGGATCTGTATAACCCCATGATGCTCTGAGAATATTAAATATTCCCTTCTGCAGGATACAAAATGCAGTAAAGTTTATTCTCTCCAATTTTATTCAAACAAAAATAAAGCATGCCATATTATGCCTTGCTTGCTGCTCAGTTGTGTCTGATTCTTTGTGACTCCATGAACTGTAGCCCACCAGGCTCCCGGGTCCATGGGGATTCTTCAGGCAAGAATACTGGAGTGGGTTGCCATTTCCTTCTCCATGGGATCTTCCCAATCCAGGGATCAAACCCAGGTCTCCCACATCGCAGGTGGATTCTTTACCATCCGAGCCACCGGGGAAGCTTGGTACAAATGTTTTCTCTTAATTGTTCCCCAGAAGGCTTTAGCAAAATTTGGAACATATCTTAAAACAGTGTTTGCTATCTTAAAGCTCTTTGTTGAGAATAATAAATTGATAGAACCTGGTGTGCTGGGTTTTCTGCAAACGTCAGAATTGTGGCCTGTAATTTTTCTCAATTTAATTTATTTTTGTATTGTACTATTAAAAAAGGCCTGGTTAATGATTGTGCTGAATGTTTATATATTTGATCCCATTCAGTGTTAAAGTAAGAGTATTTAAACTTTCATTGAACTATTATTATAGCTTTGTTTCTATTTGCTCAAACTTTATTGCCAAGATCTCATCATATGTGTGTAATATTTTAATCACCTATTTTATATGCAGTTGAAAAGGAAAATATTTGGACAGGAGTAAAAAAATAAGCCTAAAGTGTCACCAAATTTACAAATACCTCCAACTGTAGCAATATTTTATTCTTTCTTTATTTTTTTTAAATAAGTGACAGGAAATGACTTTCTTTTTACCACAGCTAACTTTTCTTCCCCTGCTCTGGATCCCAAATACTAGCAGACCATCAGTAAATTGAGTTGAATGTCTGTTTGTATATATGAATGAATGTATATTCGAATGAATGTTTCTTTGTTGCCTTTGAAACAGGAGACTAATTTGGTACTCTGCGTAACTTTGGCCAAGGCCCCAAATACCAACAACCATACAATTGATATTAAGAAGCACTCATTCAGAGCAAGGTAAGCCAATAGAGTATTGTAAAGTCAAATTAAAAAAAGAATTAAAAAAAAAAGACTACTTAAGTTTATTTACAAAGGAAGAGACTCAAAACCAAAGTTGGATGCTACTCGTGGAGAAAACACATCTAGCTACTCATGTGGTTGAAGAGATCAGAGCATTATGGCATTAGAGCAGCACCAGAGCCATCTTAAAAAGAGGCTTGGTCCAAAAGGGCTGCACCAGGGGTACTGGGCCCTTATAAAGCGTCTATGTGGAAATGGATCACCAAGAATCAGAGGCTGAAGGAGGCATTATAGATGTTCACTTGGAGAGTAAACCAGTCATTTTAGGTATTTACAGGTGAAAGAACACCAGCTAATGGGATGGGGGATGGTTTTGAAAGGATCTCACAGACGGACAGGAGAAAGTATACAGTGGTCTAAGGTCAACTTTTTAGTTAAGTACAGGCATTGTTCCCTTGGGGCTTCCCTGGTGGCTCAGATGGTAAAATATCTGCCTGCAATGGAGGAGAGCTGAGTTTGGTCCCTGGATTGGGAAGATCTCCTGGAGGAGAGCATGGCAACGCACTCCAGTATTCTTGCCTGGAGAATCCCTATGGACAGAGGAGCCTGGTGGGCTGTGGTCCATGGGGTCACAAAGAGTTGGACACTACAGAGCAACTAAATACATTGTTCTATCATCCACTCAGTTCACTTCAGTTGTTCAGTCATGTCTGACTCTTTGCGACCCCATGGACTGCAGCACACCAGGCCTCTCTATCACCAACTCCTGGATCTTGCTTAAACTCATGTCCATTGAGTCGGTGATGTCATTCAACCACCTCATCTTCTGTTGTCCCCTTCTCCTCCTGCCTTCAATCTTTCCCAGCATCTTTTCCAATGAGTCAGTTTTTCGCATCAGGTAGCCAAAGTATTAGAGCTTCAGCTTCAGCATCAGTCCTTCCAATGAATATTCAGGACTGATTTCCTTTAGGATTGACTGGTTGGATCTCCTTGCAGTCCAAGGGACTCTCAAGAGTCTTCTCCAACACCACAGTTCAAAAGCATCAATTCTTTGGTGCTCAGCTTTCTTTATAGTCTAACTCTCACATCCACACATGACTACTGGAAAAACCATAGCTTTGACTGATGGACCTTTATTGGCAAAGTAATTTCTCTGCTTTTTAATATGCTGTCTACGTTGGTCATAACTTTTCTTCCAAGGACAAAGCATCTTTTAATTTTATGGCTGCAGTCACCATCTGCATTGATTTTGGAGCCCAAGAAAATAAAGTCTCTCACTGTTTCCATTGTTTCTCCATCTATTTGCCATGAAATGATGGTACCTGATGCCATGATCTTAGCTTTTTGAACACTGAGTTTTAAGCCAGCTTTTTCACTCTCCTCTTTCACTTTCATTAAGTTGTTTAGTTCCTCTTCACTTTTTGCCATAAGGGTGGTATCTGAGGTTATTGATATGTCTCCTGGGAATCTTGATTCTGGCTTGTGCTTCATCCAGCCTCTCATTTCGCATGATATACTCGACATCATCCATTCCATATTATCAAATAAGTTTTGTTTGTGCAAGGCAAATTACCTACCATGATTGCAGTTGATTTCATATTTAAAATTTACCTATATTCTCCTGATTCGGTGATTGAATTTTAAATTATTTTCTTTTTCTTTTCTTTTCTTTTTTTTTGTAGCACAGTGTGGGTTTTGAGATCTTAGTTCCCTGACTAGGGATTGAACCTTAGCCCTATCCATTGGGAGCTTGAAGTCCCCTAGTGATTGAATTTTTAAAGTATTTTTTATATAAATTTTTTCTTTTGTGTAGGAATTATATACTGTGTTAATTTAAGTGCTAATAATAGTTTTGTACACCTAGTCATCAGTTGATCTTTAATATGTATAATATTTATAAACCTTGAACATTTGGGATTAAATGTATGATCCTAAACAACGTATTTAAATCAAAGTAAGAATTAAGTACAGTGTGTATATATATGAATAAAACTGGACGTTTCCTACTGGTATATAACATGGACTGTACAGAAGCATGTAATTTGCTCAGCTGCTCCTCAGTGGTCTATGATAAGATCCCAAGGTCTCTTCCATATTCAGGTATTAGAATCCCTACCAATATTTGCTATTTAAGAATCATCTATATGAAGAGATAACTTGATGATATTAAATTTACTTTTCAGGTTTAATTTAGCTTTTATAGAGACAGAAAATAAGTCAAGCAGTTATCCATGCAGTTACTAAGTCATCACTCTTATTTCTATGTCACTGTATATAAAAATTAACAAAAATGGAGCATTTCAAGTGACTGTATTATACTCAATAAAATCAAACATAGTGTTTTAAAATTCTGCTTTTAAAAATTATATGTATTATATTATCAAAGATAAAATACAAAACATGAGGAAGGGAATGACGAGGTTTCTACTTTTCCCTCTCTGACATCTATTGTCAGTTTTTAGTCCATTATTTATAGAGTGCATTAAAAATACATCCACTCTTAAGTATTTGGACTTTTGTTTTTACAGATGACACTGGGTCTCAGAATAGCTTATTAAACTGTTACTGCAAATAAGCCAAAGGACATTATCACTTTTAGTCTGACAGAATTTATCATACAGCATTAATCTCTTGAGGCTGAAGAACTTGAAAAATTGCAATGTATGCAAAGGAAATTAGATAAGGAGTAGAAAAGAAATCATTGAAAATTTATTTGAAAGACATGACGTTTTAAGGACCTGTAAATTGCCGAATTTTACTATGATGAAAGACTAAGATTTCCCTATTTCACATCTGGGAATATTTACAGAGTAAGTATTTGTGACTTTGCTCATTCGTTGTCACATTTAAATCTCACAGTAATCCTGTGAGGTAGAAACTATTGTTAACCATATGTACAATCGAAGAAACTGTAGCTCAAAGTAATTAAGCAGCATGTATAATGTTGCACAACTGGGAAGTGACTAAGACAAGACAAACTGAGGTTTGTATTCTATAGAACCCATGCTCTTACTTACCATATTGAGTGAGATAACAGATAATGTATGAAAAATATTAAATGCAGTGCTTAGACCACAGTAGATTTTCAAAAAACAGTTCTTTTTTCTTCTTATTTCATGCGCAGGTCTGAGGAATTTTCTAAATTCATAACAAACATTTTATAGAAAGTATTTGAAATATTTTCAGTGAAATAGTGAAGAACCTGAGACACTGATTTTTCATGATTTTCACTCTTTTCTCCATTCTGCTCTAGAAATAGTTTCCCCCACATCAACCTAGTCTTACCCATATAGTTGATAATAAAACATACTAAATAGTTTATTCCTTGACTCTCAGGAAAGTCATCTCTAAGGAAAGTCATTTTAGATTCTGTTAAAGCAATGGTTCTCTGGCAGTGGTGGTTCTGTCCACTGGGACATTTGGCAGTATCTGGAGAGATTTTTAGTTGTCACATCTTGGGGTATATGTGTACTCTTGGCATCTAGTGGGTAGAGACCAGAGAGGTACTGAATCTTCCAGGACAACACTCAACAAGAAAGATTTGTTCACCCCCTAGTGTCTGCAATAACTGTGTTGATAATCCCTGTGTTAGAAAAATCAATGGAAAATAGAGAGTAGCAGTATAGCTTTTCTGTTCAATAGAAAATCTGTGGTGGTGAGTATATTACTGTGTTAGTTTATTAGAACTTACACACTCATTTTCAAAAAGTGCTTCAGCATGGCTTATATCAAAGATATGTATTCTTTATAAAAATACCATCATTAAAATATAGCATAAAACCAAAATGATGAATTAGGACAGGTCAAGGCTTTTATTTTATTATTTTTTTAATATAAATTTATTTGTTTTAATTGGAGGCTAATTACTTTACAATATTGCATTGGTTTTGCCATACATCAACATGAATCTACCACGGGTATACACGTGTTCACCATCCTGAACCCCCCCTCCCTCCTAGCTTCTCTGTACCATCCCTCTGGGTCGTCTCAGTGCACCAGCCCCAAACATCCTGTATCCTGCATCGAACCTGGACTGGCGATTCATTTCTTATTTAATATTATACAGGTTTCAATGCCATTCCCCCAAATCATCCCATCCTCTCCCTCTCCCACAGAGTCCAAAAGATTGTTCTGTACATCTGTGTCTCTTTTGCTGTCTTGCATACAGAGTTATCGTTACCATCTTTCTAAATTCCATATATATGCATTAGTATACTGTATTGGTGTTTTTCTTTCTGGCTTACTTCACTCTGTATAATCGGCTCCAGTTTCATCCACCTCATTAGAACTGATTCAAATGTATTCTTTTTAATGGCTGAGTCATACTCCGTTGTGTTTATGTACCACAGCTTTCTTATCCATTCATCTGCTGATGGGCATCTAGGTTGCTTCCATGTCCTGGCTATTATAAACAGTGCTGTGATGAACATTGGGGTACAATTTATGAGGTGGTAGGGAAATGTTGCTTTTCCCCATGGCAATCTTGATGTAAATCTCTATGTTAGCACATTTTACTTACGTGTTTTCTTTTCATTTTCACATTAGCCCAATGAAAGTTCAGGCAGTGATGAGAAAACTGATATGTGGAAGGACAAATACATATTTAAAACAGTTGGTTCTGTATAGGGGCAGAAAAATGATGGTGACTTTTAGTGTGTTTTTCACCTCCTTACCCCAAGATAGATATAGTTGGAATGTGCCTTGTAACTTTTAAATCAGAGTTGACTGCTTCATGATTTTGAACAAGAAAAAAAGAATGAAAAAGAATAGAAAGTAAGAATAATACAAAACTTGGAGAAGTCGAAACCAACAAATTCTAATTTTGTGTTTATTGTTACACTATTGAGGCAGCAATGTTCCCCTGCCCCCCATTGTACAGAACAAACTAGACACAAGTGAATGCCCATTAAAAAGTGAATAGAGGAAAACTAAGAATGTGTATGTTCATATATTTGGCAAGTTGCTGTGTGAGTAGCAAGCTCTGTTCTTTGGGGGTGGTCTCAGGCCCTTTCTTCATTTCACTTCCCAGAGTAGACGGCATGGGCAGGGCCATCTGGCCTGCAGGCACCAGACAAAGCTTTATCTGGAACAACAATAATATACTGAAGTATTGATAATAGATCTAATAGGGAATAAGCCTATGGTGGGACAAATGGACTCCTCTCTTTACAGTCTGCATTTATTGAATCCTACTCATGGTTGCAATACTGAGCAAATTTATACTAAAGAGTTGGCCTGGAAAAGAGGCCAAGAAAGTTAGCCAGCCTGATTTTTTCATCTAAGCTAATATCTAACTTTAATTTGTTCAAAAACTGTCTATGAATCGCTTATGGAATCTAGCTCACGTAGTCTGGTGCCTACAGTGCAGTTGAGGTGAAAGAAAAAGAACCAAGAATAATCTCTGCCTATTTGACTTAAAATACTGCAAATAAGACTGTAGTATTTCTGAGAGGGAAAGATTGGTTGATGTGGAGGGTGGACATTTCCTTTTGACCATGTTAAGTTAGAAGCAGAAGGTTTCATAGAGATTATGACATATATGTAAAGGTCACTGCTAGAGTAATTTAAGGTTCATTGTTGATTCGTGAGTTATTGAAATGGCAACTGAATGTGATATGAGAAGAAGAATTTTGTTAATTTTTTTAGGGTGGGAGTTAATAAGTGGGTATGCAGCTATTGAAAATGATCCACTAGAGACAGAGAAATTGGTACTGCAGACTACTGGGGAGAGTGCCGAAGGGGAGATTCTAAACCGAGAGGTTGTGTGAGCCTTTGAGAGCAGCAAAGAGGAGCAAAAATCACTTCTGTGGCATGGAGGCAGAGCTACAGAGGCAGATGAAACGAGATGTGGATGGGTTGCTAGAGGTGTGGTTGCTCATGCTGCTTCTGTTTTCCTAATAAAGTAAGAGACAAAGCTCTTTGATGGTGGGGGAGGAGGGAATGGAAGGTAGACTTGTCAACAGAAGAGAAAGGGCAAAGTCATTTTGGACAGACATCAAGCATACTAGGAAAACGTGCAAGGTGCTAGGCAGTGTTGTGTGATCTTTAGTGATCTGGGGACATTACTGAATGGAGGAATACCTCCTTGATGGTGATGAGGTCAAGGAATCAGGACCCCATTTCATGTTTCTGCAAGAGATGACTAGATGAAATCAGTTCTTACAGCTGTGCTTCTTTCCTCACTTGTCCATCTGCTCCCCATTTTAACTCTAGTTTCCACTTTCTGTGTTTACCTCTTTGGGGCTCTGGATCCACCATACATTTCTATATGTAGGAATTAATATAAGAATTCTATTGGGATTTCCCTGGTGGTCCAGTGGTTAAGACCCTGTACTTCCACTGCAGGGGACTCAAGTTTGATCCCTGGTCTGGGCACTGAGATCCCACATGTCACCTGGCTTGCCCCCGCCCCCCCCCCCAAAAAAAAAATAATCCACAAAAATCTGTTATATTATCAGATGGGATTAAGGATCAAGGATACATTTGATGGTATAGATAGATAGATGCAAAGATCCCTAGAAGCAATACAGCAAGCCCATGAGAACGATTTTAGAATTTATTGAAAGAAAATCTGTGTCAGAACAAAGCTAAGGGTCTTTGAAATGACCTAACCAACACAAGTAAACAAAACCAAACAAAACAAATTGCCAACATTAAGCAAAGAAGGGCTTTCTTGATAGCTCAGCTGGTAAAGAATCTGCCTGCAATGCAGGAGACCCCGGTTCAATTCCTGGGTGGGGAAGATCCCCTGGAAAAGGGAAAGGCTACTCACTCCAGTACTCTGGCCTGGAGAATTCCATGGACTATATAGTCCATGGGGTCGCAAAGAGTTGGACGTGACTAAGTGACTTTCACTCACTAGAGCAAATAAAACTCTGCATGTCTGATTTTGACTTTTCCTCTTAATTACTTTTCTTTACAGAGGTTTCTATGAAAAGTTTAAATGAGAATCATTAAAAAAGCTCTAGGAAGTTTAAATTTTTTCTTACACTATATATGAAGGCTCTTTTTTTCTTAAAGAACAAATGTATCTGTAAGCGAAGGTCTTAGGGAGGTCAGAAATTCCTTCTTTAGTAGAAGATCTTGGATTTTTTAATATTCTCCAAAGCAGAAGTAAACATGTCAACTTTTAATTGCAGCTTTTGTCTTCAAGATTTATAAAGTAAAAAACTCTGCAAAAGGTTTACCTATTTTCCCAGCTCTACTCAGGCATATTTGAGGCATCACAGCTTCAGCCGGTGACAAGGCGATAAGTTAATGTTAGTGTCGTTCCTTTCTTCTCACGCTGTTCACTGTCACTGCTGGTGAATATAGTTCCATCTACAGGGTTTGTAAAAACCCACACTCCCTTTGTCAAAATGAGAAATGGGTCTGAGGAAGGGAATAACAATTAGAAGAAGAACAACCTTCCCTGAACTCTGAAGTATAATCTCCATTTGAATTTCTCTTCTAGCTCCCAGTGTTTCCAGAAATGAAGTCCCAGTCTGTTGTCTCTAATAGGTTATTTCACTTTATAAGGATGCCCTTAGGATTGTGAGCTGTGCTTAGTTGCTCAGTTGTGTCCAACTCTTTGTGGCCCCATGGACTGCAGCCCATCAAGACCCTCTGTTCATGGGGATTCTTCAGGCAAGAATACTCGAGTGGGTTGCCATGCTCTCCTCCAGGGGATCTTCCCAACACAGGGATAGAACCCAGGTGCCCACATTGCGAGTGGATTCTTTACCATCTGATCCACCTGGGAAGCCCATTAGGAATATAGAGACCCGCAAGCTACTTCATGTAACATAATATATATCTGCACTGGTTTCTGCACGGACCCACAACTCTGTAGATAATCTCTTTTAATATCTAAGTCTTCTCCACATATTTCAGTAGACTCTGTTTTGCCTTGAAAAGTAGAATAAGATACAAGTTTCCCTTTAGGAATAACATAAGACACAAGTCACAATGAATGAGTAAGGTGAATAGCTACACCACCCATTTTTCCTGGTGGATAACCTCTAAGTCCATGGCCGAATTTCCATGCAGACACTGATGACTATCTTGTAGAAATGTGCCAGACTTTAGGCTAAATAGGACCTCTGAAAATCTGTCCTTTGTCTGGGGAATTTCACAAGTTTTGTTCATGTTTTTCCAAGATAGAAATCAGAAACACTTCTGCTGTCTCAGGAGCTAGAAGTACAGTATGTATGATCCAGGCTGTAGCCACCAGACACTGCCATTTGTGACTTTGATTCAGAAGTGAAGAAGCAGATGGCTTGGAATCCATTCATTTTGGACTGAGCTCAAACCATTCAGTTTGCAGAGGCGGCCTGAATTATAATGTGGACATCTAGTGCCCAAGATCAACGGTGCAAGTTATGGCACCAGTACTGATCCTCAGCAGCACTGGACGAGTTATGGTGTAATTCACAGGAAGTTTCTGGCTGCGTAGCTCCTTGTGTGATTCTCTTATTGCCCTGGAGTACCCCCATGTTATCATGAAGTTTGATGCCATCATTCCTTGGAACTTCTCACTCAAAATTTAAGTTGATAGCCAATAACAGTGATGAACCCTGAACCATCAATTGCAGGACACTTAGCAAAATAAAAATTAATTTAAAAAGAAAAAAAAAAAAGAAAAGAAGAACCCTAGCAGAGATTGCATTTTTGTCTCCAGAGGTTGCATTTGCATAAGGACCTGATAACCTCCCTGGGGGATAAAATGTGGAACATCTTTTCCAGTTAATAGTCACCGCCCAAAAAAAGACTAGACATTGACACTAAATTAAAAGGGGCAAAGTCTGTTCCCTAAAAACCCAAGAAATGACCTTGCAATGCAGAGTCATGAGGCAGATGACTCTTGAGTTAATCATTATTTGTTAACAATATTAATTTGTTTTCCACAGGGAAGATTACTTTGTAGTTAGACAATAGTTTTTAATGTCAGTTTAAAATTTTTTTTTCAAAATTTCTTTGAGAAACTAAAAGCATTTATCAGGTAAAATGCTAACAACACTAAAGGTGCTATACAAATATAAGAGAACGGATCATTTGGTTTTGAGATTTACAATAGTTTCTGTGCCACTGGGGAGAGACAATGCTTTCAAAAATCAAGCAGCACGTGAATTTGTAAACTATAAAGACAGAAGGAGTTCATATAATTGAAAAAAATAGGAGAGTAGCATCTAAAGGCATCAGAAAGTGACATGGCATAGGATACTGGTCGCATCAGGAAACAGTCTTTAAATATACAAAGGAGAATTTATGAATAACCCTGTGATTGTACTAGTAGAGATGAGAGTCCCAGCAGATGAGATATCAGATTGAGGAGCAATCACTGTTACCATTATTATTATCATTTACATACAATCTGGGCATAAATTGGAGGGCCACATGTTTCAAGTCAACCATGCACTTTGACTTGCAAGAAATACATTAAAAGAAATAACATGCAAAATGCTTAGTCTAGCACCTGTCACAGATTAGAAAATTAATAGATATGATTTTCCTCTGTTTGGCAAATATGATTTTAAGGGTTGAACAGTCTACATGCTGAAAAGACTGAAACCCATGGACCGTGAAATAGGTGTGAAAACTAGAAGAATAACCTGGGAGATTTAAGATAGGAAAATGCAACATCTTGGCTAATAAAATTTCTTAAAGAAAAAGATGAAACCTCTTTTATGATTTTGATTTTTTGTAGAAAAATTTCTCTAGATTTAAAAATACTGGAATTTCAGCTGGTGGTAATGTCAGAGAAGCTTGGTTGGAAGGACTAATCCTCCTAAAGGTAACAATGATAAAATCCCAATATTTCTAGGCACTGGAGAGCAATAACAAGAAAACAAGAACTGTACGGGAGCTTATCCTTAAAAGAGGAATTGGAATGGTTTCTGACTTTGTGACCTTTTGGATGAGAGCATTCCCTGATTCATATATAACTTGACATTCAGAAAATCATAGATGTATGAGCTTGAGGTATCAAAGGACAGAGTTAAGGACTCGAGGAACAGTCAAAAGTTTAGGGTAGAAAATCTTCAAAGGAAAGGGGTCAGATGGGGGCCAAGTACTCTGATTTGCCCAAATAATTGGCTGACAGCTATATTATACACATAAAGAAAAAAACACCAAGGGAGCCAGTGAGAAAAATCAGCAACTGCAAGCTGAAACACTAAACACTAGTGTTAACTGCTGTACATTATATAGAAGATAAGACTTAGAGTTATTTAAGTTAACTCTTCTATAGCAAAAATCACTATTATATATAATAGTCTTCTTTATGTTAACAATTAATCATGATAAAATTAGATAACAATAATGTAGAATATTATTGTCCAAAACTACAGTAAAGATTCAAAAATAAATTAATGTGAATAGAATTAAATTATTTTCATAGAAAAATTATGAATGATGATAAGCCTAGAAATAGGGTAATTTGGGGATATAGAAAAAGAGAAAACCTGAGCAAATGAATGTAAGTGGACACATGTCAGACACTTTGAGAAAAGTAGCCTGACTAGAGAGAAGACATTGCTAACAGTGAGAACAATAGAGAACTTTAAGGATAACTCCCAGTCCTGCTTCACTTTCACTTTTCATTTTCATGCATTGGAGTAGGAAATGGCAACCCATTCCAGTGTTCTTGCCTGGAGAATCCCAGGGACGGGGGAGCCTGGTGGGCTGCTGTCTATGGGGTCGCACAGAGTCGGACACGACTGAAGCGACTTAGCAGCAGCAGTAGCAGCTCAGTCCTGCTATAGATATAGCAATTGGCAGATTAAGAACCTCTCTGAATTTCAAGCATCTCCTCCTCAAAAAGGATAAAAATATCTTCCTTGAAAAGTTATGGACTTCTGTTTCTAATCATGAGGAAGCAGCTGAGTAGATATTATCAGCTTGCCATACTGCTGCAAACAAATAAAAAAACCTGGAATAAATATATAAAACAGTGGCTTCTAGGTATTAGACAGTGACCTCTCCTGAGCTACAAGCCTAGAATGAAGGGAAGCACAAGATGAGAGTTCCTTGTTCACACTGGATTTCTCCAGAGAAAGCTCAAGTGAAAAATAGAATTTGTGTTTGGAAGAGAAAATGGAAATCAGAATTTAGGACAGTTAAAACAGCTTCCTTTTGGAAGGTTGGCTACCAGAAGGGAGGAAGTCAGACAGGGGAGGGGAAAAACAAAAACAAAAACAAAAAACCTCAAAATTCTGTGCAGAAATTCCTCTCAAAACTTTGGGAAACTTTTGGTGGAGAAGAGCTGCTGGGAGGCTGATAGGTAAACAAAGATTTCAGAGGCTACAAGTATTTGGGAAATGTTGGAGTTCCTAGTTAAATAGTTAGGAGAAAACTTTGCGAATACCAAAACCTTTTAGTTGACAACCTCAGAAATGCCACATTCAAAGAGAAAGCCTCACACTTTAGGAGTGAAGAATATACCAATGGACTAAAAACTGAAATGAACTTAGCCTACCAAATCCTAAAGCCAAGCCTTGTGAGGATCAGGATGATTTGCTAGAAATTTGATTGCTATTATAAGATAATTCCATAATCTTTTGAAGACAGTAACATAATTTAGAGCCCCAACACCATTTGGTCTGTGATATCTATAGAAAATTCAAGAATCAGAAGAAGGTAACCAATAATCAGGGAAAAAGAAGTTAAAAGAAGCAGACCAAAAATCCTCCAGATATTGGAGTTAGCAGAGAAGAATTTATGAAGAAAACAAGCAAAATATGACCAAAAGACATAAAAATCTGTTGTATTTAACAGATAATTTGATTTCATTGTAAATAAATAATGGACATTCTAGAAGTGAAAAATATAATACCTTAAATAAGGAATTTGTTAAAGAGGCTAAAACATAGGTTGGAACAACAGAAGCCAATATAAGTGAATTTGAAATCAATGATGCAGAAAATAGCATATTAATTGTATGATGGTGGTGGGTGGGGGGAATTGAGACTCAGGTTTTATTTAGGTTTCTGTCAAAGTACTTTATATAAGATAACTGATGACAGGAAAGGAGAGAAGGAAGAGAAAATAGGAGAAAATGCAGTATTTGAAGTAACAATAAACATGCATTTTTCTATTTTAATGAAAGGTATCAATTCATTGAGTAAAACCCTTAACTCAGATAAACCACACCTAGGGGCATCATGTTCTGAGGGGCATCTTTGTTCTGAAACAAAGATAATGTCTTAAATATAGGTAAGAAAAAAAAACCATACTACCTTTAGGGGAAAAATAACAAAAACAGTAGCTGATTTTTGAATGGAAAATATAAAGCCAGAAGACAAATGGAATGACATTTTAGAGTGGATTAAAAGAAAAAAAATTGCCAATTCAGAATTCTATTCCAAGCAGAGCTGAAATAAAGCATTACTTGATAAACAATACCTGAGAGGCAGTGTCACCAACAACTAGTCTTGTACAAAATTCTAAAGAAACTTCATCTGCCTGAAGGAAAATGATGATGTTGCAGAAGAGTAAGAAGAAATGAACCACATTGGAAAAAAATCAAATATACAAAAGTCTATTGACTTTAAAACTAAAAATTATGCTTACTTTCCCCTCCATTAGCAGTATATGCAAATACTGTATTATGCATTATGTATTTTTATTTTAATATATTTAATAACTTTTAGATAATATCATTATTAAGTTAAAGACATCATACCAGATTAAAAAATCATATCGGTTGATTACTTATGGATGGTCTAACACAGACAGTTCAGTCCCACTTGAAAAGAGATAGTTGCACCAATTGCCCAACTTCTGAGCCCAGAGCATATATCTACTGTGCAATGCTGCCATATCCAATGATATCCTGGGTTAAACAAGTTTATGTGGCCTCGAAAGGGTATAAACCATCAAGTCCAGGCAGCAAATGAGTGAAAATTGATATCTAGTTCATCTTGATTCTTACATATATTTATACATGGAAAATAAAATCTCTAATTTGGCTATATTAGCAGTATAATTTTTTTTTCTTTAGGAAAATAGTTTCTTTAGCCCAATTATCCTCTGGATGCTTTTCTTTCATGACCAGGATAAGTTGGATGACTTATCAATTTTCTTATGAAGTCAGCTAATTATGTCCCGTTGGGGTAAAGAACACGCTGAAGTGAGAAGACAGGTTTAGGCTTTGCTCTTTCATCATATACTTGAGTAATCTTGGCTAAAAAATTTACTTTGCTGAGACTTAGCTTTCTTATCTATGTAATGACATGATAATACATTATTTCTAAATCATAAGGCACTTTAAAAATATAAGCTATACTTTTCATTATCTAAATGACTGAAAAAATTTCAATTATATATAGAGCCAAAAATAATGGATTCTACTTCCAGGTCCAAGGACTTAGAACAGACCTGAATTTGAAGCTGAATATTAAATAAGAGAAGATACAATGTATTTTAACATAATATTATTTCAAATCAACATATAATTTTACTATTTTGATGTTTTTGAAAATAATTCTTTTTGAAAGAATATTCCAAATTTTTTAATACTGTAAAAGATGCTGAATAAGTGCATTTTGAACAAAAATGAATGACATCTCAAGCTTTTTGTGGTGTTTGGAATAATACAGTTATTGTAAATTTTATATACTAGAACAAAATCCATATATAAAAGAAAAACTGGGAATACTTTCCTAATATACCATTATGGTACATAAATAACGAGTTTTTGTTCTACAGCGTGTAAATAATGCTAAATTGATGTATCATGCAACTAACTTATTAAGGAACTTATAAGTAGATTTTTACATAACAATTATCAGATTGATGAGGGTAAGGGGGAAAAACTGATGACAAAAAGTGGCATAAAACATGGTTATTATCCTGAAATTAAACAATGTCATGCCATGAAATGATAAAAGGCTTTACCAGCTGGTTGTTAATACCCTAGAAATGCTTTTGTGCAATAATTGAAATGCAAAACCCAGCCATTCACATTTTATTGGGTAGAGCAAGCCATAATGTAGATTTTTATAGGGATACACAGAGTTACTGCTGTTATCCATAACTCTTTTGGCCTTTTCAAATGTAACCAACTAATGTAAATTGTTTTCAGTTGTACTGATTTATGTTATTATCATAGAAGTTATAATAAAGAAAGTTCTATTTGACAAGTCAGTCAAGCACTTTTATTCTGGCACTGCCAAATTACAGCTTTCAGAATGCACCCCTGGGTTCTTATAGTGTCTATCAACAAACTTTAAATGAAATAAATTTTATAGACAAATCGGAAATTGTGGATACTATCACACTATAAGCTGTCACTTTAGAAGTCTGTGAATCAACTCTAAAACAACTATCATTGACCCCAAATATTTTGTGATTTTTCTTGAAAATTACTAACAATGGATTTTATTTTAAACATTCTCAGTACTGGAAAATCTGTTCTTTGTGGATAATCATAGTATTTAAAAACAGATTTTGTAGCAAGATGGTAGAATAAATATATATATATATTTATTAATGTATGAATATGTGTATATATAAGATTGTTGTGCTGTACATAGTTGGTCAGTCATGTCTGACTTTTTGCAACCCCATGAACTGTAGCCCACCAGACCACTCTGTCCCTTCAGGCAAGAATACTAGAGTGGGTTGCCCTCCTCAAGGTACCTTCCTGATCCAGGGATGGAACCTAAGGCTCCTGCATTGCAGGCAAATTCTTTACCATCTGAGCAACCCGGGAACCCCAAGAATACTGGAGTGGGTAGCCTATCCCTTCTCCAGGGGAACTTCCTGACCCAGGAATCAAACTGGGGTCTCCTGCCTTGCAGGCAATTCTTTACCAGCTGAGCTACCAGGGAGGCCTGTATATTAGATTATATACTACTTATTTCATCTATTGTCTACCCTGTCTGGATAATAGTGGAAAAACAATCCCCGACTTTTAAAATAAAGTGATTAATATCCTCAGTGGCACACAATCTACTTTGTGGCAACTTTTGAACAAAAGATAATCACTAAACTAGTCTTGAAGGAAGATACTTCTGTGAAGTATAAAGAACTATTTAATTTGTAATTTATGGTATGTTTATTAAAAGATCTTTCTCACTATTTTGTAGGTGCATATTAACTAAAAAGAGCTTTTCACAGGGGTTCATTTTTATACTTGTATGAGAGTCACTATTGTATATTTTTTGGGATATTTTCTAATTTGAAAGTGAAAGAGCAAAGTGAAAAAGTTGGCTTAAAACTCAACATTCAAAAAACTAGGACCATGGCATCAGGTCCCATCACTTCATGGCAAATGTTGGGGAAACAGTGGAAACAGTGAGAGACTTTATTTTCTTGGCCTCCAAAATCACTGCAGATGGTGACTGCAGCCATGAAATTAAAAGACCCTTGCTCCTTGGAAGAAAAGCTATGACCAACCTAGAGAGCATATTAAAAAGCAGAGACATTACTTTGCCAGCAAGAGTCTATCTAGTCAAAGCTATAGTTTTTCTAGTAGTCTTGTATGGATGTGAAAGTTGGACCATAAAAAAAGTTGAACAACAAAGAATTGATGCTTTTGAACTGTGGTGTTGGAGAAGACTCTTGAGAATCCCTTGGACTGCAAGGAGATCCAACCAGTCAATCCTAAAGGAAATCAGTCCTGAATATTCACTGGAAGGACTGATGCTAAGCTGAAGCTCCAATACTTTGGCCACCTGATGCAAAGAACTGACTCATTGGAAAAGACCCTGATGCTGGGAAAGATTGAAGGCAGGAGGAGAAGGATACGACCGAGGATGAGATGGTTGGATGGCATCACAGACTTGAAAGGTTGGTTGTTACATAAAGGAGGAAATAAAATAGTGA
The DNA here is from genome assembly GCA_006410875.1 of Neotragus pygmaeus. Classification (NCBI taxonomy): domain Eukaryota; kingdom Metazoa; phylum Chordata; class Mammalia; order Artiodactyla; family Bovidae; genus Neotragus; species Neotragus pygmaeus. Next base: position 1,162,646 of record SJYV01019240.1, read on the forward strand.
ATATTTACAATAATATGTGATAAATAAATTAAAGATGTGTGGCCTGGGTAACGAAGGAGAAGAACTGGTTGTGGTAATTAGCCTCCAGGTTGACCTTGATTGCTGATAATCCTTGTCCCCTTGTACGTGCCCTTGTATAGTCCTCTTTTCTCACTGAATTTGAGATGACCCTGTATAAGAAGGGGCTTTCTTGGCGGCTCAATGGGTAAAAAAATCTGCCTGCAGTGCAGGAGATATGGGTTTGATCCCTGGGTCAGGAAGATCTCCTGGAAGAGGAAATGGCAACCCACTCCAGGATTCTTGCCTGAGAGATCCCATGGATAAAGGAGCCTGATGGGCCACAGTCCATGAGATTACAAGAGTCAGACAGGACTGAGTAACTAAATCACCATGACCACCACTGAATAACAAAGAACACCATAAAAAGACTTGCAGCATCCTGCTTGGTTTCTTATAATACTTGTTCTTGGGCCCCTACATAACCATGGAGGTGGATTATGCAAAGTGGTGGGCTGGAAAGATCCTGTGGGGAGACTCTATGGAGAGGACTTGAGAGAGAGAGAGAGATTTCTGCGAAACCTCAAGTTGTCCTACCCTCCAGCCATTTGAAGTCCACCCTCCTGTATTACATGCCATCCGGATGAATCCTCCTCAGTGAGCTCTATCCAAATTGCAGATCTGCAAGAAAAAAATAAAGATTGCTTCTGATTTAAGTCTGCTTTTGGAGTAGCTTGTTGTATAGCCATAGATAATTGGTACAGAATTTGGGATGCTGCCATTAACGTGGAGCACAGCAGGAATGCAAAACTAAAGTGTGTGGTACTGGCTTGAGGGTCAGTGACAGAAAAATCTGGGAGCGCCTCAAGGTGATTATTAAATAGAGAAAGTAGAGGGGTCTTGAGGATAAGGTTGCTGAAAATCTGGAGGACAGTGAGAGAAATGTCATTATAGGCTGGAGAAAAATTATGTACTGGCAAAACACTGAAACTCCTACTTGCAATAACATGAGAAATAGAGAAAATCTCAGGGTTTTGCTAAAGAAGTTTCCAGGTAGGATGTTAAAGTTGCCAACTGGTATGATAAACCTGAAGAGAGCCAGATGGACTAAAAATGAAATGTTTAGTTTTCAGAACTTAGCGGAAATACAGAGGTACCAAAATGGTTTTCCAGCCAGCAAATGTTCTCAAAGAGAAGTGACCTCAGGGCAGAGATCAAAATATGAGGTATGGCCGTAATACCCTCGGTTAGCTTCCCAGGTGGAGAAGTGGCAAAGAATTTGCCTGCCAATGCAGGAGATGCGAGAGATGTGGGGTTCAATTCTTGAGTTGGGAAGAGATCTAGAACAGGAAAAGGCAACCCACTCCAGTATTGTTGGTTGGAAGATTCCATGGACAGAGCAGTCTGGTGGGTTACAGTCCATGGGGTCGCAAAGATTCAAACACAACTGAGTACACACACACAGGACCTTGGGAAGACTTGAGGTTGTGCCTCTAGAAAAACAGTAGGGGCACTAATAATATTTTGGGCATAGCTCACTGTACTTCTGATAATCTGGGGGCATTTTTCCACAACAGCTACACACACAACCTGAGATACAGAAGGACATGTCTTAGAAAGAAATGTGGGTGTGATTTCTGTCTAATGGTATGAACTATAATCCAACACATAGGAAGCCTACAGTGTTTTTTAAAAGAATAAAAACATCTTGGGCTTTGGGCTTTTTGTTTTTGAATTGTCCACTAACTGGAATAGCAATGTAAACAGGATCTCTTTTTTCTTTTTCATCTTTGATGTCAAGTGACTCACGTCTCCTGAGCCCAGGACCTATAGAGATCTACAGGCTGCTAGTTTCTTTTTCTCTATTGAATTCATTCAGGGATCATCCTCTTATGTGCTGAGAAATTGGTTAGAGATAGTTACAGAGGTAAAGGCGTGGACCAGCAAGTTTAATCATAGAAAATTCTTGTTATTTGGATCTTTGTGTGGTTTGATACTGACCAGCAGGTGAGTGCCAGTGTTTCCTGATGCCCAAATGAAACTGTACCATGAGGTGCATCTTTCCTTACAGGTTCAGGAAATGTGGGATACTCAAAACTAGACAAGTCTCAGACAGAGCTAATTGTACTCAAAACTGGAGATCATGCTTCCTTTCTCCACCTGCATTATTCTATGTATTAAACGTATCCTGCTATCAGATATAAAAACCCAACTGGCATCTATCTAAACTGCTAAGTCTTTCAAAGGGGGTTTCAGATTAAACAACTGAATTATGATAGTAATCAAATAAATCTGCCAGAGGAAGGAGATGAACATGAAAATAGAAAGGAAAATATGATCATATAGAAAGAAACAAATGTAATGTCACATAAGTCAGTGTGGGAGTTCAAAAATCATTATTTTTTTAAAAAATAATTTTATTTATTTATTTATTTTGACTGTGCTGGGTCTTCGTTGCTGCACAGGCTTTCCTCTAGTTGTTGAGTGGGGGCTGCTCTCTAGCTGTGGTGGACAGGCTTCTTACCTTGCAGAGACTTCTCATGTTGCAGATCATAGGCTCCAGGGCACAGGGACTTCAGTAGCTGCCTCTCCTGGGCTCTAGAGCACAGGCTCAGTAGTTGTGGCGCATGGGCTTCGTTGCTCTGAGGCATGAGGGATCTTTCGGATCAGGAGTAGAATCCATGTCTCCTGGGTGGATTCCTTACCACTGAGCTACGAGGAAAGCTCCCCAAATCATTACTTTTTTAAATGCAAAATTCAATAGCTGAATTAGAGGAGAAGTTCATGTGCAAAAGAAAAGCTCCTAGCAGAGTGTTAAAAGATGAAGAAATCACAAATAAAAAGATAAAATAATAAGAAACTCAGAAGATTCCATATCGGTTAAAGGGGGTAATGGTGACTTAGGAAAAAAAGGGTACAGGAGAGTACAGGAGAGGCAATCCTTAAACAATCAGAGGGAAACTTCCCTAAGTTGAGACGAGATCTGAGTGTAAAATTAAAAAGCCTCATGGAGTTCTAATCTGGGTGATTAAAAAAAATTACATGAATCTGGATATAGCCTGACACATGAACTGGACATCTGGACCTGAATTCAAAGATGAAGGAAACTGTACATTTTAAGGAAAAAGTGACAAATTTTTGCACAGAAGAAATTGCATCTTATTTGCAGTGTCAGAATCTAAAATAGTGGAATAAATCAGAAGACAGCTGAGAAAAAAAGACTGTGACACAAGTCCTACCCTCAGCCAGAAGCTAGGATATTATTCATCTGTTCTATACAAAAAAAAAAAAAAGATGTTTAAGGATGTATAATGTCTTGTAAATTTGGTGAAATTTCTTTGTTTTTTTAACAGTGGGCTACATATTACTCCAGAATGTGAATATAACATAATTAACCAACCATTTTCCTATTGATTGATGTTAAATTTTCCCTACCCAGTATTTTGTCATGATAAACAATATTGTGATTAATCTTCTTACAGTTAGAACCTTATGTTTTAATGCCTTTAATTTTATGAGATAGGTTCCTAAGAATGTTATTTCTAAGGTCAAGGGTGTATTTATTTCAGATTTTAAAAGGTGCTACCAGATTGCCCTCTGAAAAGGATATAAAACTTGACATTTCCACCACCAGGGAAAATAATATCCTTTTGCTGGGGTTCTCACTACAGGAGGTAGCTCTCTCTTTAGAAAATGTTTGTGGGTCTAATAAATATAAAGTGATATTTAGTTGTTAATTAAATTTGCATTTTGCTAATAAGAAGGGAAATTGAACACCTTTTTGTTATTTTACTCTTTCAATTTACTGATCCTACAAGTTACCTAACCAACAGCCTTTTCCCATTTTTTTAATTTGAGCTTTTTATCTTGTAGATTTGTAAAGATTCTTTGTGGTGGATTTGTGTGTGTGTGTGTGTGTGTTTGCAGCTACATAACTGACATTTCTTGAAGGTTTTGTTGATTAACCCTATGTATGTTTTTATAAATTGAAAAAAAATAAGTAATCATCTTACATATGTATAATTTTCCAATGGTGTTGAAGAATGCCTCCCCCACTCCTAGATGGATATGTAGTCTTTATTTATTTATCTATATTGAAGTATAGTTGATTTATAATGTGTTTTGTTGTTGTTCAGTCAATAAATTATGTCTAACTCTTTGTAATCTCATGAACCGTGGCACACCAGGCTTCCCTGTCCTTCACTATCTCCCAGAGCTTACTCAAACTCATGTCCATTGTGTTGATGATGCTGTCCAACCATCTCATCCTCTGTCACCCTCTTCTTCTCCTGCCCTCAATCTTTCCCAGCATTAAGTTCTTTTCCAATAAGTCAGCTCTTTGTATCCTGTGGCCAAAGCATTGGAGCTTCAGCTTCAGCATTGGTCCTTCCAATGAATGTTCAGGGTTGACTTGTTAGTTTCTGCTGATTCTGCTGCTGCTAAGTTGCTTCAGTCTTGTCCGACTCGGTGCGACCCAATAGATGGCAGCCCACCAGGCATCTCCATCCCTGGAATTCTCCAGGCAAGAATACTGAAGTGGGTTGCCATTTCCTTCCCCAATGCATGCATGCATGCATGCTAAATGACTGCAGTCATGTCCGACTCTGTGAGACCCCATGGACAGCAGCCCACCAGGATCCTCTGTCCACAGGATTCTCTAAGCAAGAATATTGGAGTGGGTTGCCATTTTCTTCTCCACTGTTAGCTTCTAGTATATGGCAAAGTGATTCAGTTATACATATATGCATATGCTTTATTCATAATCCTTTCCGTTATGGTTTATTACAGGATATTGTATACAGTTCCCTGTGTTATACAGTCAGACCTTGTTTATATATTTTATGTATAGTGGTGGGTATCTGTTAATCCCAAAGGCCTAGTTTATTCCTCCCTTACCTCCTTTCCCCTTTAGTAACAATAAGTTTGTTTTCTATGTTTGTGAGTCTGTTTGTGTCTCATAGACGAGTTTATTTGTGTCATATTTTAGATTCCACATATAAGTGATCATATATTTGTCTTTCTCTTTCTGAGTTACTTTACTTAGTATGATAATCTCTAGGTGCATCTATGTTGCTGCAAATAACTATTTCATTCTCTTTTATGCCTGAGTCATGTTCCACTGTGGGCTTCCCAGGGGGCTCAGTGGTAAGGAATCTGCTTGCCAGTGCAGGAGACTCAGTAGTCTTGGGTTCAATCCCTGGGTCAGAAAGATTCCCCTGGAGGAGGAAATAGAAAACCACTCAGTATTCTTGCCTAGAAAATCTCATGGGCAGAGGAGACTGTCCATGGGATTGTGAAAAGTCAGACACAGCTGAGCGACTGAACACAATGTTCCATTGTATGTATATGTATACACAATGGAATATTGTGTATGTATATATATATCTTCTTTATCCATTCAACTGTCCATGGACATTTAAGTTGCTTCCATGTCTTGGCTATTATAAATAGTGCTGCTGTGAACACTGGGATCCAAGTATCTTTTCAAACTATGGTTTTCCTTGAATATAAGCCCAGGAGTAGATTGCTGGATCATATGGCAACTCTGTTTTTAATTTTTAAAGAAGCTTCATACTGTTCTCCCTAGTGGCTGCATCAATTTACACTTCCACCTACAGTGCAGGAGGGTTCTCTTTTCTCTGTACTCTCTCCAGCACGTGTTATTTGTATACAGTCTCCTTTGCTGTTGTTTATCTTAGCAAACATATGTTTCAATTTACATTTAATTCTTTAACATACTTAAAGTTTTTTTCTCTTACATATGACAGACTCTGTGGGTTGGCTTATTCTCCAACAATGTCTTAAATCCTGTCCATCTAGCATTTTTCTTTTGTGAAGGCTGGAAGCTAAGAGTTGATATCTCAGGTTCCTTTATAGTTTCGGGGTCATGTGACTCTGATTGGGCTACAAACACAAGGCCATGGGGGAAAGCATTCTTTTCTGAGTAAAAACAAAAACTTGTTTAAAAGCAAGTAAGAATCCTTTAAGCCTGCCTCGAAAACCGTTTTCCCTACTTGTCTGTAATGCAGATATTGTGCCTGCAGTTTCTGCCTTCATTTAGCAGTGGTGAAAAGGAGCCAAAACACTGAGGACGATGGAGCAGAAAGAAAAGAGACTGTGTCCTTCAGCAGCTGACATAGACCGAATTACACTCCCTCCCCTAGACCTACTTGTAAAAACAACCCTCCATTTGTTTAAGCTACTGAATCACGAGGTTTTTGTTACTTAACACTGAAAACAATCTTTTCGGATGCGGAGGCCAACATATGCTCTCTTCTATAGATATATGGCTAACTGTGCTATAATCTATTTTCCCCCTCAATTAAGATGCCATCAGTGTCACTTATTAAATTACCATATATATTGAGATCTATTTTTGAACTCTCTATTCTGTTGCACTGAGTTGTCTTTCTCATCCTATGTCATTAATATGTTGATTTGATTAAAATGACTTTATTCACACACACACACACACACACACAAATTCACAAAGAATATTGTGAATTACACTGGACATGGCAGTAGTACTTAAAATCTGTCCATTCTTCCAAGAAAATTTCTAAGAACACAGTAGTTTTCAAGCTCTTAGAGCAAGGTATTTCAGGGATGGTCCTCCAAAGAAATAAGTTAAAGAACATGATATAATGAAAGCAGCATTGCTTATAGTTAGAAAATTTTCATTTTACTCCCCATCTGCCAGGTTTTCAACCCTACACATGTTCTTTCAATTTCCTCATCTCTGGTTGACTCATTCATAGACTCAGGGTTGACAGCAGATGGCTCCTGGTGTCCCATGCAGTTCTGAAAATCAGTGATTCCATGCATCTATAAACTAGGACATTTCTCTGAAACGATTACATTCTTTCTCCTTACAGGAAAGAAAATTTCTTTGATTGGAATCTATCATCTTCAAATACATAAGTTACCTGTATGCTGCTGCTGCTGCTAAGTTGCTTCAGTCGTGTCTGACTCTGTGAGACCCCATAGATGGCAGCCCACCAGGCTCCCCTGTCCCTGGGATTCTCCAGGCAAGAACACTGGAGTGGATTGCCATTTCCTTCTCCAATGCATGAAAGTGCAAAGTGAAAGTGAAGTCGCTCAGTCCTGTCTGACTCTTAGTGACTCCATGGACTGCAGCCCACCAGGCTCCTCTGCCCATGGGATTTTCCAGGCAAGAGTACTGGAATGGGGTGCCATTTCCTTCTCTGTATACCTGCATGCAATTTCAAAAAAAAATCCAGTTGTGTACATTCGCTTTTCCTTTTCTCTCATTGTGTGGGAGGGCTTTTGGTCACCTTCTAGAAAAGGGGATAAACAGAACTTGCCTTGGTTCCCCTGTGGGTGACTTTATACAGGTCTTAACTTTGAAAGGAGAAAACAGGCAGACAGCTACAAAAAGCTGTAATTCTGAGAAGTATTAGAAAAAATTTGGGGTTCACACTGGGGTGAGAGTAAACTTCACTCAGGATTAGAATCTGCACTGCTTCCTAGACAGTCTGTACTATTTGGCCAATGCTATTTCTTTTTGTCCTTCATGTTGTCCTGTAATATTTCAGCTGTTTCTCACATATACAATCAGGTTACTTTTTAAGAATATAAGGATATGAAAGGTCAAATCATGTACCCTCCCAACAGTTCTTTTCATCTGCAGTAAGAGAAAAATTATATTCAGATAATTTTGTGCATTAGTTCTATTCTAGAATATCTCAAGATGTTGACTTAAAATTAATATGAAAAAATTATTAAGACTTAAGCAGGGTACTTCTTCTCTGTCCTTTCAACTAATGTCACAAGTTGATTCTGCTTTTCTAGGTCATGGTTCCTCCCAAGGGTTAAGATAAATAATTTGACTAGGAGATTGAATCATTTAAAATTTATTTTCCTTTGTTTAACTTTAGGATAGCTCAGGAATTTTGGCTATCTTAGTTCATCTTCAAATTTAATTTAAAAAATGATAACTAATGACCTCAATTCAGATCATTTGCAAAATCTCACAGCCTTATAAATATGGATTATAATAAGAATAATGATTACAGATAAAGAGCTCTTTGTCTCTCTCTGGAATCTTCTTACAGCTGGAGAAGTATAAAAGGTCATACCTACTGGATTGCATTCTTATCTTTCTCCCTCTGTGTTTACCACTTTTGCTGTGACTTTTTAGAAGTCGTTAATATTACCACTATCCTATAAAAATGTGATCTAGGATAGATGGTGTGAAGGTGTCAGCATCAGGATACAAACTTGGTTATATTTTCTTTCCCTTTTGAGGTTAAAACTATCACAGACTGATTTTCTGGTTTTTTCTTTTCTGAATTCTGTGCAGAAGCTACCAAGAAGCTTTCTCCATAGAAGTGATATCACAATGTTATTGTAAAATGTTATATAGGGTACAGTTGTAAAATGTTATGATCACTACTATAAGGAATCATTGCTTTTTTCTAAAAAAAAAAAAACCAAAAACTGCACACAGTGTTTATTCCTTGAAGCTTTTTGGCAGTACTGTATATATGATATATGTTTAAGAAACTGAGGCAGACACTTAACAGATTTTACCCAATGACAGAGATGTTAAGTGAGATTCCAATAACACTTCTGTTAATCAACACTGCCTATAGTGAGAAGCAAATGCTTCATTTAGTAATAGTGATATGTAGTTTATATTGCCTGGGGAGTGCGGTCTAGGAAGTTTCTTTAATTGTTTATCTTCCCTTGGCATTAATACATTAATGATACATTGAATATTTTTAAAATTTTGAAAGTTTAGTCATAAAATTTATGATTGAGTACATTTAGAGAGCACAACATATTTTTCAATTCTCTACCTCTTCCATCACAATAATTGCTCACTCCAGTTTGTAGTAAGTTGCTTTTTTAATTGAGCAACTTTAAGCATTAATCAATTTCTAGATTTTTATTTACTCTAAGAATAAATTTAATATAAAAAAGATTCCCTATGTCTGTTGATTATAGCAGAAAGTATTGTAAGTTATATTCTAGGAATTGGGAGGTTGTTAGGGATGCAGGGAAGAAGTTGTAAGTAATTTGAGGCATTTAAAAACATTTAGTATTCTTTTGCTGATAACATAAAAATACTCAGTAATGTGATTACTTTGTTTTAGAAATCAGTATTAGAGAAATCCATTTATAAATACATTAAAAAAAAACTTTTATGTTCTCATTTTTAAAAATATTTATTTTATATATTTGACTGCACCAATTAGTTGGAGCATGTGGAATCTTTTTAACTGTGGCATGGGAACTCAGGGATTGGACCCTGTCCTTTGCATTGGGAGCATGAAGTCTTAGCCACTGGACTATTAGGAAGGTTCCCAAAACATCTATCCTTTTTTTTTCTTTAAAGATAGCAATTTTAGTTAGTCTACAAAAGTGGTGAGTCTAGTAATATTCCAATCAGTAAATGAATGGTCATTTATGTACAAATAATTTTTACATGAGTGTTCATTGGAAGGACTGATGCTGAAGCTGAAACTCCAATACTTTGGCCACCTCATGCGAAGAGTTGACTCATTGGAAAAGATCCTGATGCTGGGAGGGATTGGGGGCAGGAGGAGAAGGGGACGACAGAGGATGAGATGGCTGGATGGCACCACCGACTCGATGGACATGAGTTTGGGTAAACTCTGGGAGTTGGTGATGGACAGGGAGGCCTGGCATGCTGCGATTCATGGGGTCACAAAGAGTCAGACATGAATGAGCATCTACTGAACTGAACTGAATTTTTACATCCAGAGTGATACACTATACTATTTTCTTATAGTGAATTTAACAATCTCAAAACAATTTAAAAAGTGTTAGCATTTGGGCAATTCATAAGAAAAGCTGACATTTGTTCACAAAACATGGTCAGTGCAGTCTGAAGTTTTTCTTTGAGATTTTTCTCCAAACATCCTGAGTTCAGAAATGCTAGGTATTAAAGCATTGTGGAGGGAATTAACTTGATGAAAGATCTACCCTTCCTATTAACTCATGCTTAATAATGTCTAACTTCTCAGATAATTGTCTTCCACAATAGTTAAACAGTGAATAACAAGTAAAACTGATACACAAGTTTCTATTGTTTTGTGAAATGATAGAATGAATGAAACAGAGGGAAACAAAATTGCTGTTTGAGGTGGGAAAAAAGAACACATCTCCAATGATAGAATCCAAAGTAAGCTTATCCTCATTACAAATAGATAGGCCATCAGGGCCTCATTTGGTAAAATATCCTCTAAACAGTCACCTCCTCTAAAAAAAACATTCTGGTCTTTCACCTTGAACTAATTTCTCCCATTTTGTTCTTTCCCATCACTGCTTGTGTCCCTATTTATCATTTGATTCCTTGGCTTTGGATGTGAGTTGTTAATATGTCTGGGACTGTTGTTATTTAGTCACTAAGTTGCCTCCAACACTTTTGTGACCTTATGGAGTATAGCCTGCCAGGCTTCTCTGTCCATGGGATTTTCCAGGCAAGATAATTGGAGTGGGTTGCCATTTCCTACTCCAGGGGATCTTCTGTACTCAGAGATCAAACCTGTGTCTCCTGCATTGGCAGGTGGATTCTTCACTACTGAGCCACCAGGGAAGTCCATGTGGGACTGTGCCGGCCTGCAAATATCTTGGAGGCAGTGGTGGCATCTTACTGGACTTTGCATGCTATAACCCTCAGCACAAGAAATATGGTGCCAAATCTGGCACACTGGAGGAAATTAATAAAATTAAGTAAGTAAACAAATAGGTAATATTTTAACTGTGCATTTTTTTTATTTTATTCTTCTCCATCACATAAAAAATACAACAAAAATAAGCATTTTAGCTTATTTTCAAATTAACAGACAAAGAATTATATGATTAATTAAATTTTGTTCAGGAAGGGTTATAATTGCAATAACTTAAGCTGATGAGGAACTGAAGAAAGACTGGAATGCAGTCATTAGTAATATGCATTTCTTAAAATCTATAAAAGATTTGATGATTTACTATAGGAATATAGAGAAGGCAGTGGTGAATCATGCCGGAGACAGAGAGCCTTGGAAAATTTCAATGAAAAGAACACATTTGAATCAGGGCTTAAGTGGTGACACAGGTTTGATCAAATCAGAGGGGCAGGATTGTAGGTAGGAGAAACTGCATCAGCCGTGGTGCTGTGACATGGATGTGTCTCGAACAATAACTGAAGAGCCAGTGGGACTGGCAACGAGGACCTCTAGGTGACTTCTGAGCAGGTGTGATAGATGTTAAGGAATGGATTATAAAAATATTCTGATACACTGGGATACACTGGGTTTGAGGGAGACCAGAAGCAGGAATAAGTGTTACAAGCCATTGTCCTGGTGAGAAATTATGGGGAGTGGAATAGGCCAGTAGCAGTGAAAAAAGAGGGCAGAGGAAATGAGAGAGTCTAAGAGGATATTAACATTTTCTAGCTTTAGTGGCAAATAAATTATGATCATTTATATGCTATGGAGAGCTCAGGAGAGGGAATTTTTTTTTTAATGGAGTAGAGATAAAAATTTTTAAAGGCGGGAGTGTCAAATGCTGCAGTAGGATGAAGATTAAATAGTTATCATTTAGGGTGACCATAAACAGTTTTCACTTTTATGGGAAAACATAAGCCACTGATTCCTGTTTCTATCACTGTTGTTCCCCTAGACAATCTGGAACCATGAAATAATATTTAGTGGTAAACAGCCTATGCAGAATTGGAAAAGAATGTTTAGTTGATTGCTGTATGCCATGTCAACTGATTAGCTTCTCTTCTGTGTGGATCAGCTGCTGGGGAGGCTGGTTGCTCACGGGAGCAGCTGTTCTCATTGATTCTGCTCCAAGCAGTAGGTGAACTGGAGTTAGATTATGCTGCAGAGGTGAAAGAGAAGGGAGATGGAATTTGTAAGGGAGACAAAATTTTACCNTGTGGATCAGCTGCTGGGGAGGCTGGTTGCTCACGGGAGCAGCTGTTCTCATTGATTCTGCTCCAAGCAGTAGGTGAACTGGAGTTAGATTATGCTGCAGAGGTGAAAGAGAAGGGAGATGGAATTTGTAAGGGAGACAAATTTTTACCTCTACTGTCATGAGGTTTTTTTTTTCCCCTGGACCCGAAAATTAAACTGATATAAGAGATTAACATGAGAAAAGCTAACAAATGATTGTGGTTTATGTGATGCGGGAGATTTCTTAAGGCAAAAAGGACCCAAAGAAATGATGAAACCTAAATATTCTTTTTACTAGGTTGAACAAAGACAGACAATTATGGAAAAGTAATTAAAATTTATGGGGAGGCTAAAGGAAGATGAAAATTCTTTTAAGGAGGTCTGTTTGTACCGAATTCTCTTGGCTTTGACTCCCATGGAAGAATGTTTTCTTGGTACAGTTCAGTTTAGTTCAGTTGTTCAGTCACGTCTGACTCTTTGTGACCCCATGGACTGCAGCACACCAGGCTTTCCTGTCCATCACCAACTCCCAGAGCTTACTCAAACTCATGTCCTTAGGGTCAGTGATGCCATCCAGCCATCTCACCCTCTGTCGTCCCCTTCTCTCGCTTTGAATTTTTCGAAGCCTCAGGGTCTTTTTCAATGAGTTGGTTCTTGGTAGAGAGAAGGCATCTTTCACAGACGTGTTTTATCTCCTGTTTTTAGAAAGAAGAGGAGAGATTAGAATGGCCTTCTCTTATCTGCTATTTTTTAAAGTGCCTTTCAGTTCAGTTCAGTTCAGTTGCTCAGTTGTGTCTGACTCTTTGCGACCCCATGGACTGCAGCATGTCAGGCCTCCCTGNTTTGGCTTTGCTTGAGAAAACCTAGACTAAGAAACCTTCTCTAACGTATTTTTGGCTGAGAGTAACCTGCACTATAATTATCAGGATTCCTGTTTGTTCAAGTCCATTTCTCTACTAAAATAATCTCAAAATTATTTAATCATATGGATTAGAATTGTCTAATTAAAATGTAATTTAAAACAGAATAGACTGTTAAATGGTGGAGGCAGTTTTAAAATTACATATACATGATACCATATTAGCTAGTTGAGAAAGGAAGCATTGTTTAATGGTAAGCAACTGTTTAATATTATTTCAGTAAATTTAATTAATGCTATTTTAAGAAAATTATGTTGAGGTATTTAAAATGATCAGCCCATTTTTTAATCAGGTTGTGTTTTGATATTGAGTTGTATAAGCAGTTTACATATTTTGAATTGTAACCTCTTATTGGTCATATCATTAGCAAGCATTTTCTCTTATTCGTAGTCTTGCATTTAGACGTTTAACCCACTTTGAGTTTATTTTTGTATATGGTGTAGAAAATGTTCTTATTTTATTCTTTTATATGTAGTTGTCCAGTTTTCCCAGTAACACTTATTGAAGAGTCTGTTTGTTTCTCTGTTGTATATTCTTTCTGTTTTGTGCATGGTTTCTTTCACTGTGTGAAAGCTTTTCAGTCTAAGTAGGTTTCATTTGTTCGTTTTTGTTTCTTTTGCCCTAGATCTATTATTTCTTTTCTCCTTGATCTTTTGGATCTAGGAGATAGATCCACAAAAATGCTGTCATAATTAATGTTGAAGAGTGTGTTGCCTATGTTTTCTTCTAGGAGTTTTATAGTTTCTAGTCTTACATTTAAGTCTTTAATCCACTTTGAGTTTATTTTTGTATATGGTATGAAAGTGAAGTCACTCAATCAGGTCCTACTCTTTGTGACCCCATGGGCTGTAGCCCACCAGGCTCCTCTGTCCATGGGATTTTCAGGCAAGAATACTGGAGTGGGTTGCCATTTCCTTCTCCTAGGAGATCTTCCTGACCCAGGGACTGAACCTAGGTCTCCTGCATTGCAGGCAGATGCTTTACCATCTGAGCCACCAGGGAAGTCATATATGGTATGAGAACGTTTTAATTTTATTCTTTTACATATAGCTGTCCAGTTTTCCCAGTAGCACTTACTGAAGAGCCTGTCTTTTCTCTGTTGTATATTCTTGCCTCTGTTGTAGATTAATTGGCCATAGATATTTGGGTCTATTTCTGGGCTCCCTATTCTGTTCCATTGAGCTGTGTTTCTTTTTTGTGTGACAGTACCATACTGCTTTGATTACTGTAGTTTTGTAACAAATGGGCAGAAGGCTTTCTCAAAGAAGATATACAGATAACCAACAGGCACATGAAACAATGTTTATCATTGCTTCCCAGGTGGTGCGGTAAGGAATCTGCCTGCCAATGCAGGAGACGAAGGAGACTCAAGTTCGATCCTTGGGTCAGGAAGATCCCCTGGGGTAGGAAATGTCAACCTACTCCAGTATTCTTGCCTGGGAAATCCCATGGACAGAGGAGCCTGGCGGGGCTACAGTCCAGGGGGTCACAAAAAATTGGATATGATTGAATACAGCACAGCATATGTAAAACAGTATGGAGATTCCTCCATACTGAGATTTGAGAGATTTCAAATTTGAGATTCTTCAAAACACTAAAAATAGAACTACCACATGGCCCAGAGATTCCACTGCTGGGTATATATATATATATGAAGAAAATGAAAAGAGTAATTCAAAAAAGATACATGTGCCCCAGTGCTCATAGCAGCATTATTTATAATAGCCAGGATGTGGAAGCAACCTAAGTGTCCATCAACAAATGTATGAATAAAAAAGATGTGGTGCACATTTATATATATGTGTATATATATGTGGTATATGAAGATATGGTATATACACACATATATGGAATATTACTCAGCCGTAAAAGAGTGAAATTCTACCATTTGCAACAACATGGATGGACCTAGAAGATATCATGCTTAGTGAAATAGGTCAGAGGAAGACAAACACTGTATGTTATCAGTTATATGTAGAATTTAAAAAGTAAAACCAGTGAATGAATATAATGAAATAGAAACAGACACATAGAGAACAAACAAGTGGTTACCAGTGGGGAGAGGAAAGTGGGTAGGGACAAGATAGGGGTAAGCAATTAAGAGGAGTAAAGTACTATTTATAAGATGCATAACCCATAAGGATATATTTTATGACTCAGGGAATACAGCCAATATTTTATAATAACTGTAAGTGGAGTATAATCTATAAAAATATTGAATCACCATATTGTACATCTGAAACTAATATTGTGAATCAAGTATACTTCAATTAAAAGATAAATAGGTCATTAAACCAATGAATTTTTAATAGACTCAGCCACATTTAGAAACTTTTAATATTATTTAACACAATACTCTGAAAAGATCTTGCTTAAAATGTCTATACATACTTTGTATTTTTCTCTAGGATAGTCTGTGTACATAACTTATTTAAATGATTTTAGTAAAAATCAACACTCTGATGACTGAATTTAGTAAAAGCAGCTATATATCATATAATTAGAATTTTTCAACAAGGTATTCTGTGTAATTCTGTGGGATTGTTTGAATTGGATTCTCTTCCTTTCAGAAAAAAACGTTGAGTTATCAAGATGATCATGCTTTTAACAAGTATTTTCATAGATTTAATAAATGTATAATAGCTAGTTTCTAAAAGATAAAAAATTATAAAATATACAGCAGTAATATATTTTATGTCCAAGTTTAGATTCTGTTATGTGAGGGTTGCTTTTTGCTGTTCTAGGCATCAGTTCAGATATATCATCCAAATAATATCTTATGAGTTTCTTGAACTTGTACTCTGGAGTATATACTATATACATAAAGGTTGTAAGAATCATAAACATATACATGTGAACTATGTTCCTTTCCAAATTTCTTGTTTTATGAGACGAGTACAATTGTGGGCATGTAAATGAAGATAAAGATTAAAGACTACTAGTTGACAGGTAGAGACTACTGATCACAAAAATTTGTTCTCTCCTTACATAATAATAGAATTATAAGGTAAATAAAGACTATACAATGTTAGCTGGAATATAAGAATGACATGCCCCAATCTTCCTCATAGGTGGGAGTATCCATGTATCTAAATTCTTACCAAAGATATATGGGACATTATGTATGACTTTTCTGGACTTGGGTCTTAAGACAGACCCAGTAAGCTGAAAAACAGATGTGTCTATAAAGCTTCTTCCAGGCAGAAGATGTGCTAGTAGAGGAGCAAGGTGGAAGAAATGTGGTTCATGACCAAGTGAACTAGAGACATGTGTCAACATGGAATACTGTAGCTTTAGACCTCAATGTTATATAACCTTCACTATAACTAATCTTTGCCTATGAGTGCCTAAAGTCGCTTTATTCATGCCCACCTCTTTGCAAGGCTATGGACTGTAGCCCACCAGGCTCCTCTGCCCATTGGATTCTCTAGGCAAGAATATTGGAGTGGGTTGTTGTGCCCTCCTCCGGGGGATCTTCCTGACCCAGGGATTCAACCCAGGTCTCTTATTCTTCCGCATTGGCAGGCAGGTTCTAGCGCCACTTGGGAAGCCCCTGAGTACCAAAGGCTTAATCATTTAACATCTCTGTTCAAATCTCTAGTAGGTCTTGGGAGGCTCACAAACTCTTCTCAGCAGGATTGTTGTTGCTCCTATACAGTAGCCAAAGCCAGTCTTTTTGCTCTGACTTTAATTCTGATATCCAGCTGTGTCTCCCATTCACAGGATCTTGTTATGTAGCCTTGAAAGTTGTGGATATTGCAGTGATACCCCTCCTGCAAGCCTGAATGGTCCTTATTTCTTCTCCAAGCACATTTTTTCTGTGTTTGCTGAGAAGGCTCTGTTCTCATTGTGGTTGCAATGATTTTAATAGACATCTACTCATTCCCTTCTCTCTCAAAAGGCAGGCTTGTTAGTTTGTATTTGACTCACACATTCTATCCGAAAGTAAACTTAGAACCAGTTCCCTGGGGTAAGACTGGTAGTCCCATTCCCCGCTCACCATCAGCTAATGCTTTAACATGGAGCCTGAGCCTGGTAGCTGCTGTGCTATCGTCAGGATTTATGTAGAAGAATCAACTCATAATGGTATCTTTCTATTACTTTATTAACTAAGCTCACCCAAGAGTCATTCATTACAACTTCTTCTGTAACATAGTATTTCTAATCGACTAATATTTTTTCTGTCTTGAAGCAATTGCATGTTGTATTCTTATACATTTTAAAAATGCACAAATTACTCTTTCTCACCTACTCTGAACAAGAAACTTTTCTTTGTAATGTTTAGGAGGAAGCATGATCCAATAAAAAGAAATTTGGACTTAAAATTCAAGACCTAGGGGCTAATCCCAGCCCTTCCACTTACTTACTGTTTGAGCAGGTAAGAGTTATTGGTCTCACTTTCTTTACCTATAAAATACTATTAATAATTCCTGTCACCCAGAATAGTTTTGCAGGCTAAATTCTGATCTAGACTTAGTATGCGCTCTCTTCAATAATCTCTTAAAATTTCATTTATATTTATAAAAATATATTTTAATATATTTATATAAAATTTATATATTATGTTTAGGAATATAATCTATATTTCTTTAAAAAATTTTAATTGTAGGATAATTGCTTTACAATGTAAATTTGACAGGAATTAGTCACTTTTATTTCTAACAGATCATTTGTTTTCAAGACTAAATAATTTTTATGTACAGAAAATATGCATGTTTAATAAATAGTTATTATATCATAACTGAAGATAAGGATAACTGACTTTTTAATATAATTATTCCACGTGCAATGTGGGAGAACTGGGTTCAATCCTTGGGTTGGAAGATCCCCTGGAGNATGTACAGAAAATATGCATGTTTAATAAATAGTTATTATATCATAACTGAAGATAAGGATAACTGACTTTTTAATATAATTATTCCACGTGCAATGTGGGAGAACTGGGTTCAATCCTTGGGTTGGAAGATCCCCTGGAGGAAGGCATGGCAACCCACTCCATTATTCTTGCCTGGAGAATCCCCATGGACAGAGGAGCCTGGTGGGCTAGAGTCCATGGGGTTGCAAAGAGTAAGACACAACTGAGTGAACTAAGCACATCCTTAATATTTATGTATAGCTATTTATGTATCCCTGGTGGCTCAGAGGTTAAAGCACCTGCCTCCAATGCGGGAGACCCGGGTTTGATCCCTGGGTCAGGAAGATCCCCTGGAGAAGGAAATGGTAACCCACTCCAGTATTCTTGCCTGGAAAATCCCATGGACGGAGAAGCCTGGTAGGCTACAGTCCATGGGGTCACAAAGAGTCGGACACGACTGAGAGACTTCACACTTTCATTTATGTATCAGTTCATTCACTCAGTCATGTCCAACTGTTTGCAACCCCATGGACTGCAGCACACCAGGCCTCCCTGAACATAGCCAATTCCTGGAGCTTACTCAAAGTCATGTCCATTGAGTCAGTGATACCATTCAACCATCTCATCCTCTGTTGTTCCCTTCTTCTCCTACCTTCAGTCTTTCCCAGTATCAAGGTCTTTTCCAATGAGTCAGATCTTCACATCAGGTAGCTAAAATATTGGAGTTTCAGCTTCAGCATCAGTCCTTCCAATGAATATTCAGGACTGATTTCCTNATCGGACACGAATGAGAGACTGAACTGAACTGAAGTGAACTGAGGGTAAGGATGAGCCAAGTTTTGTGTATCAGAATACCAGTAAAGAAAAAGATTATAATGGTTGTATCTTGGAGACAGGGAGGATTAAGGTAGGTATAGGGAATGCAAGGAAGATAAATTGTCACAGTTTTTAAAAAGTAATAAAGAAGAAAAGGGAATCACCTCTGCTAAGTATGTAAACATATTATAAACAAAATTCTAAATGTCGCAGACTTTGATCATATCTGTTCCATGGTGTCCA
Source organism: Neotragus pygmaeus (assembly GCA_006410875.1). NCBI lineage: Eukaryota > Metazoa > Chordata > Mammalia > Artiodactyla > Bovidae > Neotragus > Neotragus pygmaeus. Next base: position 1,181,407 of record SJYV01019240.1, read on the forward strand.
TCCATACAGGTGAAACAGACTTAACTTGTTAAATACCTTACCATTACTTTGTTACAAACCCAGAGAATCAGTGCTGCTGATCAGCAGTCTCAACAATAGAAATAGAATGTCCACTTCCATGAAAGGAGCTTACTATCCCAAATATATTTAATCCTGGGGAGAAATGGGGTAGACTAAATAAGGGACCAATATAATTTAGTGGTTTCATTACAAACCATGAGCTTCGAGCTAAGATACACTAGGTTCAACTAACTCTGTGTCTTTGGACAAGTTATGCAACATCTCTGTCTCCGATTCCTCACCTGAAAAATGAGGATAAGAAATCCTTGATGTTGGTTCCATTGGAAGTTGGAAAAGGAAGTTTCTTTTATTATACAAACTTAAGTAAAAATAAGTTTACCATTTTCGGGTGGAATAGTTATAATATTTGACCTCTCCAGGTCTTAAATAATATATAATTTCTGACCTCTGCTGTAGGTCTTAAAGAAATATAAAGCACATAGCACAGCATCTGGCCCATAGTAGATATTTAATAAGCTGTCATTAAAATTATTATTATTGCTAGTATTAATTGGTACATATATTGTTAATGGGCTTCCCTGGTGGCTCAGACAGTAAGGAATCTGCCTGCAACACAGGAGACCCAAGTTCAATTCCTGGGTTGGGAAGATCCCCTGGAGAAGGGAATGGCAACCCACTCCAGTACTCTTGTCTGGACAATCCCATGGACAGAGGAGCCTGGCGGGCTATAGTTCATGGGCTTGCAAAGAGTCAGACACAGCTGAGTGACTAACAAAACACGCATTGTTAATAAATAATAATTATAATTTCTATGTGATATGGTAATTTATAAACCATCACTAATACAATAAACACAACACATTGACAGCAATGAGTTAAGATATACCACTAGGCTAGGGTGCTGTTTGAGAAGAAAGAATCTGGAAGAAGTCAGTTAGGCAATAGGCCTAGTACCAGTACACCATGAAGGTTTGAAAGGATGAAAAAGATATACTGCCTTAGGCACAAAAAGAAGCTAAGAGAAAGCAAACTAAGACAATAAGGAACTTCCAGGTACTGTGGATACTAGCTACCTGGCAAAGGTCAGAACTTGGGAGGTCAAGTTGTTAGTAAGAGTGCTACTCAGTCTTCTGCAGGTTTCTTAGACAAACATTTTCTACAATAAAGCCCAGACCTCTAGGCAAAACTTCTTGTTCTTTCTTCAAACTGTCCAAAGTATACACTGTGTAGGTCATCCCAGCAGCATCTTCATTAACTTGAGATGAGGATGAGGGCAGGGAATCCACCCTGGGGATGGCTGAGAGTCCGAAGAAGGAAATGTTCTCTAACTCTTGTTTTTCTTGTCGTTGTTCAGTCGCTCAGTGGTGTCTGACTCTTTTGTGACCACATGGACTATAGCACACCAAGCTCCTTTGTCCTGTATTATCTTCTGGAGTTTGCTCGAACTCATGTCCATCGAGTTGGTGACACCATCCAACCATCTCATCCTCTGCTGTCTCCTTCTCCTTCTCTAACCTTACCTGCAAAAAATCTTGACCAGGGCTTTGTGTGAATTCACTCTTGCTCTAGTCTCTAGCATGTAAAAGGCTGCTTATAAATTGCTTGTCAGCCGACAAACAAGTGCCAGTATGAAGTCTGTGATGATGACCAATGTCTCTGTAACTCAAGACAAGTCCTCGTACAAGTACTTGTTTCTCCATTGCTGACCTGGGGGAGCTGTGATCAAGGATGCCTGATAGTCTGAGTTCAGCTCAGTCAGTTCAGGTGCTCAGCTGTGTCCAACTATTTGTGACCCCATGGACTGCAGCACGCCAGGCCTCCTTATCCATCAACAACTCCTGGAGTTTACTCAAACTCATGTCCACTGAGGCAGTGATGCCATCCAACCATCTCACCCTCTGTCATCCCCTTCTCCACCCACCTTCAATCTTTCCCAGCATCAGGGTCTTTTTCAATGAGTCTGTTCTTAGCATCAGGTGGCCAAAGTATTGGAGTTTCAGCTTCAGCCTCAGTCTTTCCAATGAATATTCAGGGCTGATTCCTTTAGAATGGACTGGTTGGATCTCCTTGCAGTCCAACGGACTCTCAAGAGTCTTCTCCAACACCACAGATCAAAAATATCAATTCTTCGGCACTCAGCTTTCTTTATGGTCCAACTCTCACATCCATACATGACTACTGGAAAAACCATAGCTTTGACTAGACGGACCTTTGTTGGCAAAGTAATGTCTCTGCTTTTTAATATGCTGTCTAGGTTGGTCACAGCTTTTCTTCCAAGGAGCAAGCGTCTTTTAATTTCATGGCTGCAGTCACCATTGACAGTGATATTGGAGACCAAAAAAATAAATAAATAGATAAAGTCAGCCACTGCTTCCACTGTTTCCCCGTCTATTTGCCATGAAGTGATGAGACAGGATGCCATGATTTAAGTTTTCTGAATGCTGAGCTTTAAGCTAACTTTTTCACTTTCTTCTTTCACGTTCATCNTACTGGAAAAACCATAGCTTTGACTAGGTGGACCTTTGTTGGCAAAGTCATGTCTCTGCTTTTTAATATGCTGTCTAGGTTGGTCATAACTTTTCTTTCAAGGAGCAATTTCAAGTAATGTGAACGTGAAGTCACTCAGTCGTGTCCGAGTGTTTGTGACCCCATGGACTGTAGCCTACAAGGCTCTTCCCTCCATGGGATTCTCCAGGCAAGAGTACTGGAGTGGGTTGCCATTTCCTTCTCCAAATTTCAAATAAGTGTCTTTTAATTTCATGGCTGCAGTCACCATCTGCAGTGATTCTGGAGCCCAAGAAAATAAAATCTGTCACTGTTTCCATTGTTTCCCTATCTATTTGCCATGAAGTGATGGGGCCGGATGCCATGATCTTCGTTTTCTGAATGTTGAGCTTTAAGCCAATTTTTTCACTCTTGTCTTTCACTTTCATCAAGAAGCTCTTTAGTTCTCTGCTTTCTGCCATAAGGACTTCCCTGGTGGCTAAGATGGTAAAGCGTCTGTCTACAATGCAGGAGACCCAGGTTCGATCCCTGGATTGGGAAGATCCCCTGGAGAAGGAAATGGCAATCCACTCCGGGACTGTTGCCTGGAAAATCCCGTGGGCAGAGGAGCCTGATAATCTACAGCCTATGGGATCGCAAAAAGTTGGACACGACTGAGCGACTTCACTTCACTTTCTGCCATAAGGGCGGTGTCATCTGCGTATCTGATTGGTATTTATGTATAGCTTCCTAGAAAAGAGACTATTCCTTATTTTAAATGTGTTTTACTTTCACATTTATTTGCCATTTTAATTTTATCCATGTGTGTGTGTAATACATACATTTCCAAAGGGGGGAAAAAAAAAGATCTGCTCTGAATTTTCACTTGGTTTATTATAGCATAATCTGTTTTACATGGTATTTGATTTCTGATTCCTAATCCCCATCAGAAGCTTTAGACCTTGTATTAGATCCAGTAGAAACTGGTGGATGGTTCAGGGTACAGGATTTCCCATTTTGCAACATAGACTGTTTTTCAGTAGCCATATGGCTGAGCTACTGACCAAGATGAGCTGATTTAGCTTTCTTAGCTTGAATCTACCCTGCTACTCTCTTGGGAGGATATATCCTAAGAACATGCTATACTAAGAGGTTTAGCAGGGAGGTAACTGCCACTTCTGTTAAGATCATGTTGGAATCAATGATCTAATCCTGGTAGAAGTGAGTTATTGACTTCTTAATGTATAAGGGAGGCATTGGCTCCTTAAGTTCGGTATGCTCTGCTTCTCCTCCAGGGAGTAGGGATCTGCTAAAGCCTTAAGGAATGTGAGGAGTTACCTCTCATGGGAGGAGGAACTTGGCTCTTTGAAAGTCACAAAGCAGCTCAGCATTTTTCTCTTCTGTGTTTTCATCATTTAGGTTTAATATTTAAGAGTGTCATCTATAAAGGAAGCATTCATTTTACATATACTGGCCCTTGTTTGAAGATTCACAAGTATGGCAGTAACCCAAAAGATGAAACAAGAGAAATCTAGTCATAAGATATTTACAAAGTTGGATGACCTATGGGTAACAGAGAAAGATGGTGGTGTCTTCTTCCTCAGCTTACAAAGAACATATCAAAGGCATTAATTCTTTTTCCAGATGAAAATGGCATTATTTTATTTCTTGATTTGATAGATAATATACAATTGTATGGAAAATCCAAACAAAAATTATGAGGAAGGAAATATAAACAGCTCCCCAGTGCTGTTATTCAGGCTAATATTTATAGTTTGAGTTTTTGCAAAGATCCATTCAGATTTTTTAAGCAATCATACATATATAGAGTTGTATATATATGTATATGGTATATGTATGGTATTTTATATATATTGGTATAAATATATATATATATATCTTTGTCTATGTATATCCTCATACTATACATCAACAGTTTATAACTAGGGATTTTACTCTCCTCCCTTATGCAATTGAGAGTCAGTGACTCAGTGAGCCATTTTTCATTATGGACTCTAAAGGCCTTCATGATGTATGACAGTAGAAAGCTGAAAACCATAGACTATATCCTGCTTTGTAATACCCCAATAAACCTATAAAGAAGGTATATTCACCTTGGCATAATGTATAGGAATACAAATTGTGTTGTTAGGAGACTCTCATCATCCTACTTACCAGAAAAGTAGTACATTTTATACTTTATTTTGAGTATAGCTGAATAAAGGGCCCTATAAATGACATTGGAGATGTTAAGCATTAAAGTGATTATAGTCCATCTTCTCTTTCTTTCTCTCTCTCTCTCTTTCTATATATATATATATATATATATATTTATTTATTTAAATAAAATAAATAAAANTCAAACAGGGGCTCTGTATCAACCTAGAGGGGTGGGACGGGGAGGGAGATGGGAATGAGTTTCAAAAGGGAGGGGATACATGTATACCTATGGCTGATTCATGTTGAGGTTTGAAAGAAAACAGCAAAATTCTGTAAAGCAATTAGCCTTCGATAAAAAAATAAATTAATTTTGTAAAAAAGAAGATATATACAACTGAATCACTTGGCTGTACGGGAAAAATTAACACAACACTGTCATTATAAATCAACTCTACTTCAATAAAATAATCTTTTTAAAAAAAGATTGCCCTTCTAGATTGGTGCGAGGCCTGGGATCTACCTTGCCAGCCCTCCAGGCAAACCCAGATGAGTCCTGAATCCTGGAGATTCAGGATTGGTCAGCAATTCCCAACATACCAGAAGCGTAAGGTCTAGGGGTGTGTCACAGCAGAGAAACACTAATATATCTTAAGTCTCCTCTCCTTCCCCTCTTTTAAAAAATTTTTAAAAAATACTTGTATTTATCTTTGGCTGTCCTGGGTCTTCGTTTGCGTGCAGGCTACTCTAGCTGTGGTGCTCGGGCTTCTCACTGCAATGGCCTCTTTTGTTGTGGAGCATGGTCTCTAGGGCACATGGGCTCAGTAGTTGCAGCTCCCAGTCTCTAGAGCACAGGCTCAGCTGTTGCAGTACGTGGACTCAGTAGCTCAGCAGCATGTGGGATCTTCCTGTACTAGGGACTGAACCCTTGTCTCCTGCATTGGCAGGCAGCCACCAGGGAAGCCCTCCCTCCCCTCTTAAGGTGTAAGTTTTAGCATCAGAGAGATGAACATGTACCATCCTTCAGCTACCTTTGTCAGGGCTTTAGTCAAACCAGTCTTCTTTCCATCATGTAGAATAGACCTGCTTTTTCTAATGTCTTTGAATCAAAAGACACTATCTTTGGAAAATGTATGGGACTATTAGGACTATTCCCTCTATGGAGGGGATCTTCCCCAGTCATACTCTGCTTTCACCACCCCACCCCTCCACCATTCACAGAAGGTTTCCTTTGCAAAAATGTACCTTTGCCAGGCTCTGGCAAATTCACCTTTTTGACCTTTGCAAGGACACATTTGCTGTAAGCACCCACATTCATTACATCTTCCTAGGATAGTCCTTTGTCTGGTACAGAAAGAAGGTCGAGAAGTTAGCATCTGAGAATCTTGATTTCTGGCCCAGCTTTCTATTATATAACCAGCCCTCTGCTCCCTAATCTCCGAGCTTCTCTTTTGTCATCTGAGAAAATTACTGAACGTGAGGATCAAATTAAGAATGTGTGTTAAGCTCTAAATGCTTTGTGAATCGTCAATCACAGTGAATTGGAGTAATTGTGTCCCTTTGATCAGCCTGGGTGAACTCTTGAGTCTGGGAGTTCCTAGGGATCACACTCAGGAGAGGTAATCGCATGCTTTCTGATCAAATTCTTTAAGAAGCTGCCCAGAATGTCACCCCTCCTTGGGCAAGCTGAGCTTAGAAGACCATTGTAGTAAGACCCTCCCTTGCTGAAAAAGCTTTTACCAGTAACAGAGTGTGAAGGAGAGAGCTATATGTGGGGGCAGACAGGATACGGTTGGGGGAGACCCCTACTGAGTAATTTGATTAGAACAGCCCAGTGCCCATGGCAAGTAGATAGGAGGACAGGTGGGGTACCCAGCCAAGTTCAGGACAAACTTCTTAGGCTGGTGAACTTGACCCTACTTTGGAGAGATTGGAAAGTTCTTAGGGATAGAATTCAGTGGAAATATGTGTTTTTGATACAGAATCTTCCCACTTAAAGGAAGAGTAAACACAGCAGAAATTGTGGAAATTGATCCATCAGCCTACTCCAGAGTGGCAAGCATGGACCTCAGAACAGAAGACTTCTCACTTGTCACAGGAACCACATAGTCTATCAATAGAGCCATCATCAATGGGAAGACCAGTTGGGGGATGGTCTGGGTTCCCTGTTCCCGCCACGTGCAGGGAGGACTGATCCAAGGAAGCAAAGCAGGAAGGGACAGCCCAGGGCACAGGAGGATGATGGAGGAGGCTGAGGAATGAGCCATTGCATGCCAGCCTGAGAAAGAACATTATAGCATTCTAGAAACCAAAATGGCCCTCTCTCCACCTCTTTATACAAAGTCACCACTGAGCTGCTCCCTAACTGCTTCCTTCCGAGACTCACGGTATGTAACATAGCCAATGGGAATTTGCTATATAACTCCAGGAACTCAAACCAGGTCTCTGTAACAACCTAGAGGGGTGGAAGGGGTGAGAGGTGGGAGGGAAGTTCAAGAGGGAAGGGACATATGTATACCTGTGGCTGCTTCATGCTGGTGTATGGCAGAAACCAATGCAATATTGTAAAACAATGATCCTTTAATTAAAAATAAATAAATTGAAAGCACACACACAAAACTCAGGGAACCCTGAGTGTCCACAGAAATATTCAACAGCCTTGCCATCGGATCATGCTACTAGGAACATTAAACTCACACCTGGAGCACAGATGCACTTCTCCCCCTAAAACACACCCAGGAGGAAAGGGCACGTGCACCATCCCTTGTCTTACATAAACATCAGCAAACAAACCCTGGGCTGAATCAGAGGAAGGCAAAACCAAGGGAGNACATTAAACTCACACCTGGAGCACAGATGCACTTCTCCCCCTAAAACACACCCAGGAGGAAAGGGCACGTGCACCATCCCTTGTCTTACATAAACATCAGCAAACAAACCCTGGGCTGAATCAGAGGAAGGCAAAACCAAGGGAGCCCAGCTGTATGATTCGCCTGCTTGTCAAAGTCTAAGATGCTGTGGACCAGCTTTCACAGCCTGTTGGTAACTACAAGATCATTGTCATGGCCTTGATTCCCTACAGGGACTCCATGTTGTACAAGCCATAAAATTAAGCCTTGAAATTATAATCTAACCCACAGACTAGAGAAGCACAAAGACCAGAAAAGCTACAGAGCTCTTCGTAGAACACTAGGTAAACAAATAGCTTTCAACATACAGACCCTAACTGCTTGGAACGTGTCCCCAGCTCCTTGAATTTCTGGTCCCTGGGTAACACCACCTTCTGCCTTTTAGCTCTCCCAGCTCTTCCACCAGCTTTATGACTGAATTCCCTGTATTAAATCCCTCTCTGTTTGAAATACCTAAAGTGATTTACGGTTTTAATGAATAAACTGATGAATCTTTCTTCAATTTTTTTCCCCTTTTGGACATTTGTGTACAGGCAGACCTCATTTTATTGTGCTTCACAGACACTTCATGTTTTTTACAAATTGAAGATCTGTGGCAACTCTGTATCGAGGAAGTCTATTAGCGGCATTGTCCCAATAGCATTTGCTCCTCTTATGTCTCTGAGTCTCATTTTGTTAATTCTCACAACATTTCAAATTTTTCTCATCATTATTATAATTGTTGGTGATCTGTGATCTCTCATGTTACTACTACAACTTGCGGAAGGCTGAGATGATGGTTAATAATTTTTGGCAAGAAAACATTTTTTCATTTAAGTATATATATATATATATGTTTTTAGACAATGCTTTGTACACTTAACAGACTATAGTGTGGTGTAATCATAACTTTTACATGCCCTGGGAAACCAAAAAAGGTATGCAACTCGATTTATTACAATATTCACTTTATTGCAGTAATTTGGAACCAAATTTGCAGTATCTCCAAAGTATACCTGTAAATATCCAAGTTTTCGTGATTGGGTGCTGCCCTTTGTCCTCGTGTGGATGAATTCTTGGACATGATCTTTTTGTTTTTAATTTTTTCAGTTGTCAATGTTTATGCTCACCTCTCTCTCAACACCGGCAAAGTTTGCCACTTGTCCTTAATTGGGCTTCTCTGCTTTTAGCCACTGTTACATTAAACTCAGGGCTTCTTTGGTGGTCAAGTGGTCAAGTGGATCACTTCCACAGTGGGCAAGAATCCACCTGTTCTGCAGGAGTCATCAGTCCCTGGGTCGAGAAGATCCCCTGCAGAAGGAAATAGCCACCCACTCCAGTATTCTTGCCTGGGAAATCCCATGGACAGAGGAGCCTGGTGGGTTACAGTCCATGGGGTTACAAAGAGTTGGACATGACTGAGCGACTGGACAGGCACACACACACAAACACACATGTATATTAAACTGCAGAGCAAACTTAAAGCACTGGGCAGACCCAATCCCTTCCTCTGGGGACACTCCGTGGAATCTTTTATTCCACTGGGTCATTAACAAGAAAGGTCTGCCACATCAGGACCCTGTCTCTGTTGATGGGAGCTATGCATAACTAATGAAGAGGAAACTGGAAGCCCAACTGCCTGATCGGTCTCAACATCCTTCTAACAATCTCTACATCTCCCAACCTTCACTTTCCTGAATATCTTCCTTCCTTCCAAAATGAGTACTCCAAATCCACTTCAGCCCACTAACATTTTTTAAGGTTTTTAGAAATACCTTTCCATTTATTTATGTATTTTCGTTTTGGCCATGTGGCATGGAGGATCCCACTTCCCTGACCAGAGATCCAACCCGTGCTCCCCGCAGCAGTAGCATGGAGTGTTAACCACTGGGCCACCAGGGAAGTCCCCGCTAACATTCTCAAGTCTATACTTTCTCTTCCTTTCCTCCCTATCTTATGACACTTGGTTTCACAGACAGACGTTAGGCCCAACTTCTCAGTCCCCTGTGACACTTTAAATACGACTTGCCTTGGTCCCTGTCTATGGATCTAAGATGCCAGAGATATCCAATAACCTGGGAGATTGAAGTGTAGGTACTGTAGTGGACTTTCCTGGTGGTCCAGTGGTTAAGACTCTGTGTTCCCAATGCAGGCAGCTCGGGTTGGATCCCTGGTCAAGGTACTAGATCTCACGAAAATCAAAGATCCCATGTAACACAACCAAGACGTGGCACAGCTAAATAAATAAATGTCTATTTAAAAAGAGTAGGTACTGTAACCACCCCAGAGATAAGTACTAGGTCTCTGTTTCAAATATGAAGTCATGATGCTTCCATGACCTAGGAAGGGTTCATTACAAAATTTATTAACATCACAGAGACCATAAGAGGCAAAGCTAGGATCTGAACCTAGGTCTTTCTGCTGCCACAGCTACAGCTGGGCCTACCATTCAGAAGTAAAGCTTCTAATAGTAACAAGGAAGTTCAGAAAGCCTAGCCAGGGGTAGATGCCAGCCACCTGCAGTGAGCCAAGGAAAAATAAACAAAGCACTGGATTTTTAATTCTATCCCTACTCTGTCAGTACGAGGTACCTCTTGGGTGAACATTCCCTTCAGGTGTTTCCCAGCAACTCTAGAAGCATTATCATGACAACCTCCAGTTCAGAAGTCTTTCAGAGTTCATTTCTCCTGAATTGCACAGGAACATGAAGCATAGTTATAGGAACAANAGGTACCTCTTGGGTGAACATTCCCTTCAGGTGTTTCCCAGCAACTCTAGAAGCATTATCATGACAACCTCCAGTTCAGAAGTCTTTCAGAGTTCATTTCTCCTGAATTGCACAGGAACATGAAGCATAGTTATAGGAACAAGGACAGAGGTATGGCAAGGAAGGGAACGTAAGGAGAGGCGGGAAGTAGTAAGGAAATGACTGGTCTCGCCTTCATACATTTATTTCACTACAATAAACATGCATTAATATGGAAAGCATCAAATAAGAAAAGGTAGCTTGTGGCAAAGACAATACTATATGTTCATCAAATCCATTTTATTATCTTCTTTCTGCATAGATACTTCCAAGTGGAAATGGCCTTTCAGTGTTTTTGCTAACTGGATTTTTTCAGGTTCTAAGTTTGTGAAACAATATCTTTCTGAGTATCTTTCCTTTCCCTCCTTTTGCCTCTGAATCACCTTCCCATTCTCATTTTGTTGTGGTGGGTTTGCTCCAAAGAGGAATAAATCAGAGAGGAAATAGTACACGTACTTTACATTCTCATTTAAACAAGACCTAAAAAGGGGGGGAAATCTTATTAACACTTTTATTCTCCCCTCAGGGACCATTCTGAATTTTACAATCCTAATATTTACTCACTGCTACAGTAAAATCTTGGATAAACCAACAGGGATGGAATTGTTTGAGAGAGACATGTGCTTCACAGAACTGGAATTTACACATTTGGGCAATAAAATGCTGTTGACTTTTAAATGTTTTGAGGAAAATATTTATGAGCATATTGAATGAAGGATGGTGACACAGCCTCCTTTTTTTAGGTGGTTCAGGACTCACCCAAGTTCCCTGAACACACCACGCTCCCAGGAGGGGCTGGCACGTTGCTGAGACCTCTGCTTAGAACAGTCCTCCCCTGCCTTTGCTTGTTTAAATCCTCTGCATCCTTAGGCTGGCAGCTCCATGACCATTTTCCTCAGGTACACTATATCAATTTTTACTAAAATGCATGAGCTGTTCACTTAAAATGGGTGGATTTTGTCATATGTAACTTGTACCTCAATAAAGCTATGAATAACAAAACACACTGTCCAGGAAGTGAAGCACACCAACCCTCCCCTCTTAAATGTAGCAGATTTACAGTATGGAAATGGGGAGGGAAACAGTCATAAGAGTCACATTGGAGAAACCTGATGAAAACTCTATCAGCCAAGACTTCCCTGGTGGTCTAGTGCCTAAGACACCCACCCTCCCTTCTCCAAGGCAGGGGATCTGGGTTCGAACCCTGGTCAGGGAACTATTCACACATGTGGCAACTAAGAGTTCACATGCCTCAACTAAGACCCAGCACAACCAAATAAACAATAAGTATTTANCTCCTATATCCTCACTTGGCTGCCTTGTGAATAAACTCTTTCTTGGCTGTAAACCTCTACATCTCAGCACTTGCCTTGCTATGCATTGGGGAAATGGATCTGGTTCAATAACAATATCTGCCAGGTTGGATGCTGCTCAATTTGCAAATCATTGAATGAAGCTAATAAGATCTTTAAAATTTACACAATTGATTTTTTTAAAAAAACAACATGGAGGAAGCACTGTTCAAATCCACCTTGAGGAAAGGACTCCCTGTCCCCCTACCAGGAACAAGTTATATGAGAGCCTCCAGCAGCTCACAATTTTAGGGTCTCCTTCAGCATTTGGACCATGATCATACTTTTTGGGAGAGGCGGGGGACAGCTCCTTGCTAATGATAAGCAAGGAGGTGGTAACAGCTTCATCATTTCTTCCAGTGAAAAACTTCTCTAACAAGCAGTTTCTGCTCCATAACTCTGGGTGGGCTGGGGACTTTAGGCATTGAAGTCTGATGGCTCCTCCTGCCAGGAAATTCCTTCCTTCTCTCCTGCCCTTGAATAACTCATATGCCCTTGAGCTCTTAGATCAAGCATCACCCTCTCAAGAATTGGACCTAGGCAAGACAAAAATTGCCTAGGTCCAATGTCCCCATTAGAAACTCCTATAGTAATTTCTCTGAATTAATTTTTATTTTGCAATTATTTGATTAATATGTGTTTCTCATATTGTTTGCAAGTTCACTGTGTCTATTTTTGGTCGCTGTTGCATTGCCTTGGCCTAGCACAATGGGAGATAGTTATTAAAATAATCAATATACATTAGCTATGCTGAGGTTGTAGTATGTAAATATTGTAAGGGATTTTGACATGTAACTTCATATGCCAACTGGTCATGAAAGGCTTGGTGTTCAGAATGAAACATTTCAACTGTTTTAGGTCTAGAGCTTGGTTGGTATACAAAAGGTTATATAAAAGAATGAGACGATAAAGATAAATAATTTAAATAGTATATTCATAGGAGCGAAGGAAAGGCAATGAAGACATGAAATATTGGAGAGGAAGTACATTGGAGCTTGGTAAGTATTGAATGTGTTTTTTAAGAGGCAAAGTGTTTTGCCACTTAAAAAAAAAGAGATTAAAGTTAGTGACAGTGGAGGTTTCTCCTTGAGTTTTAACCACTTACTGATTTTTTTATTTACCCTCCTCTCCTCCGTGGTGCAGAAAATAGCCAGAGAACCAGGGCAGTTTAACACTTGTCCTTTTGCTCAAGGCTGCATCTAGCAACTTAATTATTTCTTTAGCGCTGGGTAGAAATAGTTCAGTTTCCTTGAGTAGCAATTTTAAGGAAAGCAAGTCATCTTGAAGAGCTCTGTGCTTCTCTTCCAAAAGTTAAGAACAGGGCAGGAAGTGAATTATCTGTTATACCCCCATGTTGGTTTGCTTAATTACGCACAAAATGCATTTTAAACATGGAACTTACTTTTCTGAAGAAATACACAATGATGAATATCCTGAAGAAGAATGATTATTTTATGGGGCATCCCTGGGACTCACTGCTTTTTGCACTAAAAAGTCAGCCCACACCTTGCTGCCTGTGGGCTTATTTCTTACCACTCTAGTCTTTTAAAAGTGTTCCCTCACATAAGGGCAGGTATACTGTGAAGAAAGGAAGGTATACTGTGACCCCCTTGAGAAAGGAAGCCATACTTTATTTCACCTTGTGTTCTAAAGTGCCTGAAAAGTATTAAGTGTTCAGGGAAGGAAGGTAGGAAGGAAATTAGATCCACTACATGAAAAGGAAATGTGAAGACACCATACATAGGAAAGAAGAAGAAAATGAGCTGCAGATGGAATGCTGTGGATGATGAGATATTGTTCTTATTTTTCTTGTTTTGGTTTGAAGAGTGAACTTATTTGGGAGAAAAAAAGAGTAATGGGATGGTGGAAAGAAAGGAAGAAAGTGGAGTGGAGAGAGATGATCGAGGAAAGGAGCAGAAGCCATTGTATCTTATTTGGGTGAACTTGACACTCAAATCTATAGGGCTTATAGATGACCAATAGTCATCTCTAGACAAACTTAATTCAATTAGCAGCTGATATGAGAATTGACATCTACTTCTGTTACATAAAAAAAAAAAAATCTAAAATTGCTAAGCTATGTTTACTGCACCAGTTCATTTGCAGGATAGTCCTTGATTAGAAAAAGGATGGGGGATTTCACAAGAGACACAGAATTATGCAGTTCAGAGCAGAGATTTGTAAATCTGCTGCCATTTGAGATGTCTGAGTCCATTTCATCTTTCCTGGATGAAGCACAGATCCTTTAGGTCCTTCTCATCATGGTCTCCAGGTCAGTAGGAAATAGTCTCAGAGCACTTGAACAAATGAGCTTGGCTACCCTGCCTGACAGGTTGTTAGAATGCTGGGAGTCCATTTAACATTATTTTATACAGAATTCAATGTTTGAATATTCTGTATAACATCAATAAGTAGTAACACAAACTTTACTTGAATATCTTTAGCATTAGGAAGTTTATGAAAACGTATCAGCATCTGAGGCAGCTTCCCTCTTTGGAAAACTCTGTTAAAATTTTCCTTTTCTATTGAGCTGCCATCTGCCTCCCTATAACTCATATTCATTTCTTTTCATCTATCATTTGTGCCCACACAGAACACGTGTGTCTCTTTGCCATGTCTATTCATCCTATGTCTTTTCTTCTTTTAAATTTTGTCAAAGTTTTTCATGTGATACATTCCCTGTAATATCCTGGTTACCTTTGTGAACCTTATAATATCTTATTTAGCACCTTATGCTATGGTCTCAAATACATGTGTTTTGTTATGCATATATTAGTATGCTGCTACTGCTAAGTCACTTCAGTCGTGTCCGACTCTTCGNAAAGTTTTTCATGTGATACATTCCCTGTAATATCCTGGTTACCTTTGTGAACCTTATAATATCTTATTTAGCACCTTATGCTATGGTCTCAAATACATGTGTTTTGTTATGCATATATTAGTATGCTGCTACTGCTAAGTCACTTCAGTCGTGTCCGACTCTTCGCGACCCCATGGACTGTAGCCCACCAGGCTCCTCCACCCATGGGATTTTCCAGGCAAGAGTACTGGAGTGGGGAGACTTAAATTCTCAGACTCCACACCTGAAATTCTATTGTGAGAGATTTTATCCAAAACAAATTGCTATGTGGCTATCTTCTTCTATAATATATTTGCAAACAAAATAACAAACACAGTTTTCTTTTGTTCTTTATTAAAATACAAATATTTTTAATGATGCAATTTGATTCAACCTCCAAATAATTACAATTTTTGTATCTTAGTTTTTGAAACTCAGAGGATATGTTTCTCTAAAATAGACATTATAACAGTACTCTGTGGAATTAAAAATTGAATAGATCATTCTTTTAACTATTTACATATTCAAAGCTAAAGGTTGTAAGTAAGAGAATTTTAGTCATGATTCACCTAGACATATGTCAGATAAATTAGAAAAATAAATTCCACTAAGGCTTTTAAACAGGGACTTCTTTCATAACATACTTCTCTCAGTTACAAAATGAAAGGTTACAAAGAAAGAAAATGAAAAATATCAACAGACAAAGTTGTTTGCTAAAACTGGGACACTGGAAGAACATCCTTGAAAAATGGGAATAATATGTATTAATTTTGAAGGAAAGGTGCTTCAGGCACTGAGTAAGCACATTTTTTATCTTTACTTTTTCAAATATTTGTGTTATTTACCAAATATGAAACTAGAAAACACTGAAAAATTGATGCAGACTTACCATAGTTTTTCTAAAGAAGCTGCTGAATATTAGAAACAGCATAATCTTACCAAAGAACCAAATAAAAATAAGTACTGCATGTTTTCAAATTAATTAAGTAGAATCTTCTCTGACGGCAATTTATATTTCACAGACGTATAATAGATTAAAAAATTGGAAATTAGTTCTTATAAATTAACTTATTACTTGCTAAAGTGGCTTCAGAAAAAAGTGACAACTGATTTTGTTCTGATTGCTTCAGTGAAATAGCTGAGGAAAGAGAAGCCAAAGAAATGCAACAAAGGCCAAAATGTTTTCTTTTGTTGTTTTTACAGATTTTTGTTAGTTAAAAAAAATCTATTTTATAATTTATTAAAATTTGTATACTTCAGTGAGTGAAAGTGAAGTCGCTCAGTCATGGCTGACTCTTTGTGACCCTGTGGACTGTAGCCCACCAGGCTCCTCTGTCCATGGGATTCTCCAGGCAAGAATACTGGAGTGGGTTGTGATTTCCTTCTAAGAAAGTACAATTTAATACAATAAAAATTTACCTATTTTAATTGTATAGTTCAGTGAGTTTGAGGAACATAAACATCCATGTGACAATATTATCAAGATACCCAATATTTCCATTAGCCTAAAAACTTTCATACAAGACCCACACATTTTGAGAGGAGGATGATTTCATATTTGCTAAGTAAGCAGTTATTTGAAAAACTATAGAAAGAATGTGTTTGACAGTGCCCAAAGCTCTTTTTATAAAAAAATCCCGATATTTTAACAGAACCAAGCACATGATGGCTCTGAGTCTGTAGTTCAGCAGCACCCTGGATACAGCACAGATTAAATGCACATCTCCATTCTTTTGCTGTAAAATAAGATCCACTCTCTACTAAACATTACTAGTGAATTGTACACACTGTTACGTAGTATGGTAGTATGATCCTAACATTGAAAGGATCAATCTGATCAAAGCAGAATTGCACTGGACAAAGTTCAGTAGGTAAGGAAAGTTTTATCAAAGCAGTTGCTGTAGGGGAAAGAGATCAGAACTCAACCTGAGCTCAAGTCCACAGAAAGAGATGGCAGGGCAGGAGAGGTTTTTAGAGCTGGGGTGGGGTGGAGGGGTGTGTCATAGGCCATCTGTGTTTACTTAGTGGCCTTGTTGAAAGGAAAAGCAAACTTTCTCCTATCTTCTTGACAGAAGGTGGCTTTAAAACTTGGGGGAAGGGACTTCCCTGGTGGCACAGGAGATAAGAATCCACCTGCCAATCCAGGGGACACAGGTTTGATCCCTAGTCCGGGAAGATTCCAAATGATATGGGTTAACTAAACCTGTGCAACCACAGCTACTGAGTCTGAGAGCCTCCACTATTGAGGCTGTGTGTTACAACCTACTGAAGCCCACAGGCTCTAGGGCCTGCGAGCTACAACTACTGAAGCCCAGGTGCCTAAAGCCTGTCCTCTGCAACAAGAGAAGCCACCTGTGCTCTGCAATGAGAAGCCCATCCACTGCAACTAGGGGCAGCCCCTGTACACGGCAACTAGAGAAAGCCCATGCAAAGCATCAAAGACCCATGATAGCCAAAAATAAGTAAATAAATGAAATGTAAAACAAAGTTCAGAAAGACGTGTGGAAGTTGAGCTCTTACTCTCCCACAAACTGGAAGAAAGAGGCGACATTTTCTTTGATGATTACCATTCAAATGGATGGCTCCCAGGTCTTTGAGAAAGACAGTCTTGGGCTTTTAAAATATTTAAATTTCAAAAAGATGGAGAAAGAATATATGATTACATGTTTTATAAAGCAAATGCTCTCAAGTATGGAGAGGAAGGATCTAGAATCTGGGAGAAGCCTGTCTAAAGTTCAGTCAAGCTGAGGGGGACCCTGACCTTGGAGTCCTTTAGAGATTCACCTCTTTTACTGCCCTTGATTTGCTTTCAGCCAAAAGTCAGCACACCCCACAATCAGGAAAGCTTCTAACATCTCTACACCTGAGAGTGCAGGCTCAATTGTCTCCAACCAGCAATGGATAAAGGGACTTATTCTTTTCCTTAGTCCAATGTTCACTTTATTTTCTGTTTCACAATTAAACTTGTCTGAGCATGATCGACAATAAAAACATCTATCCTTTCTCAGAGAAACTCAAACCTGATCCCCTCTGTGAGGCATTTCCCAGTGACTTAGACAGAAAAATCACTGTGTTACATTTTAACAAATCTAGGTTATTCAGCCTTCCATGACAACATTGCAATTAGAGTCTTCAGGGTCAAAAAAAGTAAATTCCTTTTTACATTCTTTCAATATCCTTATTCCTGATAGCTAGTGAGTAATCATCTTAAATAAGAATCACAGAACTTATCAAGAACAAGAAAAAAATTTAAGGCCATGAGAAGCTACAGTCCAGATTTGGAAAAACAAATCTGTAACTCTTATGCGTTACAGTTCTGTCAGAGCTCTTCAGTTCATATTATTAATCTCATTCTGATGTATCTATATTTGGGTTTCTCCAAGAATCCACCTGCAATGTGAGAGACCTGGGTTCGATCCCTGGGTTGGGAAGATCCCCTGGAGAAGAGAAAGGCTACCAATTCCAGTATTCTGGCCTGGAGAATTTCATGAACTGTACAGTCTATGAGGTTGCAAAGAGTTGGACATGACTGAGCGACTTTCACTTCACTTCACTATACGCAAAGATTCCCCCAATAATAAGTGGATACTTCCTTACATTACTATAAGAATTCTCTCTGAACAGGGAGTCTTCCACAAATGCAAATTTTGGTTTCTTCCCTCGTAAGCAGAAGCTGCTCGAAATCCTCCATACGATAGTTCTTTTCCAGTCTAATAAAATTTTTATTATCCTATCTAAACTGTGTGCCCTGCTACAATTAGGTTATAGTAATTGACCAGCATCTGCCCTCTTCCTATATCCCTCCAGGTAGTTCAATTGATGACTGCCTACAGCTGCTAAGACTAAATTTGGAATCTATTCTCTATCTAGGAGCATTCTAGTAATTCCTATTAGCATTTAAAATTAATGTTTTCAGGCTGCTAAGAAAATAGAGAGACAACTTTAAATAATGAAGGATTTATATTTCCCTCGATTGATAGAAAGAGTTATATTCTCTAGATGTCACTTTATATCTCCTGTCCAGGTTAATTATTGTGTGAACTCACCATGAGAAGAATTTATCAGGTAGTTGCATTTTGTTTTTCTAGTTCCAGAATCAAGTTTAGAAAAGAAATAGAGGAAAAGAAGCTAGGGGATTTAAAATCGAGGAGTAACCTAACAGATATATACCTCAATTTTTCATAGAATTCTAAGGAGAAAGGTCTTAAAATGCTTATTTCCACTGCAGGAGGCTAATATATCAGATGCAGTCTGTGACTGGACGTTGATCTTGGTAACATAGCAAATGAAAGCGATGATTTTCATTTTTAAAAAAAGTTTAATTAAAATATGGAGCTGATGACAATAATCCCCAAAGTCAGGTAACTGTGAAATAGGCTATTTGGTATAGAACATAACAGAAAACCAGAGAATTGGATCTCATCTGCAGGAACATTGTACGGTTTCAATGGTACTACTTTCTAAGTGTAATGAATAGGGAAATGTCTTCCATCTGAGGACTACTATCAGATTTCAGTGTTGAATCAGGCCTTAGAATCAGTTGATAAGGTAGAAGTGGGAAGAAGAAAAACGTTCAAGCAGAGAGAACAGACTACAGGCTGTGGAAGAGCAAAGAGCTAGGTTATTTGGCCATCAAATTGGAAAGCAAATGTGATCCGATGCCATGAGTGAAAAAAATAAAAAGAGAGCTGTGGGAAATAGCATCAGAGAGGTTGGCAGAGGCTAGCACTCGTGGAGAGCCACAGGTAATGCACCCATTAGGTGACGGTGATCGTGTTTCACCAGGTGAGAAGCAGAACATGGAAGCAGCTCAGGCCAATCATGCTCTAGTCACCTGACAAAAGCAGTTTAATACAGTTGTATTACATCTCTCATCTCTGTGAGAAAGAAAAACATTTAAAATTTCAGAAAGGAACTTCCTGGATGTTCAGTGGTTAGGGCTCCATGCATTCACTGCCCAGGGCACAGGTTTAATTCCTGATCAGGGAACTAAGATCCTGTAAGACACAAGGAAAAAAAAAAAAAGAAAATAAAACTTCAGAAAAAGAGCAGAAAAAAGTCCTATTGTGGATTTTGGTAAGTTAAGGGTATTCTCTGGAAGAAAAACAAAATCATATGTAACTTTTAAGCTGGTAGAAGAGATTTCAATCGAAGAAATGGAAGTTAGGAAAGAAAAAGAGGAGGTGGCGTGGAAGAAAGAAGACCTAAATTATAGCAAAAATATTAAATTTTGTGGAAGATATAAATCTTTATATATGTGATGTTAGTGACTATGAATAGCAGGGAGAAATAAGAAAGCCTTCCCCAGCGATCAGTGCAAAGAAAGAGAGGAAAACGATAGAGTAGGAAACACTAGAGATCTTTTCAAGAAGATTAGAGACACCAAGGGAACATTTCATGCAAAGATGGGCTCAATAAAGGACAGAAATGGTATGGACCTAACAGAAGCAGAAGATATTAAGAAGAGGTGGCAAGAACATACAGAAGAACTGTACAAAAAAGATCTTCATGACCCAGATAATTACGATGGTGTGATCACTCACCAAGAGCCAGACATCCTGGAATGCGAAGTCAAGTGGGCACAAACAAAGCTAGTGGAGGTGATGGAATTCCTGTGGAACTATTTCAAACCCTGAAAGATGACGCTGTGAAAGTGCTGCACTCAATATGCCAGAAAATATGGAAAACTCAACAGAGGCCATGGAACTGGAAAAGGTCAGTTTTCATTCCAATCCCAAAGAGAGGCAATGCCAAAGAATGATCAAACTACCGCACAATTGCACTCATCTCACATGCTAGTAAACTAATGCTTAAAATTCTCCAAGCCAGGCTTTAGCAATACGTGAGCTGTGAACTTCCAAATATTCAAGCTGGTTTTAGAAAAGGCAGAGGAACCAGAGATCAAATTGCCAACATCTACTGGATCATTGAGGAAGCAAGACAGTTCCAGAAAAACATCTATTTCTGCTTTATTGACTATGCCAAAGCCTTTGACTGTGTGGATCACAATAACTGTGGAAAATTCTTCAAGAGATGGGAATACCAGACCACGTGACCTGCCTCTTGAAAAACCTGTATGCAGGTCAGGAAGCAACAGTTGGAACTGGACATGGAACAGCACACTGGTTCCAAATAGGGAAAGGAGTACGTCNAGTCATGTGGGATGAGGTTCGCCGTAAGGAACTCACATTAACTCTGTCATCAGCAAAGATTTTTTTTTCAAAGTAAGGTCACATTCACAGGTACTGGAGATTAGAATTTCAGCCTATTCTGGTAGGTCACAATTCAGTTCTTAACAGGAGATAAATACTTGACCATATGAATCTTGAAGCTTATTGTGATAGTTTCAAAGTTATTTTTCAGAGATAACAAAGATTTAGATGGGTGAGATGTGTCTCACTTTACAGCTGCTGTGCTAACACCAAAGCCCTCACAGCAGTAAAAGAACTGAAAATTTAGAGAGAAATTTAGCTTTTGACAATTTGACAAATGCCTATCTTCTTGATTTTCTAATCAGACATGCCATCATATATAATGATCTTTTAAAATGTTTTAAGCTAATCAAGATCAAGGCAGGTCAGAATTTTAATGAGATTTCTCTAGGCTCAACTCAAGTACCCTGAAATTTCTTCAGACAGAAATAGTAGCATTGACATCGTTTCCATCAGTGCATGTTTTACCCCTGAGTATAAAGTGGACACATAAGAATTCTAGAATTAATTGTAGGTGAATGCAATTATTCTTAAATTATTTGAAAATGAATGACCTCAGAATTTGGGTGATTATAATTCAGATGGATATGTGCTTCAACCAAAAGTCATATTCTAATTCTAATTAGAACTCATATTCTAATTCTAATACTTTCAACATAAGAAAAACTTGTATACTTCCCACCACACTAAATAAGAATAGAAAAAAGTATTCTTTTGTTGAATGTCTACAAAATGCTCAACCTCCAGTTATTCTGATATTTTCTTATGTATTACCTTTTATGTATTTTTTTAAGTTGCAACACTGTAATAAATCCAAAAAGTTCTTCTCTTTCAGAGATTATTACAGAAATACTAGTCTCTCCCCCTATTCCTTTGTTCTAGAAATGCTTAAACCTCCATGGAAGCATTGCCAGATAAATACAGACATCTGAAAAAACACTTTCCATTCTGAATATTAATTGTTAGCTCAGATCTTTTAAAAAGGTTTCTTTTGTTTACATACGAACTTGAATAGATAATATTAGAATGCAGACAGAATAGAAATTATTGGTTTTAAATAGACTGAATTGTCATAAAGATCACAAAATCCAGAAGAATGCTCCAATTTTTTTTTTTAGATTCTTAATCTTAGTTATCTGGAAAAATCTATTATGTTTTATTTTCATGAGCATAAGTAATTCCTAATTATTTTCCTAAACTGTTCTTTTATGAATGATGTGTTTATAAAAATTTTAAATGCTAAATTGTTTCCCCTAGATTCCATTAATATGAATTAAAAGGAACAAACACAGAAGACTAATGCTAAACCTATTATAGGCAATTTTTGGAGCTGTGTGTAAACACTATTAAGGTGTCGTCTGGATGAGAGAAAGCAACTTATTTTTCAGGTCCAAGATTCTTCCTAATTTCTAATGGCACAGTGCTATTTTAGCAGCCTAAACATATCTGTTCTGCTTTATTCTGATTGATTTTTGTTGTTGCTGTTTTTACTCATATCCTCCTTAGAATTGTAAATAAATGGCTTGACAAACATTGATTTTCTTCTTTTTATTCAACTTCAAATCCATGCAATTACATCTATTTAGATACTAATCAGATTAGGTCTTTTGGAATCATTTAATGTCAAATGATTCTCAGGTTCTAAAACATTTAGCCAATTACTGTTTGCCACAGTCCCAAATATAAACTTCTGCATATTAAACTTGCTAAGGTGAAAAACTGTTATAGGTTGTCAGAGGAGCCTGGTAGGCTGCAGTCCATGGGGTCGCTAAGAGTCGGACACGACTGAGCGACTTCGCTTTCACTTTTCACTTGCATGCATTGGAGAAGGAAATGGCAACCCACTTCAGTGTTCTTGCCTGAAGAATCCCAGGGATGGAGCCTGGTGGGCTGCTGTCTCTGGGGTCGCACAGAGTCGGACACGACTGAAGCGACTTAGCAGCAGGAAAATATATGCTTTTTAATAAATTATTCTATTTATTTATTTTTGGCTGTGCTAGATCTTCATTGCTGCACGTGGGCTTTCTCTAGTTGCAAGTGGGGGCTCCTCTCTAGTTGCAGTGTGTGAGTTTCTCATTGTGATGGCTTCTCTTGTTGCAGAACTTGGGCTCTAGGGTGTGCAGGCTCAGTAATTTGGCTCATAGGCTTAATTGCCCTGTGGTATGTGGAATCCTCCCAGACCAGGGATCAGGCCTGTGTCCCCTGCATTGGCAGATGTATTCTTAACTACTGGACCACTAGGGAAGCCCAGAAAATATATACTTTTACAGTGAATTTTAGCAAGCACTTATCACTGTAAGTAATGTTCTTTGGAACCTGGCAGCAAGGAAGTACTAAAATTATATTAAAAGCATTATTATTAATTGGAGCAGTACTGGCCTCATGAAGGTGACCTGATTTTATGACAAACAGAATATACCCAACCAACTTTTTCCATCTGCTTTTTGTTCCTTAGATTTTTTTTTTCCCAGAAGGAAAAATAGTTGTTTTATTATATAAATAAAGATTAAACTAAGTATGAATGTATTCTGCAAAAATATGAGCATTCTGAAATTCTGTATTAAGCTGTAAATGTCTATCCTGATCAACAGATTGTCATGAACATTTAGCACAATAAATTGTACAAGCATATTTAAAGAGAACTGGATGCAACTGCAAATGAGAAATGATGGGGGAGAGTTACCTTTCTTTTGAATTGAATTCCTCATTTCAGACTTTCAAGTCTTTGATGTTGTATTTCTTCATTTAATTCTGTGAGCAATTACTGTATTCATGTCTGCTATATGAACCAAATAATTACTGGCTTTGCATAATCTCCTTTGGGTTTTTTGTCACTTGTATCTAAAAGATGCTTGACATATATCAATCAAGAAGATGAACTGGAATTATAGACTAATTCAAAAGATTCTGCCACCTTTCTCAATGAGGATTCTTTGTTTGAGTCCCAGAACACAGAAAGTAATTGCAGGGACTATTCTCTCAATTTATTCCAAAGATGATACCTAATTAGTATCATTCTAAATGAATAGGAGAGAAGTTAATTCACTGCATCAATGAATGGCTTAGTGCTTTAAGGTTTAATTCACTCAACAAATACCAATTTCAACTGAGCAAATCTGCATGGTCCCTTAGTAACTGTTTTTTTAAAAACTTTCCAGATCTGTCAGTTGATATTTTTCTCCAGAGTTAGTGCCACATGGTGTGTAATCTCAGTAACCTGATTCCTTGACATCAAATCAGGTCACGCAATTTACTAACTGGGTGACTTTGTGCAAGTTAACTTCTCTCTGGCTCAATTTCCTCAATATGTGAAATATGGGTAGTAACTTATCCCATAGGGCTGTTGTGAGGAAGAAATGAGTATATCATTAGGAGAGTTCTTGGTCAATGGTAAGAAAGGAAATTGCTGCTATTGAGATGTTGTTGGCATACATATTATTAAATATTTTTATTTCTATTTTATTTCTTTATAAAATGGAAACATTTTTCTATTTTATTTCTTAACATAGATAATTTTGGTTAATGAAAACCATTTCTCTTTACATTCAATACTGCAACTAATAAACAAATCCAATCTTTTGGGTTTAGTACTCACTAATATGTAATGCATACAAATTCTTCACTTTTGTGTAATTTAAAAATCACTAAACTCTTAGTTAGTTAAAGTTGCAAACACTCAGAATTGAAGACCTATGCAAATTTTTACTGTGGCCTGTGATTCAGTTTGTAGAAATGAGTATTTTAGAATTGTCTGGATGATATAATCTTTCATCAGAGCAGAGGAAGAAGAATCATATTTTGGGTTGGACTATAGGGGCTTTAGGTTTTTGTTTCATAGAATACTCATGAAGCCCAAATCTTATAGGACCTAACAAAAGAAATAGTCATTCATGTCTACAGAGTGGAGGGAAATCTATGTATTTCCAGTCTGTGTTTAGCTTTTGAACCCTGAAAAGAAATCAGAATTTATTTGCAAGCTTCATAGAACAATTTTTAAATTGATAGACTAAAAATAAGCTTTAAGCTTTGACCTTGCATTCCTTTCCCAATGATTATACTAAGTGAACAATTCAGATGATATTATTTTTTACAACATGCTTTATAATACAACAGTAGAAATAAAGTAAAGGCTCAATAAAAAAAAAAACTTTAGGAATGTTACATCAGAAGAAAGTAACAATAAGGGCAAATATTGAATAAAAGAATACATACACACCATCTAAAGCAATTTTCTTCTATACTGTGGATCAGATATAGTAGTTTTATTCGTTTCAAAATCAAATTGAGTTTCCAATTCCTTTGTGAACTTTGTGGAATGTTTTCTGTATTTGTTGTTTTCCAGTTGCTGTGTCTGACTCTTTGCAAATCCACAGACTTGTTTTATAGTTCACCCTGACTTACTGAAATGTCTGAGTTGTAGCTCAATTCCTGTCTAGAGGAGAAGAATATATACTTAAGGAAATCCCCTCTATATATTATCCTGCAGGCCCAATGCTGAGACACCCAAGGATACAGCATAAATGACACTTTTAAATATCACCCTATATTTCTTAATCCACCAAACAAAGCTTGGTGAATACCATGGATTCTTGACATACTCCCTGTAACAGTCAGAGGAGCACAGGCTTGGGAGGAACTTTTAGAGTTAACCTAATTTATCCTCTAATAAAATAATCTTTGAATCCATCCGGAGAGACCACTTAAATCTGGTTCTTCAAATGTGTCTTGTTTGATTACTTCAGAATCACTTTTCCTAATTTGTTTTAATAACTTACAACCCAGTCAGTAAGATTATAATTTATTTCTGACCTAGCTCTTGCCAATGTAAAAGACATTCTTGTTCTATTAATAACTTCAGTATTATATTTGTATTACATTCATTAAAAGAATATTAGGGTGCTTAAATATCCTGTTCCAGCTGCTCTTGCTGCATAAGCAAGTAACCAAAAATTAACAACATAAGACAGCCATTGTTATCAGGCTAGAAGATTCTGAAGTCATGAGAATCAAGCACAGCAAACCAAGGCCTGCTTGCTTCTGCTCTACCATGACTAGGAGAGCCATTTCTAAGACTTGAAAGTGGGAGTTAATTGGCAGCTAGAGGATGGTCTCATCCTAAGGCTCATTCTTCGCCACGTCTGGCACTTAGGTTAGAATGATCCACAGGCTAGTCATGCCAATCAGAACACCAAGACAAGATTTCCTTGTGATGTCCCCACAATATGGTAGCCTAAGGATAGACCTCAGCAGCCAAGGTTCCAAAATAATGTTCTAGCGGACAAAGAGGAAGCTGTTTTACCCTTTATGAACTAGTCTCAGAAACATACTGTGGAATTTTCACCCTGCTCAAAGTAGTTACAAGCCTGCTCAGGTTCAAGAGCATAGGGCTAAGCTCTCCATCTTGATGTGGCCAAGTCAAGGTCATATGGTAAAGGAACCTATGCTGCTGCTGCTAAGTCACCTCAGTAGTGTTCGACTCTGTGTGACCCCATAGATGGCAGCCCACCAGGCTCCCCTGTCCCTGGGATTCTCCAGGCAAGAACACTGGAGTGGGTTGCTATTTCCGTCTCCTATGAGATGGAGATAATTGTGAGCTTTTCGGAAAATAAAACCTACCATATATCTTAAGAGTGTGAAATAGACTGAATGAGATATAAACTGTTCAAAATTTTATTCTTTATTTCAACTTGCCAGTTCAGTTCAGTCATCCAGTCATGTCTGACTCTTTGTGACCCCATGGACTGTAGCACGCCAGGCTTCCCGGTCCATCAACAACTCCTGGAGCTTGTTCAAACTCATGTCCATCGAGTCGGTGAGGCCATCCAACCATCTCACCCTCTGTCGTCCCCTTCTCCTCCTGCCTTCAGTCTTTTCCAGCCTCAGGGTCTTTTCCAATGAGTCCATTCAACTTTCAGCTTACATTTGTACATAAATACTTTAACTTATATTTGTCATAAAATGCTAGAGTAATATATCATACACTTTGGTCTTCTAAAATGTATTAATATTTCACTCCCCTCACAGTTCTACAAAATCCCTCAAATGGGAGTGAGGTAGAAGAAAAATCTTATGGGGTTCACATGTATAAAATGCAGAAGTTTACTCCACTTTACCAACAATTAAATTACTATACAATTTAAATAATTATTTATGTACAAATAAAAATTGAAAATCCCTTGGACAGCAAGATCAAACCAGTCAGGGAAATCAACACTGAATGCTCTCTGGAAGGATTGATGAGCTGAAGCTGAAACTCCAGTATTTTGGTTATCTGATGTAAACAGCCATCTCATTAGAAAAGCCCCTGATGCTGGGAAAGACTGAAGGCAGAAGTAGAAAGGGGCATCAGAGGATAAGATGGCTGGATGGCATCATTGCATATGAACTTCAGCAAACTTCAGGAGATGGTGAGGGACAGGGAGGCCTGGCATGTTGCAGTTCATGGGGTCACAAAGAGTTGAACACAACTGAGTGACTAAATTGAACTGAACTGAATTGATTCTAGTAACTCCTAAATAAAGAGGTATAGTGAAAGTAATACTATTCTAGTTGTAATATGGTCACAGTTTTTCTTTCAGAAATTTTCTTGTATTTTCTAAAGTAATATTACCTTTATGAAGTAAACAAGCAAAGACCAAAATAAATATATCAGCCAGCAGGCACAAGATCCAAGTGGATAAGTTGATGAAACCCCACCAGAAGCTAAGATTGACACACTGATGACTCCTGCCTTGTCAGAATTCGCTCAGATCCCACTGTGGGACTCATGGTAAGGGGTGGGGTGGTGAATGAACATCAGATGGGACCACTACCTGAAGCAAACATGTTCACATTATTCTTCAGGGACATATAATCACGTTCTGGAGTTCAATCAGCTTAGACATTTCTTCATTAGGATTTATAGAGAGTGTCAATGATCTATAAAAATGAGTTACCAATTTTGCTCTTTGTAGAAGTTCCCAGAAAATTTGGTTTATTGAGGGGTCTTACATTAAGATGCTTACATTAAAATGCTTTTATCTCACATTTTATTACCATAATATATACCTTATCAGTATGCTTTTAGTCGTTCCTGGAAGTACAAACTTAATGTCTTAAACATAAATCATGTTTCTAGACTGGACTGATTACTAATAGGACTGTTATTAATAAGACTTGGTGGTCTCTGTTGTGGGCTCAAGGGCCATTTCAGGATGTCAGTTCAGTTCAGTCGCTCAGTCGTGTCCGACTCTGTGACCCCGCAGCACGCCAGGCCTCCCTGTCCATCACCAACTCCTGGAGTTCACGCAGACTCATGTCCATCGAGTCAGTGATGCCATCCAGCCATCTCATCCTCTGTCGTTCCCTTCTCCTCCTGCCCCCAATCCTTCCCAGCATCAGAGTCTTTTCCAATGAGTCAACTCTTCGCATGAGGTGGCCAAAGTACTGGAGTGTCAGCTTTAGCATCATTCCTTCCAAAGAAATCCCAGGGTTGATCTCCTTCAGAATGGACTGGAGNGCTTAATTCCACAAGCACTTTAATCATGGCTATTTAAATTCTCTGTCAGGTAACTCTAGCAGCTGAAAACCCTGGGAAATTCTTTCTAGTTTCTCCTTTTTCCTTTCCGTTTTTCGTGAGATCTATTTTATATGTGTTTGTTTTAAAGATAGATATTGAAGAAATTGTAGAACTCCTTCAGAAAGAATTTTGTTTTGCTTCTACTTAGGTGTAGATTTGGGCTTCCCTGGTGGCTTAGATGGTAAAACATCAAAGCTGGATATGTGGGTTACATTCCTGGGTTGTGAAGATCTGCTAGAGGAGGGTGTGGCAACCGACTCTAGTATTCTTGCTTAGAGGATCAGCATGGACAGAGGAGCCTGGAGGGCTACAGTCCATAGGGTTGCAAAGAGTCAGACAAGACTAAGCAACTAAGCACAGCTCAGGAATAGATTTAGCGATAAAACATCTTACTTAACTCATTCTTACAGCAACGCTTGGGTTAAAACAAAAATTGACGTACTGTCAAAAGCAGAATTCTGCTTGGAGAAGGTGAACACTAAGAGTATGATAACTTTACTGCTGGGTCACAACTTTGATCTTAGGCTCCATCACTAGGTCATTATTTCCCTTAACAGTTTCTTGATAACCCTTCCCNAACCATGTACTTTTAAGAGAAGTTAAACAATGATCTGATTTTTTTTTCGCTGTAAAAATGGTTTCGCCTCATTGTAGAATGAACTCACGTTCATCTGTGTTTTCCAAAATATTTGTAGAGCATAACAAAGAAAATAAATCTAACACTACCCAGCTGCAGTCACTGTAAATATTACCCTGCTTCCTTCGAGCCTTTTATTGACCGTATGCTCGATCACATTTATTGCTGTCAAAACTAAGATTATATACAGCCTTTTTCATTTAACAATGAATTAGTATTGCTGCATTAGTATTTTCCTGCATTATTAAAGATTTTTAAAAGACTTTCCTGAATAGCAGCATATTATTATCTAACACATAATAATTTATCTCCCGTACTCATACATGTGGAGATTTGTTTCTACTTTTTCCAATTTATTAACAATATTGTGTGAGGGTCCTTGCATTCCCAGCATAATATAAGACAGTCCCACATCTTTTCCTTTTTCCTTTTCCTTTTTTGTGGAAGAAGGCTATCTTTGGATAAATTTTTTAAATCTTTGTCATCAATCTATCAAAAGATCATGTAACTGTATATATATATATGTTTAAGAATGGTAATGAATGTCCAGTCTTACCTCTCAGATTAAATCATAGAGTGATAATGCTTGCATCACTTAAAATCCTCCTTTTGTGCCTCTTTGATGACATCCCCCCATTAGAGGAAAATATTTTTGTGAATATGCCTTTAGTTTTCTTCATAATTTGACCACACATGCACATCTGACTAAACTATATATCGTCTAAATGTACGTGAATTTGTCCTCTTTGTGATTGGCATTGTAACTTCTGCTTTTATTTTATAGCTTGGTTCTTTTTGTCAACATAAAATTATTTTCTTTCTGCACCACAAGGCATATGACTTCACCGACCAGGGATTGAACCCATGCCCTCTAGAGCAGAAGTGCTGAGTCTTAACCACTGCACCACCAGGGAAGTCCAACATTGCATTTTTGAGGTCCAGTTAGGCAACCCTTGCAGCTATATGATGTGATTCATTGCTGTTTCATGCAAGTCAGCAACCCACCTGGTCTTTTAAAACTGGTATTCAACATTGAAAAAAAATTGGAGTCAGTTTTATGGTGGCTGCTGGGCCACATGTCTATGAGAAGAGTGTTGAGCAAATGCCCCATGTGTTGGAATAAGTGTGCAATCCACAACGTGGCAGCTGGAAAGGGAGATCACAGACATTTAGATGTAAACAATTTGATGTGTGTGTTTAAAAAATCCATCTTATTACTCTCCTGCCACAT
Source organism: Neotragus pygmaeus (assembly GCA_006410875.1). Lineage (NCBI taxonomy): Eukaryota > Metazoa > Chordata > Mammalia > Artiodactyla > Bovidae > Neotragus > Neotragus pygmaeus. Next base: position 1,211,592 of record SJYV01019240.1, read on the forward strand.
CTGTAGTTAATAATGCGAGCTGATTGATAAAAGGAGAAAGCATCATGTTGACAGTGATCATCCTCAGCTTTTAAGGACACCTGCAGGACACATGACTGGGTTGAATAGCTTCAGAATATGATTGCTCAGTGCAATTGAAAAATGCCTTATAACAAGCATAATGTCCAGAGAAGGCAATGGCACCCCACTCCAGTACTCTTGCCTGGAAAATCCCATTGACGAAGGAGGCTGGTAGGCTGCAGTTCATGGGGTTGCTAAGAGTCAGACACGACTGAGCGACTTCACTTTCACTTTTCACTTTCATGCATTGGAGAAGGAAATGGCAACCCACTCTGGTGTTCTTGCCTGGAGAATCCCAGGGACGGGGGAGCCTGGTGGGCTGCCGTCTATAGGGTTGTACAGAGTCGGACACCACTGAAGCGACTTAGCAGCAAGCATAATGTCAGTGTTTAGGGACTGTTCTGCCTTAAGCTTGCTACTACACCAAGGATAACAGATTTGTTTTCTTTGGAGAAGACCTTTTTTGTGTGTCTTCATTTGTTTTTTATGTTGCCTCTGAATACCCTTCCTGGTTGGCAGTAATGGTACACACACGCGTGCTAAGTCGCTTCAGTCGTATCCGACTCTTTGCGATCCCAGGGACTGTAGCCCGCCAGACTCCTCTGTCCATGGGATTCTTCAGGCAAGAAGACTGCAGTGGGCTGCCATGCCCTCCTCCAGGGGACTCTTCCTGACTCAGGGATTGAACCTACCTCCCTTATATCTCCTGCGTTGGCAGGCGGGTTACCACCAGTGCCACCTGGGAAGCCCAGGAAAGGAGTTACTTGCTCTCCACCATGGGAGACAGAGAGTGACAGCTGGTCCCTCCCATTGCTGCTGGTGACAAGGGTGTGGGCATGGAGCCCAGGCTTGGCCAGTTGTGTTCTGGGGCCTGGGATGCTCACCCTCAAGGAGTAAAGCAAAGATGCAGTGGAAGATGACTGCAGGGCGGCCAGCAGCCCGTGGTGCACGTCCCGCGTGCGGGGCCATATGGCAGTGCCGCGTCTTCAGCTGGCTGTCCCTCTCAGTAGAGTCTGGCGGTGTTCCCAGCTGACAGTGCTCTTTTTTGTTCAAACCCATTTCCCAAGCCTTGCTTCTCAGCGTTCAGTTCTCTGGGTTACTCGTTATCCTTTCAATACACTGTTTTTCCTTCTTAAGTTTGCCAGAGGTGATTTATTCTTGTTGTCACCACGAAACTCAGACTGTCCCACTTGTCAATTATGGTTGTTTAGTATAATTTAGTTTTTTTATTGCACATCAGGCATTGATCAGGACCTTCACTTCTTGTTAAAACACTGTGTAACGGGGAAATGAGATCCACAGCATTTTTTGAAGGATCATAAGCCATCACAAACACAGCCTATTCAGGAACTGGAAGTTCTCCGCTTTAATGTCTTTTATAAATACAAAGTTCCATTCTGTTACTGTTGCCTTAGTATCTTTTACACCGAGCTCATTTTGAGATTTATTTTTCAAAAAAAAAAAAAAANGTGTAGATCATCAACTTTCCTATACCTACTCTGTTTGAATATCAAGGACAGAACACAATGATGCTAGGCAAATAATAATAAAAAACAATAAATGCAAGAATAGCAAAAAGAGCAAACCCTGGGAAAGAAGGAGAGTCTGATTTCTAGTACCTCTCTAAAAATGGACACCAATGGAATTTCAGCATGGGATGCAACAGTCTTTTCCTGTTGGAGTCATTTCATCCTGAGGAGTCAGTAAACTCTAAGAAAGAGTTCACTGCCCACTCCCCCCAGGGTTCCTCTGGCTGCAGAGGTTAGAGGCTCTAAGGACAAGTGGCCATATATTTGTAGATCATATATAGTTACCCCTGGGAATCTTCAGTGGATTGACTCTAGAACCTCTTATAGATACCAAAATCCAAGGATGTTCAATTTACTTTTATTAAAGATGTAGTATTTGCATATTACCTACCCACATCCTCCTATATACTTTAAATCATCGCTAGATTACTCATAGTACCTAACACAATGCAAATGCTGCATAAACAGTTATAAATACAACATAAATACCGTGTAAGTAGTTGCTTACAGCAGCACATTTAACTTTTGCTTTCTGGAATATTCTTCAAATATTTTCAATCCATATTTGATTGAATCTGCNTACCTAACACAATGCAAATGCTGCATAAACAGTTATAAATACAACATAAATACCGTGTAAGTAGTTGCTTACAGCAGCACATTTAACTTTTGCTTTCTGGAATATTCTTCAAATATTTTCAATCCATATTTGATTGAATCTGCAGATTTGAAACCCATGGATACAGAGGGTTGACTGAATTTAAGAGAACCACAAGAGCTATAAAACAGCAACTTTCTCCTTCTTAGAAGAAATATTCTGAAGAAACTAGAACATGAAACAGATCCAGAAGTGTGAGCATCTAATTCAGTAACTACAATTAAAGGGTTATTTTCTCATTTAAAAAAAGTGGCAGGTTGATCTAGAATAGTTGTTCTTAATTTTGAGGGGATCGAGGATAACTAAGACTCTACAGGAAAAAGGGGTTCTTCTGCCCAGGAAATGGTATGTCTTCACATATATACCATTTACATATGCTTTGCCTGTAATTTCAGGGAATTCCTGGAATTAACCTAAAACTGTCTTCCTTCTCTGACAATTTTTATTCTGCCATCTCATGATCAGTGATGATATTTCCAGGTAAGTCATGATAGCAAGAGATATATTCACTAACAATACATATTAAATAGGATTGAGAACCACTCAATTTGCAATATTTAGCTAGAAAAAAAGCAATTAGATCTGAGAAAATTGACCTGTATACTCTATTTCTCTTTCCCACCATGTTCAAAGATTCACCATTTCAATGGTAACCAGAAACAGCAGTACAAAATATGTGGGAAGCTTTGAAGACAATGCAAAATGAAAAAACAAACAAAACAGAATGTAATCTGAAAACAATTACTGAATAGACTAAATGCCATGTTTTCCTTGCAAAGTAATGAGATTTGATGTTTACACATTTGGATAATCCAGCACTACACAGACACAAACCCACCAGGCAGTATGAAAGCAAATGTCACTGTTGAAGGTCAGAAAGAAAAATATATTACCCAAAGTCAAGTATCTATTTTTTAAAAATAAGCAACAACAGCTGTTCTTGATGTTTTGGGAGATAAAATAAATATACAGGGAGATAGATCCCTTACTAACTCTGACAATAAAAGAATGTAAAAAGACATAAAAACACAAATGCAAATCATCTGTCTAAAGGGAAGATCACTTAATATATAGACAAAATCCCAGTGTCAGTCAGTTATATTTTATAGAAGACATATATGGCAACAATCTAAATTAATGATTCTTGTTACAAAAATAACCTTAAAGGAGGACTGAGAAAGAAGATATGTTAGTGATTAAATGTAAATTATCACATGTGAAATGAATCACCAGTCCAGGTTCGATGCATGATATGGGGCTGGTGCACTGGGATGACCCAGAGGGATGGGATGGGGAGGGAGGTGGGGCGGGGGAGGTTCAGGATGGGAAACACATGTACACCCGTGGCAGATTCATGT
>SJYV01019240.1:1215227-1333157 GCA_006410875.1 Neotragus pygmaeus
TTTTTTTTTTTTTTAGATGCTCTCTTGGTCACACAGTTTTTGAGGTTACTGAAGGGGAAGCCATGGAAGAGATCTGATCATCTGTTAATTCCTTATTCTTCATTTCTACTCTTTTGATCTGTGGGAAAAACCAACATGTTAGACAAGCTGTTGTGCAATCAAAAAAATTTGAAAGGTATTCAAGGGCATGGGTGAAATAGAGCATGAGGCTACCTGGCTTAAGGTTTGTGTCAAGACAAAAGGGGCTTCCTAAGAGCTCTTTTCATTCCAAAAATTGCTGATGTGATTGATACATTTGAACCAACTTCTGCAATTTGGGGGCTTCCCTGGTGGCTCAGACAGTAAAGAATCCGCCTGCAATGCTGGAGACCTGGGTTCCATCCATGAGTTGGGAAGATTCCTTTTCAGATCCCCTGGAGAAGGAAATGGCTACCCACTCCAGTATTCTTGCCTGGGGAATTCCATGAAAAGAGGATGCTATATACAGTCCATGGGGTTGCAAAGAGTTGGAAATGACTGAGCAACTTTCACACACTGCAGCTTTTATGCAAATTAAAAAAGATAAAATATTTTAAAATAGATTTATGAAGTATAAAGCACTATAAAGATAATAGGTGTTAGTATTGCTTAATACAGAAACATGGCATTGTACTGATAAATGGAATAAGCAATCTTGGTATCAGGAAACCGAAGTTTTATCAATAGCTAATTTGTGCTTTGTACAATTGACTAAATTTTCTCTTCGAGTTTAGTTTTTCTGTTGAATGTAGTGGTGTGGTAAGTTGCTCAGTTGTGTCCAACTCTTTGCAACCCCGTGGACTATAGCCTACCAGGCTCCTGTGTCCATGGCATTGTTCAGGCAAGAATATTGGAGCGAATTGCCATTTCTTCTTCCAGGGGATCATCATGACCCAGGGATCAAACCACCATCTCTTGCACCTCCTGCACTGGCAAGCGGTTTCTTTACCACTAGTGCCACCTGGGAAGCTCCTTTCTGTTGAGCTATAGCAATTTGAGTCTAGACAGGCCTAGAAGATTAATTTAAAAATGAAGTCCTTAATATGGTACATTTTTCTAAAGTTCCCAGTATTGTTTTGGTAAATCTTTGGTAATCTTTGGTTATCTATTGGTAAATCTTTCCCCAAAGCCTGCAGTTTTTATGCCATCCCTTAGAAATAATTTGACTTAAAAAGAAAAAAAAATTGAGCAGTTTTGCATAGCCATAAATATGCAAAAGAAAGTGAAAGTGAAGTCTCTCAGTCGTGTCTGACTCTTTGCTGCCTTATGGACTGTAGCCTGTCAGGCTCCTCCATCCATGGCATTTTACAGGCAAGAGTACTGGAGTGGGTTGCCATTTCCTTCTCCAGGGAATCTGCCCAACTCAGGGATCGAACCTAGGCCTCTCACATTGTAGACAGATGCTTTATTAATTAAAGAAAACCAGCTGAATTTAATACTTTTCTATATATGGGACTATTCTAGAATCTGGGCTCCTTGAAAGTATACTTTTGATATGTACCTCAGCTATCTGGGGCCAGTATCCTGTTCTGTTCCAACCAGAGTCCCCTCAGGGTGCGATGTTGGGGTGGCTGCAGTGGCTGGGGGTTTCTGGCAGTCCTTTTGTCTCCATTCTGGATTCCCTCAGGGCTCACCAATGGGTTGGCTATAGTAGATGGATAGCTGCCACATTTTTTTTTACTGACATGGCAGGCAACATTTTTTATTCACAGTATGAAGTTAAGAGTGGGAGATTTTGAGTCTTTCTGGACTTTCAGCCTGGCCAGTCCCCACCCTGTAGTTAAGTGCATAGTCCCTCGTCTCAACTATTTCAAAAAGCCATAAGTACTAAAGGAACTCAAGCCAGATAGATCCTTTGTTTTCCTGACGCCAGAGACCAGGTCCAGAGCCATATAATTATTAGATGTGTGATGATGAACAAATCAGGAAATCCTTCTTTACTTTCTTTCACAGCTCTGTGATCCAAAGTCTATTTGGAGATGTAAATTCTTGTGAATTCTGGCTCATAGTCTGTTTTTAGAAATAATCTGACCTCTTTGAGGTAAGATATATCCACATGTCTTGAGGGTTTAATAAACTGACTGTTTCATACCTCACAGACCTCTAAACAACTCTACGTGCCTACAGCTAACCTCTGTATGGAGAGATGAGGTTTATTTCTTCCTACTTTGCATTTCTTGGTGGGAGGCATGGGTGGTCAGGTGGCAAAATTATGTTTGGCCCAACTAAGGGCCCTTCCTGGTGGCGTGCGTGTCTCTCAGTCAAGTTTGACTCCAGCGTGAGGATTTCTGGGAGGCTGGTAAGACATGTTATGGGCTGGCATCTCCTCCCTCATTTTGGCCTCTCCTGAATTCTTCCAGTTGGTTTTGGCAGCAGTTTGTTGGTATTGTGTTCCTTATTGGGACCTCCTGTTGTGAATCCTGTCAAGTAAATGGTTATTATCATGCCTGGCAGGACGAGCAGATTTGGTTAGTGATTCTCTAATGAAACCGAGTTGAATGATGAGCAGGGCCCAGTATATGTTAAACCAAGGAAGGAGGCTGCTGACTAATTTGCCCTGTTGGAGTAACACACTGATGGCCATTGCTGATGGCATAACATAGGCAAAGGAAAGAGGTAAGTCTTGAGATACTTGAGATATCAGAAAGGTAGGCAGGCTCTAGCTCATCTTATGGTAAGAAATTTTTACTTTATATATAATGGTGAAATTGAGCTTGTGATAAGCTAGGAATTGGCATAATATAATTCACACTGATTGCTATATTTAGATTGGAAGTATAATCAATAGGCCCAGTTAGGATACTGTTTCCAGAAGCCAAGTGGGAGAGATGTTGACTTGGATGATGATAGTGATAAATAGAGAAAAATACAAATAAAAATAGAAAAAAATAGTGGAGATAGAAAAAAAAAGTATAATTCTGGATTCAGCATTTATAGTAAGAAATAGATTTGTTCAAAAATATTTACTGTTTTAATTTTAAAAATTCTTTCATGCTGATTATTCTATATAACCCCTTTCCTCCTCTTAATAATCAATTCACTTTCACAAATCTATGTTTAGAAACTTCCATTCCCACTCCCTGAGGAATTGCACATAAATATCCTTAGCACATTTCTTCTCTACTTCCTCTGACCTTTAATATGCAAGTATTAAATTTCTTTTACTGAAGACAGTCTTTCTTCTTAATGTCTCATTTTCATAATTTATTTTCTTTGACAGCATTTATTAGATCTATCTTCTTTTGAAAGGATGCCTATGGAGACTGCTCATAAACCTCTTGTCTGCAAAAGCTTTATCCCTGATAGCCCTGGGTCAATCAATTGCTTTTTATGTCACTTGAAGCAGTATTTCTTTATCTTTAGCTTGCCTCAGAATCATCAGGATAACTTGTTAAAACACAGATTGCTGGGCTCCACTCCCAGAATCCTGATTTGGTGGAGCTGGTAGGGCCTATGGATTGTATTTCTAACAAATTCCCAGTTGATGGTAGCCTAGGGTTCATGCTTTTGATTGCATTGGCTTATGTAACATTTCCTTGTTCAAAAGACTTTTGACTTATCTTGACATTCCCATATGCTTAACTTCTTGTTTCTCTAAATTTCTTGCTGTGTTTTGTCGAATATACATTCTCCTGCATTTCTTTTACTTTCTTTTGCTGTGAAATTATATTACACATTGTTTACACAAAGAAACTTCTGAAATGGAAAATTAAGTACAAATAGTTCTTTGTTACAACTGAAGTTATGCACTTGTATAGATGCTAAGAAAGCAGATGCTGCCATGATGTGGAGATGTGAGCTGGATATATGTTTAGTCTGCACCCAAACACTCCCTCTCCAGTTTTAACACAAGTTCCTCGACTCTTGTGGCTGCCCTGTGAAGGGATCAGAGTCCTTCAATCAGTGGTTTGTGTGTTGATACTAATTGACACTTCACACACCAAAAACATTTGAAAAGAAGTCAGTCATTTACACAAAGTGACCTCTGGGAAGTGAGGGACCTGCACAAGCTAGTCCAGAATGACTTTAAGAAAGGTTGTAGTGCATTGACTTTGATTTGAATCGTAGCTAAAAGGTGGTGACTGTGTTGGGTTTCCACATATGGAAGAGAGTTTGTGTGATCTGAATTCTTAAGGAGAGACAGACACAAAACAGATACTATAGAGACTGAGAGAGAGAGAGTGCATGCATGCAAAGTCGCTTCAGTTGTGTCTGACTCTTTGCGACTCCACGGGCAATAGCCCACCAGGCTTCTTTCTCTGTCCGTGGGATTTCCCAGGCAAGATTGGATGGAGTCCCTTCTCCAGGGTATCTTCCTGACCCACGGGATTGAACCAACATCTCCTGCACTGCAAGTATAGTCTTTACCATTTGAGCCCACCCGGGAAACCCGAACTGTAGTAGTAGAAGAGTAAAATAAAAAGCATTTATTAGGGAAGAGAGGGAGTGATTACGCTCCAGTGAACACTTTTGTCTCTATCAGTTCAATTCAGCTCAGTGGCTCGGTCATTTCCGACTCTTTGTGACTCCATGAACTGCAGCATGCCAGGCCTCCTTGTCCATCACCAGCTCCTGGAGTTCACTCAAACTCATGTACATTGAGTCAGTGATACCATCCAGCCATCTCATCCCTGTCGTCCCCTTCTTCTCCTACTTCCAATCCCTCCCAGCATCAGGGTCTTTTCCAATGGGTCAACTCTTCGCATCAGGTGACCAAAGTATTGGAGTTTCAGCTTTAGCATCAGTCCTTCCGATGAACACCCAGGACTGATCTCCTTTAGGATGGACTGGTTGGACCTCCTTGCAGTCCAAGGGACTCTCAAGAGTCTTCTCCAGCACCACAGTTCAAAAGCATCAACTCTTCAGTGCTGAAGCTCAATAAATTTTAAACAAATGAATACATGGATGAATGAATGAATGTATGGTGAGAGAAGTTTTAAATAGCATCCTGGGAAATGTTAGTATAGTCAGTGGTTTTTGAACAAAACCAAGGGATAAGACAAGCTCTGACACCATAGTAGTGACACAAAACTTTTGATAAATGAATGAATATTAGAGGGAATTCCTTTACATAAAACAAACAAAAAATAGAAAGGTTTACGCTTAATGTAGGCATAAATAGAAGCATAGAATCAGAGACAGGAGTATCACCTTCTTTGTCTTCCTTTTAGCCTAAAGCACCTCTATTTAATATTTGGGACCCAAGAGAAACTGATCAATAATCATCTGGAGTCATTAGGAAAGGGCCAAAGATCAGTGAGTTGTTTTAGAAATGTGGTTTGCATTATTAGATATTAATTGAATGTAGAATGAATGAATAATCTAAATTAATATATTAATATTTCATTTTCCCAGACATGATCTAATAAATGGACAATAATATATAACCATAGAATAGTAAGCTATTAACAAAATCCATATCTAGTCACATCAGACTTTGGGGTACATATTTTAATTTGTCAGTTTTCCCTTAGAAATGACCTCTTAGGTCTGAATGATATTCAATAATGTTACACTGTATCAGTTGAAAATATTTTTCCTCCTTCTGTATTACCAGTGTTGTCATATTCATGGCTTTCATTAAAAACAAAATGCAAACTTTAAAACCATAAATATTGTAAGATTTTAAATTCAGTTATAGAGGCTTAGAAGCTATTCTCTCTGTACCATTGTACTCTACCTAACTCTATTGACACATTTCAATGTAGTCATTCCATCCTCAGGACTCTGAAACAGTTAGGCACTTAATTTTCATAATGCCAACTGCACCAAGATAGTGACTCAGACTGAAATAGCTTGATTGCTGAGTAACTGTCTGCATTTCAAATGAAGCTCCCTTTTTCAACTAGATAGATAGTATAGTTTTTTTTTCAAGTTATTTAAACAAGTCTCTTAACTTTTCTTCTTGCCTTGTTTGCAGTAACCATGTAATATCAACTCCAGCTTTTTTCTTTAAAAAAAATTATTTATTTTTTAATTGAAGGATCATTGCTTTACAGACTTTTGTTGTTTCCTGTCAAACCTCAACATGAATCAGTTCAGCTCAGTTCAGTCGCTCAGTCGTGTCCAACTCTGCGACCCCATGAATCGCAGCACGCCAGGCCTCCCTGTCCATCACCAACTCCCGGAGTTCACTCAAACTCGCATCATAGGTATACATGTACCCCTTCCCTTTTGAACCTCCCTCCCATTTCCCTCTAGGTTGATACAGAGCCTCTGTTTGAGTTTCCTGAGCCATATGGCAAATTCCTGTTGGCTATCTATTTTATATATGGTAATGTAAATTTCCATGTTACCCTTTCCATACATCTCACCCTCTCCTCCCCTCTCTCCATGTTCATAAGTCTATTCTCTATGTCTGTTTTTCCACTGTTGCCCTGTAAATAAATTCTTCAGTACCATTTTTCTAGATTCCATATATATGTGTTAGAATATGGTATGTATCTTTCTGACTTATTTCACTCTGTATAGTAGGTTCTAGGTTCATCCACCTCATTAGAGCTGACTCAAATGTGTTCCTTTTTCTGGCTGAGTAATATTCCACCATGTATATGTATCACAACTTCTTTATCCATTCTTCCGTCAGTGGACATCAAGGTTGCTTCCATGTTCTAGCTATTGTAAATAGTGCTGCAATGTACAATGGGATACATGTGTCTTTTTAAACTTTGGTTTCCTCAGGGTTTATGCCCAGGTGTGGGATTGCTGGGTCATATGGTGGTTTTATTTCTAGCTTTTTAAGGAATCGCCGTACTGTCTTCTATAGTGGCTATATCAATTTACATTCCCACCAAGAGTGCAAGAGCATTCCCTTTTCTCCACACCCTCTCCAGCATTTATTGTTTGTAGACTTTTTGATGAGGGACATTCTGAACAGTGTGAGGTGATATCTCACGGTAGTTTTTATTTGCTTTTCTCTAATAATGAGCAATGTTGAGCATCTTTTCATGTGTTTGTTAGCCATCTGTATGTCTTCCTTGGAGAAATAGCTGTTTAGGTCTTTTTTCCACTTTTTGATTGGGTTGTTTGTTTTTTTTTGGCATTGAGTTGTATGAGCTGCTTGTATATTTTGGAAATTGATCCTTTGTCAGTTGTTTCATTTACTATTATTCTTTCCCATTCTGAGGATTGTCTTTTCACCTTGCTTGTGGTTTCCTTTGGTGCGCAAAAGCTTTTAAGTTAAGTTTAATTAGGTCCCACTTGCTTACTTTTGCTTTTATTTCCATTACTCTAGGGGGTGGGTCATAGAGGATTTTGCTTTGATTTATGTCATCAAGTATTCTGCCTATGTTTTCCTATTAAGAATTTTATAGTTTCTGGTCTTACATTTAGGTCTTTAATCCATTTTGAGTTTATCTTTGTGTGTGGTGTTAGGAAGTGTTCCAGTTTCATTCTTTTACATGTAGCTGTCCAGTTTTCCCAGCACCATTTATTGAAGAGTCTGTTTTTACCTCATTGTATATTCTTGCCTCCTTTGTCAAAAATAAGGTACCCATAGGTGCATGGGCCCTTTTCTAGGCTTTCTATCTTGTTCCATTGGTCTGTATTTCTATTTTTGTGCCAGTACCATACTGTCTTGATCACTGTAGCATTGTAGTATAATCTGAAGTCAGGAAGGTTGATTTTTTTCAGTTCCATTCTTCTTTCTCAACACTGCTTTGGCTATTCACTATCTTTCGTGTTTCCATATGAATTGTGAAATTTTTTGTTCTAGTTCTGTGAAAAATGCCATTAATAATTTGATAGGGATCGCATTGNAGACAAAGAAAACAAACTAATGAATGCCAATGGGGAGAAAGCAGGAGGGAAGGGCAAGATAAGGGTATGGACTGAAGAAAACCACACTGCTATATATAAAATAGATAAGCACCAAGGGTATACTATATAGCACAGGGAATTCATAGCCATTATGTTGAAATAACCTTAAATGGAGTATAATCTCTAAAAATACTGAATCACTATGCTGTGCACCTCGTACTCATATAATATTGCAAATAAACTATGTGCCAATTAAAAAAAGAAGTTAATGCTCAGAGAAATTAAGTGACTTGTTTCAGAATGTGTGTGTGTTTCTGTGTGTATGCATGGAAATGATGAAGAAGCTTGGATTTGAATTGTTTTGTTTAGACTATTGACTCCACATTAAAAAATGATATCCAGTAGAAAGTAGTAAAGAACTTGACTTTATAAGAATACATGTGTGTTCTTGACTATCAATTTTCATATAAATGGCATCTGTAAAGAACTTGAAACTATTTTTTTTTATAATGGAATTAAACTGGCCTTTTATAGCCATATTTTTACTAACTTGCTTTATAAACCCCCTCCTTTTCTAAAGATTTTGAGTTGAAAAAAATTAAGGGCATTGTCTGCATTATTTATGAATTACCGGTAAAAATCTAATGGAATTTTTCCTCTATAGAGATAGATAAGAGGCTTATTTCCCCATATATTTAAGTGCTAGAAAGAAAATAAAAACTAAAAGAAAACTTTGCCCTTCATTTTACTCTTCTGGCAGGGACACAGCAATGGAGCAGATGTCAAGAGTCATATTCAGCATTGTAGGAAGAAAATTTGTTAGTCAGCTGCTGACTGTGGGGAGCAATGCAGGCCTTGAAATTTGGCAAAAGCAGGGCTTAGAATTCTGCAGTGAGTTTTCCCAGACAGGTTTGAATCAGGAGACATGAAGCTTGTTACAGGGCAAAAAAAAGTTGGGGAATCCATCCAAATGCTGTCTCATAACTTACAAAGGGTTTAACATAATTGTGACATTTACCACAGAAGTAGTTTAAGGTCTGTTATCAAGTGGGAAAAGCAGATTGCAAAATATGATGTTCATTCTATAAACTCATTTTATCTGATTATATATGTATACTCCTGGACGTATTTATTCATAAAGATAAAGCATTGTATTTTCGGGGAGAAAAGTAGAGATGAAAAAATTAATCATGTTGTCTGTGGAGTGGGGTGGAAATATGGTGGGTATGATTTCTAATTCCTTCTTTTTGTTTATCAGTTGTTTCTGAGTTTCTTTACAATCAACAGTTACTGCATATGATATATTTTACATTTTTAACTTACTGATGAATTGTGTTATATAGAGTAGGACATGCAGCATGATCTGACATTTGTGTAATCAGAGTTCCAGAGAAGAGAAGAGTAGGACTGAAAATGGGCTCAAAGGAAAAAAAAAAAATTAGAGCTATGGCTGAGTAATGTTCCACTGTGTGCCTCGTTGCTTATGGCAACATGAATGGACCTGGAGGGCATTATGCTAAATGAATAAGTCAGACAGAGAAAGACAAATACCATATGATATCATTTATATGTGGAATCTAAAAAGCAAAGCAAGTGAACAAATTAAAAAGAGATTCATAGATACAGAGAACGAACTGGTGGTCAGGGTATGAATAAAATTGGTAAAGAGGATTAAAAGATACAGGTTTCCAACTGTAAAATAAATAAGTAATCAGGATGCAATATATACATACAGAATATAGTCAGTAATGCTGCAACAACTTTGTATGGTGATGGATGGTAATTTGTTGTATTTCGGTGATCATTTCATAATGTTAAAAAATCTTGAATTACTATGTTGTACACCTGAAACTAATATGATACTGTGTGTTAATTATAACTCAGAAAAGAAAATAATAGCTGAAACTCACCCAAATTTGGCAAAATATATACACCAAGAAATTCAGGAAGCTGAGTGAATCCGAATAGAATAAATTCAAAGATATTCATATGAAACCACAACATCATCATACATAGATCCCTGTATCATTAAGGACTCTTAGCAATAAACTTGCATAGCTTTATTCTTAGAGACCAAGTGAGGCCCCAAATTAATTTTAAACCATTGATGGGTTTTCCTGCCTAGAGAAGTGTGCTGGATAAAATACAGGACCCCCAGTTAAATCTGAATTTTAAATAAACAAGAAACAGTATTTTAAATATAAATATGTCCCCCATATTACATAGAACATAATTATATTATACCTTAAAATGTCATTGTTTTTTAAAATTCAAGTTTAACTGGGTGTCCTGTACTTTATTTGTTAAATCTTATAATTGCATGCCTAGAACTTTTTGTATAATTTAGGTTAAACTTTAATATGTATTGTGAACACATTGTATAGCCCTAAGTTGTTAACGACAGCTCTTTTTTCATTACGTTGATTTTTCTGTTCACTCTACCTCTTAGTTACTCAAGTATGCCATTCAAACGGAGATCTGGACCACCTCTAAGGAATCATCTGAAGTGACTATTAAAAATTGTACCTCAGGCTGTGGAAATTCTGAGACTGAATCAACTCTAGCAATCTGCATGTCAAAAAGCACCAAGGATGATTTTTATGCACAAATGAAATTGAGAATCTATTAAAAAAGATGCAACAGAGCCTCTGAAATACAATAGAATTTCAAAGAGCGTGTGGATAATTATGAGCTCCTAACCTAAGTGATGATCTCGCTGAATCTAAGTGGAAAGAGGCAAGGCTTGTGCTGCAAGTACCTGAGCAGTACCACTTGCCACTTCAGCTGGAGCTCTTGAAGAAGCCTTCTCTGCTCCGACATCTGGAAGATGGCTTCCAGCATCTCCAGCTGTGACTGAAAATGGGCTGACTTCAGCATGGCCAGCTGCTATGGACCACCGCTAAGCCCCTAATCAATTCCATGAGTCATAAAACCAGTTTAGCCACTAAACAATCAGTGGCCTTCCTGCCAGCAGTGCGTCCAACATCCTGCAATCACTTGAGGAGAGAATTCATCAGTCATTCAGGAATCATGGTCTCTCCTTGCTGAGAGCTAAATTGTTGGCTAGGAGAGAATTGGAAAGCGATAGTTCAGCACTCTTGATTGCTCACCTGGTAAAATTTATTTGATGCAATTTATATCATGATCACAGCCTGAAAAACAATTTTTGAAACCCTCGTGATCAAGTGATTTAGGTAACATAGATTCTAATAATAAAACTGAAATTGTCTAAGGCCACATCACCCAGAAATTATTACCTGTAAATCTGAGTCTTCCTGAGCTTGTTAGACCAGTGATTCTGAATTTAAGTTTACTATGGGTCAGAATTTCCTTACATTAGATAGTGTTGACCTTGCAAGTGCAAGACTTCAGGATGGGAAAAATATAGAGAAAATCTGTGGAGTTAGCACAACTGGATATGAAGCTATGAAAGTTTGTTTTCCAATCTGCAAACCATATATCACAAAATTCTACTCGAGAGCATACTTCAAATTTTTATATCACCTTTTTTTTTTTCTTACTTAAAGTGTGTCTTTTCATTTTAATCTTGTTTACTTCCAATCATGGGTATGTGAAATTCAGTTAGGCATATTGTCCTATAACCTGGATGACATTTCTTCAGTGTCCTAAGATTTTATTTCTTTGTTTCACAAAATGAATAAGAGTATTGACTGCTGTATCAGCTAATAAAAATAATATAGAGAGCAATATGATTATGATCAATCTGTGAAAATGCTAGGCATCTAGTCTGTGCCTGGAGAAGGAAATTGTTGGGGGAACATTAGTTAGAATGCTGTTGCCAGCGAATAACGAATTACTGCCTCAAACAATCCGAGAATGTATCATTTCACTTGAGATTTGAAAGCATGAAGCTTCTGCAGGCAAGAATACCCGAGTGGGTTGCCATTCGTTTCTCCAGGGAATCTTGACCCAAGGATGGAACCCGAGTCACCTGCCCTGCAAGCAGGCTGTTTACCATCTCAGTCATCAGGAAAGCCCCCAGGATGAATGCCATACCATGCTCCCGCTCAGTCATGTCTGACCCTTTGCAAACCCATGGACTGTAACCCATCAGGCTCCTCTGTCCATGGAATTTTCCATTCAAGAATACTGGAATGGGTTCCCATTTCCTCCTCCAGGGGACCTTTCTGACCCAGGGATTGAACCTGCGTTTCCTGTATCTCCTGCATTGCAGGCGGATTTATTATCCCTGAGCCACTGGGAAATATAGTGACTTAAATAATCAAAAATCCAACATCTGATCTTTCAACTGGGGTAAGCTCAGTCTGCTGGACCTTTCTTCTCAGAAATATGTTGTCTTTACAAAGTGACTGATACAACTCAGAGCATCTTATATTCATATAGTTGTAATCATACACACACACACACACACACACACACATACACGCATTCATACACAGTAGTTTTTCAGTTTTTCTTTATCTGCCTCTCTCAATGATTAAACTTTGAACATCAGATGTTAGGATGTGAGGGAATAAATTTCTGTCATTTTTCAGCTACCCGAAAGTGGTAAGTTTATTGCAGAAGCCCTAGGAAATGAACATAGGTTCAAATGTTAACCAAACTGACCATGAAGTGCAGGACGCATTAGAGAAAGAAAAGATTGAGATGTCAATTTACTTAATCCTTTGAGAAGTAAGGAGAGTGTGAGAGCAAATGATTGTAGCTGAAGTACTAGGAAGAGATTAATCTGAGAGATTTCCAAAGGAATGAAGGACTAACCATATAGAGAATTCAAGATAGGAAAAATCAAAAGTAATTCTAGAACTATGCTGGGATGTGGGGAAAATGACAGCATCCTGATAGAAACTAAGATGGCAAGACAAAATATTTATTTGGAGAATATAATACCAGTGGTTGGGATGTAGTATGCTTGAGGTATGATTCAAGTTCCAAATAGAAAAGCCCAGCAAAGTGATATTCTGAAGTGAAATAAGGGACCCTCCTTTGGGAGCCATTTATAGAGCAGAGATAGATAAGGCTCTATGTGTTAAGACATGAGGTACAAGAAACAAACCACACGGAGGATATACCCAATTTAGGAAGACCATTGTGCTCTTATTATTACTGTTTTTAATGTTTTTTGTCAGAAGGAAGTTCACACAGTGCCCACTAAGGAATGCAGAATTATTTCTTTGCTTCAAATATAAGAACCATAGAGAACGAGTGAGTAAACCACTAACCATAAAGCAGGATTAGATAGCAAATTTGGAAAAAGAGGAAAGGAAAAAAAAAAAGGAATCTGATTTAATATACTTTGGACACATTTTATTGTTTAGACACACTTGTCCCGTTCTGCCATAAGGATTTCGCACTTGCTTTTCACTTTGCTTGAAAGGTTCTTTCTCATAGTTTCTAGAAAAGTGAAGAGTGTTAGTCGCTCAGTTGTTCTTGACTCTTTACGACCCCATGGACTATAGCCCACCAGGCTCCTCTGTCCATGGAATTCTCCAGACAAGAATACTGGAGTGGGTTGCCATTTCCTCCCGCAGCAGGTGTTCCCAACCTAGGGATTGAACTGGAGTTAGATTGAACCAGGTCAATTTCATAGGTCTGGTCAATTCCATTTATTAATAGAAGTGTGAAGCTTCAATATTCCCATCCTTCTATTACTATCATGATACTCTTGTTAGTTTTCATCCTAGTAGATTTGACCAGCTGAATTTATCATATACACGTATTTTAAAAATATATATAAATCCTATTTTCATGAAAAATGTCCTTGGAATTTTGATAGGATTTTTCATTGAATCTGTAGATTGCTTTAGAGAATGTGGACATTTAGCAGTTAATTCTTTCAATCCATGAGGATGAAATATATTTACATTTTTTATACATCTTCAATTTTTTTCAGCAATGTCATAGTTTTCATCATACAGGTCTTTCACCTCCTTGATTAAATTTATTTCTAGGTATTTTATTTTATTTTTTGTCTCATTTGTAAAGAGGATTGCTGTCTAATTTTTCTGCTAGCTCATTGTTAGCATATAGAAATGTAACACATTTTTGTGTGTTGATTTTATACTCTATCACCTTACTGTACTTATTATTTCAAATAGGTTTTTGGTCGAGTCTTTATGCTGTTCTATATATAAAAAGCATGTAATCGGGCAAACTGACAGTTTACTTCTCTTTTTCAATTTCAATTTCTTTATTTCTTTTTCTTGCCTAATTACTCTCACTATGACATCCAATATTTTGTTGAATAAGAGTGATGAGAGGTGCATGCTTCTTCATTTGTCTCTGTTAATGACATTGTCTTTGATGGAAAGTGGTCCACAAATAGACTTTTCTTCCAATTCTGAATAAATATTTTTAATTTTTCTCTGTTGTTGATATTCAGATATAGTTGGAATGAAATTTTGTCCGGATCAAGGACATTTCCTTAAAAAATTAATATTGCAAAGCTTACATCATTTTATATGACTTTATTCTGAGAAAAAATATAAAGACTGTTTGTCATGGTTTTTAGAACTATCTTCTTTCTCTATCTCACCTGCCTCTCTTTTTTCTTTTTTTTTGTCTCCTAAACTTTCTTAAGAAAGTTGACAACTGCTTATGCAACTGTCCTTTCAGAGACTTTTGTAAATATCATTAAGACTCTTTTTCCAGACTGAGGAAAGTGCCTTCGGTAGCTGCCTAGCCTGATCTCATTATTATGCATCTGCATTGCCCTCTTGTGACAGACAGCAGAGAAAATACAGAGGCAGGAGGGTGGGGAATTAAATTATGTGAATTTTCCTCTGGTGACAAGGTGATGAATCAAATAACCACACAGGTCCCTGCATATCTATTTTTGTACCTCATTCCAGGAATTTCCCTAGCAGGTAAGGCAGATAATCAGAAAATCTAGAAAATTCATTCATATTGAGGTCAGTTAACAGTCTTTTCACAAAGTGTGTCTGAAATTCATCTATGACTTCTGTATAAGGGTATTCAGAAGGGTATATTTTAGAGAAGGAAAGCACAAGAGATTAAGTAGTTAGCTATTAAGGTTTGTTCAACATGGAAGTCTCTATCTAAATGGATATCTAGATGACCTCAGAAGAGGAATAAGGCATTTTATTGATTGGGAACTTTGGCTCTTCTCTTGTGTATTTGCTCTCCTTTTTGATATTTTCTATTAGTTCCTTCCATAAATGAGTACAATGTGAAACTATTATTTTTTACTATAATTTACACATTTTAAAAGGTTTAGATTCTCATTAAAAAGTGTTGTTGAATTTGCAAAAGAAAACTAGAACAGAGTTATGGCTGGATTTTCCAGGGTAAATAAGAAAATAGAATGATATGGCAAGGGCTAGAATTAGAGACTGTTCTCTGTTGATGAAGGTCCGTATAGTCAAAGCTATGGTTTTTCCAGTAGTCTTGTATGGATGTGAGAATTGGACTGTAAAGAAGGCTGAGTGCCAAAGAACTGATGCTTTTGAACTGTGGTGTTGGAGAAGACTCTTGAGAGTCCTTTGGACAGCAAAGAGATCAAACCAGTCAATCCTAAAGGAAATAAACCTTTATTTGATTAACCTTATAAATCAATCTTTACTTGAATACTCATTGGAAGGACTGGTGTTGAAGCTGAAGTACCAATACTTGGCCACCTGATATGAAGAGTTGACTCATTGGAAAAGACCCTGATGCTGGGAAAGATAGAAGGCAGGAGGAGAAGGGGATGACAGAGGATAAGATGGTTGGATGGATTCACCGACTCAAAGGACATGAGTTTGAGTAAGCTCTGGGTGATAGTGAAGGACAGGAAAGCCTGGTCTCCTGCAGCCCATGGGGGTCACAAAGAGTCAGACATGACTGAGTGACTGAACAACAACAACAATTTATTGTGATCATACAGAGCATATTTTCAGAGATCACTCTGAAATAATACTTTATTGCTCAAAGAAGTGACTGTAGATCCATATCTGAGGAAAGAGAAAAAGAAGACAAAATTGATTCAAAGCACAATAATTAGATTATTGTGTACCCTCTTCACCCAAGGAACCAAGCATATTCATTGTACTTATACATTATCCATCCATCCATCCCTCTATCCATTCATTATCTACTTATCAGTGCTCTCACAGTCATCTATATAGTGGAATCTGTTATTCAAAAGAAGGTAAGGAACAAAATGTAAAACAGATCAAAGTAAAACTGCTCTTTTCTTAAGACAGAGCCTCAACGTCTCTGTTTTACAGCTGTACCTTTATATCTTGCTTCTCTGACTTCCTGGCATTCCAGAAAGACCATGGAGAAGTAACATTGTGCTCAGCTTGAAAACTACCACCCAGAGTCATTTCTGTAATTGGGAAATCTATTATTGACTTATTCTCTGTGTAGGTCTTTGAAAAATTATGAAAGGAGGACAAGATAATTTGCTTTCTTCTCTTTCTGGCTACATCTTTTCCTTTCTGGCAACTTCTTTATTTCTGAATGCCTGGAAATTCCCTACAGCTTGTGGTTGATGAGATCTGCCCTCTTTGACTCCTAATTTTTATCCTGCTCAAATATGTCCATTCTTATTCATGCCACATACTTCATATGAATGACTACTGGCTTAATTTACCCAGAGTTAACTGATCTCATTATGTTGTATATAGAAAAAAAAAAACTTATTGTATGAAATGAATAAAAATGTTTCCAGGCTTACTTTGTTTTTGCTTTTAAAATGTCCTGAACCTTGGTTTGTAAAATTTATGTATTATTACAAATTACATTTTAGAGCACTGCGATGTTTTAGATGTATTGAAAACCCTACTACATAGGTGCTTGCCAGCTCAGCTTACTAAGATGTGCAGCTCTGCTTCTATTTCGTCATGTATGCTTGTAGGAACTAGCATAGTGTTGGTGCACTGCATGGATTTTACACATACTTGTTTAATTTTATCAGTAATCATATTATGTCTATAAAGAAAGCCGTGAGCATCAGGACCTTGTTTGTTACAAAACAAGGGCTCTTTTAGCAGCTGCAGGTGAGAGGTTCAGTGGGAATGGGTAAAATAGGGTACACTAAGAGGGAAAGGGGATTGAGATCTGGATCTTATTTAGAACACTCTACTTCACTTGCATGGTATAATGGCACAGGCTTGCATGGTACAATGGGTCATATTTGTGAATATCCTGAATAATGGGATTTTCTGAAAACCTTGTGGAAGTTATAGACTTTATATAAAATGAGCAACAACAATGTGGGCAATATGTGGCCATATTAGGGGCTTCATGATAATTTGGCATCCAACCTAGTAGACCTATAAACTCTACGTTAAGGAGTGCTGGTCTGTTACAGTCTAAAATAGGGCTTAGAGATGTGGTCATTGTGGGAAATGAAATTCTCTATGATTATTTCTCAGCTTAGGGCCTGGAATTCAACTATCAAGGAAACTGCAGTGGTCTTATGGGAGGCTCTGATAAGTGAGTTATTATTTTTATAACTGAGCACCAATTATAACTGATAGAGATAATTTGTATATGTGTTGGTCTGTGTGGTTGAGGATGCTGATAGATAATGCTACTAAATTAGTTCTATTTGATTCATGGAAAATGCAAACCAATAGAGACCCACATGATTGCTAATTTGCATAATGATTACTTAAGATTTTGCATTTAATTAATGAGTATTAGTGACTCAAATAAGCTCTGAGAACTGACAATATGCAACTTGAAAGTCACAGCTTGCAATGAATAAAAAACAAAGAATGGTGCAGTGAGATGATCCTCAATGTCCTTATTTCAACTCTCTCAAACAGAGAAAAGTCTGCTTTATTAATGCCTTTATCCAAGGACAATAAGCTCACCAAAACCTGATTTTACTCCATATCTACCAAGTCCTGCATAGTTTAGCAGAAAACAGCTGAATTAAGTAACAGTTGTTGTTTTTAAGTTGCTGAGTCATGTCTGACTCCTTGTGACCCAACGGACTGAGCATGCCAGGCTTCCCTGTTCTCTATTATCTCCTGCTTGTTATTGTTGTTCAGTTGCTCAGTTCTATTCAACTCTTTGTGAATCCATGGACTGCAGCATACCAGGCTTCCCTGTTCTTCACTATCTCCCGAAGTTTGTATAGACACTGAGGCAATGCTGCCATCCAACTATCTCATCCTCTGTTGCCCTCTTTTTTTGCCTTCAGTTTTTCTCAGCATCAGGGTCTTTTCCAATGAGTTAGCTCTTCACATCAGTTGGCCAAATATATTGGAGTTTCAGCTTCAGCATCAGTCCTTCCAGTGAATATTCAGGGTTGATTTCCTTTAGGATTGACTGGTTTGATTTCCTTGCTGTCCAAGGGACTCTTGAGGGTCTTCTCCAGCACCACAACTCAAAAGCATTGATTCTTCAGTGCTCAGCATTCTTTATGGCCCAACTCTCACATCCGTACGTGGCTACTGGAAAAACCATAGTTTTGACTAGATGGACCTTTATCAGCAAAGTGATATCTTTTCTTTTTAATATGTTGTCTAAGCTTATCATAGCTTTTCTTTCAAGGAATGAGCATCTGTTAATTTCATGGCTGCAGTCACCATCTGCAGTGATTTTGGAGCCCAAGAAAATAAAGTCTGTCACTGTTTCCATTGTTTCCCCATCTATTTGCCATGAAGTGATAGGACTGGATGCCATGATCTAAGTTTTTTGAATGCTGAGTTTTAAGCCAGCTTTTCCACTCTTCTCTTTCACCTTTAACAAGAGGCTCTTTAGTTCCTCTTCACTTTCTGCCATTAGGGTGGTGTCATCTGTCTATCTAAGGTTGTTTATGTTTTTCCTGGCAATCTTGATTCCAGCTTCTGCTTCATCCAACCTGGCATTTCACATGATATACTCTGCATATATGTTAAATAAGCAGGATGACAATATATAGCCTTGTGGTACTCCTTTCCCAGTTTTGAACCAGTCAGTTGCATGTAAGGTTCAAACTAGTGCTTCTTGACCTGCATACAGGTTTCTCAGGAAGATAGATAAGGAGATCTGATATTTCCATATCTTTAAGAATTTCTCCACAGTTTGTTGTGATCCACAGCAATCAAAAGGCTTTAGTATAGTCAGTGAAGCAAAAGTAGATGTTTTTCTGGAATTTCCTTGCTTTCTCTATGATCCAATGAATGTTGGCAATTTGCTTTCAGGTTCCTCTGCCTTTTGGAAATCCAGCTTGTACAGCTGGGAATTCTTGTTCATGTACTGCTGGAGCCTAGCTTGAAGGACTTTGAGCATAAATTTACTAGCATGTGAAGTGAGCACAATTGTACTGGAGGAGGGAATGGCAAATCACTTCATTATTCTTGCCACAAGAACTCCATAACCAGTATGAAAATCATGTCTAATCCTTCATTTTTAACCTTAGCTCCTCTCTCATTTCACAACATATCTAGCTTAGTTTGAGAAATAGAAAAAGAGACCAATAAATAGTTAAGTGAATGAATAAATTATTCCATGCCAATAATATATTTTTTTCTTAAGCATGTGTTATATTTTATTATATTGTGTTATATTTTATTTTAAAAAAAGCTGAGCGCTGAAGAACTGATGCTTTTGAACTGTGGTGTTGGAGAAGACTCTTGAGAGTCCCTTGGACTGCAAGGAGATGCAACCAGTTCATCCTAAAGGCAATCAGTCCTGAATATTCATTGGAAGGACTGATGCTAAAGCTGAAACTCCAATTCTTTGGCCACCTGATGTGAAGAACTCTTTCCTTTGAAAAGACCCTGACTCTGGGAAAGTTGAAGGTACGAGGAGAAGGGGACAACAGAGGAAGAGATGGCTAGATGCCATCACCGACTCAATGGACATGAGTTTGAGCAAGCTTTGGGAGTTGATGATGGACAGCGAAGCCTGGCATGCTGCAATCCATGGGGTTGCAAAGGGTCGACACAACTGAGTGACTGAACTGAACTGAACTGAACTGGAATAACCAAGGTGAAGGCAAAATACTATTTCAGATAAAGTACGAAAATGGAGATATCAAAGAATATGATATTAATGATAACTTCTATATTTTTGAAAATAATTATGAAAGTTTCATTTCATGTGGTCACATGGTCTATCACTTGGTCTGTTTAATGACAATTCCATCTCCATATATTGCTGTTTGCTGCCAACTTTTAAGCTTATGCTGCCTCTTTCTCCTTTGCCCCATAACTGGGCTATAGCTGATAGAAACTCCCTTCTTCGATGCCAAAGGGAGATTCAAACCGCATAAGCCCCAGGCTGCATGCAGGAACTCTCAGGCTGGCCCGATGTCCTCACCACAATTAAAACTTAGAGCAGTCTCCTTGCCTTGCTGTCTCATGCCATTTTGGAGTGGCTTGAGACTGCTCTACTCAGAGACTTCAATTATGTGAGTAATAAATCATTTTCCGAGCCTTTTGGTTTGTATATGTGCATGATTTCTTGCAGAATGATCCAAATGTGGAGTGAGGGTCCCTTTTGCTTTTGCAAGACGTTTGTAACTGTGTGAGATGCCAGGTGCATCATGTATGTATCAGTATGTCTACTAAATACAATTCATAAAGACTTGCCTGTGTCTAAACTTGGGATTTCAGGTGTTGTGTTCCTTTGTGGTGAACAACTAACATGGAAGCACAGAAAGTGTTGTAGAGTGCTATTGCACATTGCAGGTTCTATCTTTAAAATTTATTCTTATTGAGCTATAATTGACACAGCACATTGTATGAGTTTAGTATGTAAAACATGTTGATTTGATACAAGTATACAGTGCAATGTGATTACCATGGCAGCGTTAGCTAGCGTCTCTTTCATTTCACATAATTGTTTCTTTTGTGTGGTGGGAACAGTTGAGATCTAGTCTCTTAGCAACTTGGAAGTTTATAATACAGTATTATTATCTATAAGTGCTATACAGTGTGTTAGATCTTCAGAGCTTATTTACATACTAGTTTCAGTTTTTTACCCTTAAACAACACATTCCCAAGTCCTCTGGTCCTCAGCCTCTGGTTTCTACTCTCTGTGTCTACCACTTTGGCTATTTTTGGATACCACATATTACTGATATTATATATTAACACTACTTGTTACCTCACTTAGTGTAATGCTTTGAAAGTCTATCCATCTTATTGCAAATCGCAGGGTGTCCTTGTTTCTGAACAATGTGTATATGTGTGTGCATGTGTTTATATATAAATCTCACATCCTCTATATCAGCTCATCCATTGATAAACACTTAGGCTGTCTGGCTATTGTGAATAACACTTCAGGAAACATGGGAGTGCGGATATCTCTTTGATATTGTCTTTTCATTTCTTTTGGATATATACTCAGAAGCAGAATTGTTGGATCCTGTGATAGTTCTATTTTTAATTTTTTTAGGAACTTTCATACTGCTTTCCAAGTGACTGAGGCAGCTTACATTCCTGAAAGGAGAGCAATGGCCTGAGGCTGTTCTTCACGGGAAAGTCTGGAGAACGGGTAGCTGTGGTCTCCTGGGATGACTTCTAAGCTGCTTATTACTGTTGGTCACTGCCTGGAGGAACATTCTGCCCCAAGGATGTGCCATGAAAGGCCTGTTTGGGTTGCTGCAGTCTTGGACCTTGGCAGCCATGGAATTGGGACCTCAGGGGCCGACACCAGAAAAATGAGTTGCTGCCCTGTGCCTGGAGGTCAGACTTGCCGCCTGAGCGTGTGCAGTTCACTCCCAGTTCTTGCCTCATGGTGACACCTGTGCAGAGTTATTGGGCCAGAGCCTGGTCTTCAAGAGCTCAGTCCCTGGGGCTGCTGCCACAGCACTGAAACCTGACTAGAGGGTGGAGGATACATGGATGAAAACTGAGGTTTGCTTAAGTGGTATGAGCCATACTCATTAGTGATGAGTCTGGGACAAGGGGCCTCCAGTACTGGGCTACCCAGATATCCTCATCCCAAGGCTCTCCCACTGGCCTCTATAGAGCTCCCAAGATCTGGCTTCCTCTGCGGGTGGGGTTGCAGCAGAAGATTCTTGGACCTGATTCTACAATCTTCTGAGTCACTCGAGATGGTGTGGGAAGGTATCGATTTTTCATGCTTCTCATTATTTCTTTCTGCAAATATTCTGTACACAGAAGATATGTGGAATATTTTTGTGTTTCCTTATCAGAAAATCTTTGTAAAAGAAAAATTTGTTTGAATAAATTCAAGCCCAAGGGGGTAAAATGGCATCTATAAAATAAAAATATTCTATAAACAAATCACTTGGATAATGATGCTGCAACAGGAAGAAGTGGCCCTGGATTCAGAGAGAATGTCAGCAGAAGTCTGGGAACAATAACTATTTCCGGTGGGGGCTTCCCTGGTGGCTCAGTGGTAAAGAATCCACTGCCAATGTAGGAGATACAGGCTCCATCTCTGGTCCAGGAAGATCCCACATGCTGAGGAGCAACTAAGCCCGTATGCCGCAACCACTGAGCCTTTGCTCTAGAGCCCGGGAACCGGTACTGTTGAGCCACAACTACTGAAGCCTGCTCATCACTACTACAGAGTAGCCACCGCCGGTTGCAACTAGACAAAAGCCCATGCAGCAAGGAAAACCCAGCACAGTCAAAAATAAATAAAATTATTAAAAAAACTATTTTTATTCTATACTAGCAAATGAATGAGTCATTGAAGAAACTAGAACTGCATTTGTTAATCAGTTCAGTTCAGTTCAGTCACTCAGGCATGTTTGACTCTTTGCGACCCCATGAATTGCAGCACTCCAGGCCTCCCTGTCTGCCACCAGCTCTTGGAGTTTACCCAAACTCATGTCCATTGAGTCGGTGATGCAATCCAACCATCTCATCCTCTGTCGTCCCCTTCTCCTCCCACCTTCAATCTTTCCCAGCATCAGGGTCTTTTCAAATGAGTCAGTTCTTTACATCAGGTGGCCAAAGTATTAGAGCTACAGCTTCAGCATCAGTCTTTCCAATGAATATACAGGACAGATTTCCTTTAGGATGGACTGGTTGGATCTCCTTGCAGTCCAAGGGACTCTCAAGAGTCTTCTCCAACACCACAGTTCAAAAGTATCACTTCTTAAGTGCTCAGCTTTCTTTATAGTCCAACTCTCACATCCATACGTGTCTACTGGAAAAACCATAGCCTTGACTAGACGGACCTTTGTTGGCAGAGTGATGTCTCTGCTTTTTAATATGCTGTGTATGTTGGTCACAACTTTCCTTCCAAGGAGTAAGTGTCTTTTAATTCATGGCTGCAATCACCATCTGCAATGATTTTGGAGCCCCAAAAAGTCTCTCACTGTTTCCACTGTTTCCCCATCTATTTGCCATGAAGTGATGGGACCAGATGCCATGATCTTAGTTTTCTGAACGTTGAGCTTTAAGCCAGCATTTTCACTCTCCTCTTTCACTTTCATCAAGAAGCTCTTTAGTCCTTCTTCACTTTCTGCCATAAGGGTGGTATCATCTGCATATTTGAGGTTATTGATATTTCTTCTGGCAATCTTGATTCCAGCTTGTGTTTCATCTAACCCAGCATTTCTCATGATGTACTCTGCATATAAGTTAAATAAGCAGGGTGTATATGTAAAGCCATATGTATATGTAAAGCCATATACTAAAGTTAATTGGTCACTATGCCAAGAAGAAATGAAAGAAAATTTGAAACAACAGTTAAAGTGATTTAAGTTAAAGTCTTTTTTATTTGTTTTAGGATTTAATTTTCAAAGCCTTCAATCTAGGTACAGAAAATTTAGATATATGTATATGTATGTTGTGCTATGCTAAGTTACTTCAGTCATGACCAACTCTTTGCAACCCTATGAACTGTAGCTCGCCAGGCTCCTCTGTTCATGGGATTCTCCAAGCAAGTATATAGGGAGTGAGTTGCCATATGTACAATCACATTTCTATAAATCACACACACTCACATATGTATATATAATCACAATATCATAGTTAAGTAATATCAGTGATGGATTGCTTTCTATATCTAAATTTTATTCAGTGTGAAAGAAAACAAGCAGTCTTTGATAATTGGAAACTGATCTGACCTGTAGAGTTTGGACTCTGTTGCCAGAAGCTTGCCTGACTCTTAACAGTTCAAAATCCATGAATGCTACTTTGTTTTTCTAGATGTTTGCCTATGGATGCTTCCTTTAAATTAGTGTAAATTAAGATGGTTTTCCTATCTCCAGAAATGACTTTTAAGAATGTTTTCTGACCTGACTTTAAATGAAGCATGTAATTTTTTTTAAAGTTCAGTCTTAGTTGATTGCCTAACTCCTTTATTTGATTTGTTTCAAATTAATTTAAACTTACAGACTAGCTCATGAAAAACCAAAAATGACAACTCATCTACTGTGCTGGTCTTCCTTTCAATTTCCCATTTGTTGAGCCTTAAGGTATACTTCTTGAAACCAAGAAGTATATATTTTCCCATGTAGCCCAGGGGGTAAAGAATCTGCCTGCAATGCAGGAGACACAGGAGATGAACATTCAGTCCCGGGGTTGGAAAGATTTCTTTGGAGGAGGGCATGGCAACTCATTCTAGTATTCTTATCTGGAGAATCCCATGGACAGAGAAGCCTGGAGAGCTACAGTCGATAGGTTCGCAAAGAGTTGGGCACAACTGAAGTGACGGAGCCCACTAGCCATGTATACTTCTTAATGATACTTGTCATTTCCTTGGGTTCACTGATATTTTTGTTTAATGCTGTTACACCAAATATCATTTTTCCCTAATGGCCTGTGAATGAGAATGCAGTGACTGAATTTGTATGAAATTCCAGGGACCTTTTGGAAGCAGCCTGACTCGTAAACTAACCAAGGTCCAGAAACCTTGTGTACTGCAAGAGCAGAATGGTGACTCAGTTTCCACTAGTCTTTCAGATTTTTCCAAAGTAAATGAAACTAGGAATGGAGAGTACAGGACAAAATTCACATAGTTTTATAAGCATTAGTAACATTTAACATATAAACATTAGTGTAAAGTTTTAAAACTATGTAAAATTAGTGTTTTATCTCTAATACTAGTGATTTTACTAGGTTTGGCCTACTAGTTAATTTCACAAATTATCGCAACATACTTTTGGCCAGCAAAAGAGACACAATAGAAGTAAGGGGAAAAAAGTCTCTCTTGGCCTCTTTTAATTTCTATTTATATGGACGTTTAAAAATCCCAGCCTTCCTTGGTGGCTCAGATGTTAAAGAATCTGCCTGCAATTCAGGAGACCCAGGTTCGATCCTTGGGTCGGGAAGATTCTCTGGAGAAGGGAATGGCAATCCACTCCAATATTCTTGCCTGGAGAATTCCATAGACAGAGGAGCCTGTCAGGCTACAGTCCATGGGGTTGCAAAGAGTCAGACACAACTGAGCAATCAGATCTGTTAAAGGTCCCAAGGTTTTAGTGGAATGGTATTACTTATACCTTGTTTTTCAAAGAAGTTTTCATTTTAATATTACTATTTATTGACCATCTACTATGTATTAACCAATGTTGTAGAAAATTTATATCTTATGACTGATACTAGCAGCAATGCTTGCAGATAAATTTAATTATTTCTGTTTTAAAAATGACAGACCTGCAGGTAAGGTTGATGAAATAACTTGCTACATTTCTATCTTACTCCACAGTTCATGCATTTTCCACTCTCTGAACATACTACTCAAATATAAAGAAGTTTTCACTCCACATCTGAACATACCCTTCAGTGAACAGGGGAAAATATCTCCCCAAATGCCAATTAAATAGATCCACTTAACTTGTTAGCTGTTCACTTAGAATTATTGTTTCTTTTCCTGGTTCATTACAAAGCAATTACATCTCTGGCAAATGAAGGAGATAAAGATGACTGTATTGACTTAGAGGAATAGCTTTGCCAGAATCCCATCTTTGGGTTCTTATGCATATAATATTGGGACCATATTTTATATAATAAAAGTTCCAGTCTCATTTAGCAGCATTTAAATATTTTATGTTGTTGCATTTGGCAAAGAATAATTAAAATGTACTTCTTTTCTGCAAAAGAGTCATTTGAAATGTTACATTTCACAGTGATCAAACGTGGGGAAGTCAGTGGTTCTCAGTTCAAGGCATTTGATTATTGTTTCAAGCCACTCCACATTAACGCAGGCTTGATGAACATCTTGCTGGTATGAATCCTGGGACCAGCCCCCATTTGGGTAAATGTCTTTCTTTTATCTCTAAGTACGCAAGCCAGTTTGAAGAGAAAGTTTTGCTTTAAATTTGAACTGAAAGTTTTCTTGCAAAGGGATTCTTTTTACTCAAGACACATAAACAATTAGCTCATTGAAAGGCAACACTATGAGAATGCTGTTCCTCTTGAAATATTGAAGCAAAATTGAACAAACATAAAGAGGAGTGAAGAGAGGGAAGCCCTGATGTCAGGCCAGCCTGGCAGAGCCTGGCAGAGAATAAAATTCCATGTCATCTGAATATTTAACAGAGGAGGGGGAGGAAGTGACCCAGCATAAAGAGAGAAGAGCAGACAGGCAGGACGTGAAGGGAATCCTCTTTAAGGAAAAATGCTGCCAAAGAGTCTTGCAACCAACTCTCGAGGGTGTAGCTCCAGACTGAGAGGTACATGCATTTTTAAACAGACCTAAAGCAACTTGTATCTGCAAAATCACAACCTTAAGAATCTATTTCCAAGAATAAAAAATTAACTTAAACTTAATGAGTAAGGAAGAAGAGGAAGAAGAGATATCGATGGTCACAAAAGCTCCAGGATCTTTTTTGGTGTCATTTGATATTGCCTCATTTTTTCTGAAATGATTTGTAGACAAGGTGGTTAGAATTTTGACTAGAGGATAAACACACACACAGAGAAGTCATAAAGTGGGACATTCAATGATTTCATATATGGTTCCTTCAGACATGTCTTAAATTCTGAGCCATCTTTTCAGAGAAGCAACATAAGTGTTCACTAACAGAGAAATTGATAAAGAAGATGTGGCACACACACACACACACACACACACACACAGTGGAATATTACTCAGCCATTAAAAGGAATGAAACTGGGTCATTTGTAGAGATGTGGATGAGCCTAGAGTCTTCTTACAGAGTGAAGTAAGCCAGAAGGAGAAAAACAAATACTGTATATTAATCCACTATATGTGGAATCTAGAAAAATGGTACATATAAGTAGTTTTAATGAATAAGACTTGATTCCACAACTTCAGAGTCAAGCTGTGTTAGTTTGATCAAGGTTCTGCCATTTCTTAGCGATTTGGCTTTGGAGAAGTTATTAATCCCTCTGGGCCTCATTTTCTTCAGTAAAATGGGACAAATATGTTACCTACTTCATATACATATAACTAGTCTAGAACAGTGAAAAAAATGAAAAAAATCACCAGAATTTTTAGCTCTAAAAATTATTTTATTGTTATTATGATAACATTATTATCATTATTTTTTACCCTGCCATCTCCACTCCTTATCCCAGGAAATTTTGAGCACAGTCAATAAAGAAAAAGCCTCTGGAGTCATAAAGTCTGGGCTTAAATCCCGTCTTTATCACCTGCCAGCTTAAAATCCATAGGCTGGTTTCTTCATTTATCTGAGCTACAGTTCTCTCACCTGTAAAATAGGCCAATGAATCATTTAACTCATGAGTCCATATGAAGACTGTCTTTGATATTTTAGGTAAGGTGTATTGCATGATAGTACACTTTTAATAAATAAATCAACTACTCTTAATACTCCTTCTTTTACAGGCTAAACCCTCTAGAGAAAAAAATTTATAAAATGTTATAGCAACAAAGTCCTCACATATTTTTGTGTGCAATCATTTGTATCTTTTTTTTTTTTAAGGCCTTTTTTTTTTTTAAGCAGCTTTAGTTCACAGAAAAATTGAGGGCAAGGTACAGATATTTCCCATAGACCGTTTGCCCCAACATACTTATAGCTCTTCCGCTGTTGTCATTCCTTACCAGAGTGGTACACTTTTTACTGTTTCCATAGTTTTGTCTTTCCCAGAATGTTGTATAGTTGGAAATGTAGTGTACACAACCCTTTCATATTGGGCTCTTTCATTTAGTAACATGTATTCAAGATTTTTCCATGTCTTTTTCTGGCTTGATAGCTCATTTCTTTTTAGCTCTGAATAATAGTTGCTTCTCTAGATTTATGACAGTTCACTTATCCGTTCACCTACTGAACTCCATGTTGGTTATTTCCAAGTTTTGGAAATAATGAATAAAACTGCCATAAATATCTGTGTGCAGTGTTTTGTGTAGACAGAAGTGTTCTGCTCCTGTGGGTAAATTGCAAGGATCGTGATTGCTGAAGGACTGATGCTGAAGCTGAAGCTCCAGTACTTTGGCCACCTGATGCGAAGAGCCAACTCATTGAAAAAGACCCTGATGCTGGGAAAGATTGAAGGCAGGAGAAGGGCGTGGCAGAAGATAAATTGGTTTGACAGCATCACTGACTCAATGGACATGAGTTTGAGCAGACTCAGGGAGATAGTGAAGGACAGGGAAGCCTTGCATGCTGAAGTCCAGCTCACAAAGAGTTGGGACCCAGCGACTGAACAACAACAATGGTTGCTGAATCAAATAGAGTATGTTTATTTTTTATAAGAAACTTCCCAATGGTCTTCCTAAGTGACCATGCCATTTTGTAACCCCACCAGCAGAGTGAGAGTTTCTGCTACTCCACATCTTCACCAGCATTTGGTGTTGTCAGTGTATTTTGGAATATTGTTGTTGTTTTAATTTCTATTTTTCTGATGACATATGACATGGACCATTTTAAAAAAATGCATTTATTTGCCATCTGGAACAGTGTCTGTTCAGGTGTTGGCCCATTTTTAAATTGGGTTGTTTTCTTATCGTTGAATTGCAAGAGTTTTTAAAAATATATATTTTAGATAACACATCCTTATCAGATAAATATTTTGCAAATAGTTTTTCCCGGTCTGTGGCTTGTCTTCTTGTTCTCTTGATACTGTTTTTTGTGTTTTACATTTAGGCTTATAATCTATTTTGAGTTAAATTTTATGAAAGATTTAAGTTCTGTGTCTACATTAATTTATAGCTGATTTACAGTATTGTGTTAGTTTCAGGTATACAACAGTGATTCATGTTTATGTATGTATATATTCTTTTTTTTATTATATTCCATTATAGTTTATAAGGAGATACTTAGATCCTTGTGCTCTACAAATCCTTGTTGTTTATCTGTTTAATATATGGCAGTGCACATCTGTTAATCCAAAACTAATATATATCCTTACTCTTCTTTCCTCTTTGATAATCATAAGTTTATTTTCTATGTCTGTGAGTCTGTTTCTGTTTTGTAATTAAGCTCATTTGTATTTAGATTCCACATGTGAATGGTATATAATACTTGTCTTTCTCAGACTAACTTGCTTCAGTTAGTGTAATAATTTACAAATCCATCCATGTTGCTGCAAATGGCATTATTTCATTATTTTTAAAGGCTGAGTAATATCCCATTGTGTATATAACACATCTTTAAAAGGGTAGAACTCCTATAGAAATTATTCTGTTGTAGCCAGTGCGTAACCAAAACAGCTTCTCTCTTGGGACCAAAGCAAGCATGGAGACAAAGAGGGCAAACTTCGCTCATCTATGCAGTTTGTGTTTGAAAGATGAGATGGTACACTGAAAAAACGCAAGGAGAAAGAATTAGAGAAAGGCTTCCTTCAGACAGGAAAGGTGGTGATCTGACAACCGTGTGTGGATTGTTGAGAGGATTTTGTAATCATTGTTCTCTTGTTATCACAGTGATGAGGCTGATGATGATTTCAGTGCTGGTTTTTGCTCCTGGAGCATCCTTCTTGCCCTCCACAGGATGGCCATCAGGTGGCTGTAGGCAGCTCAGGCCAGTTTCTTTTCAGCTGCTTATCTTTCAGTCTTCTACCTTAGATTTAGATCTGAGGTACTTATCCTTCAATCTGTCAACATTTGGAATTTTACCCATGATTGAGGTCCCCTTTTATATGTCACTTCTGCTTTAAGATGTTTGCAATAAATGTGTGTCTACCCCATGCTGGTCTTTTAAATTAGTTTCTTCCTCTTATGATCTCAAAGCAGCAAAGGAGAAATAACTGTGCAGCACAGCGTTAGATGTTGAGCCAAGCCCCTCCTCCAGCTCTGCGTATGTGAGATTTTTATCAAGTCATGAACCTCTCTAAGTTGTCAGAGAGTGCCCGACTGGGCTCCCAGTATCAGACAGCAGCTTCCCACGAGCTAGCTATTTGAAACATGGTCATGTATATATGTCAATGCTACTTTCTCAGTTGGTCCCCCTCCTCTGTCCCCCGCTGTGTCCACAAGTGCATTTTCTATGTCTGCATCTCTGTTCCTGCCCTGCAAATACGCTCATCAGTCCGATTTTTCTAGATTCCATATATGTGCATTTTACCTTCTCTTCTGATCAAAGGATTTCCTAACAGCATCCACAGCATTAACAGACTACTGTGAGATTGAAATTTTGACACAATTAAATTTACCACCTCAGTCTTTTTTTTATTGCTCTGAGTGGTTCCACCATTTACAGTACAACCAAAACCTTAAGAGCAGAATCATGGTTGTAGAAATATACTAAATACAGTCACCACCTCACCTTCCTTTCAGTGTTTTTTCCTTAGGTGTAGTGTTCCCTCAGAATCCGTGTTTATGGTAACTCAGAATGTGACCTTATTTAGAAACAGTCTTTGAAGAAGTAATTCAGTTCAGTTCAGTTGCTCAGTCGTGTCCGACTCTTCGCGACCCCATGGACTGTAGCATGCCAGGCCTCCCTGTCCATCACCAACTCCTGGAATTTACCCAAACTCGTGCCCATTGAGTTGGTGATGCCATCCAACCATCTTCTCCTCTGCCATCCCCTTCTCCTCCTGCCTTCAATTTTTCCCAGCATCAGGGTCTTTTCAAATGAGTCAGCCCTTTGCATCAGATGAACAAAGTATTGGAGTTTCAGCTTCAACATCAGTCCTTCCAATGAACACCCAGGACTGATCTCCTGTAGAATGGACTGGTTTATCTCCTTGCAGTCCAAGGGACTCGCAAGAGTCTTCTCCAACACCACAGTTCAAAAGCATCAATTCTTTGGCAACTCAGCTTTCTTCACAGTCCAACTCTCACATCCATACATGACCACTGGAAAAACCATAGCTTTGACTAGACGGACCTTTGTTGACAAAGTAATGTCTCTGCTTTTTCATATGCTGTATAGGTTGGTCACAACTTTCCTTCCAAGGAGTGAGCGTCTTTTAACTTCGTGGCTGCAATCACCATCTGCAGTGATTTTGGAGGCCCGAAAAATAAAGTCAGCCACTGAAGAAGTAATTAGGTGAGGAAATCTCCCTAGANCATATGCTGTATAGGTTGGTCACAACTTTCCTTCCAAGGAGTGAGCGTCTTTTAACTTCGTGGCTGCAATCACCATCTGCAGTGATTTTGGAGGCCCGAAAAATAAAGTCAGCCACTGAAGAAGTAATTAGGTGAGGAAATCTCCCTAGAATTAGAGTGGATCTTGAATCCAATGACTGATGACTTTATAAGAGAAAGGAGAGGCATGTTTAGAAACAGAAACACAGATCAGAATAGGACAGTGTAGGACACTGTGACTGCCTAACAAGTATAGACTGACCAAGAATGTCAGATCTTCAATTAGAGGTGAAGATAGGGACAGAGGTTGCAGTGATACAGCTTTAAGTCAAGGAACATCAAGGTTCGCCTGGAGCCTCTTGAATCTAGGAAGAAGCAAGCAAGGATTCCTTCTGAGAGTCTTTAGAGGGAGCATGGCCCTCTTGACACCTTGAGTTCAGACTTCCAGCTTCCAAAATTGTGAGGACAAATTTTTGTTACTTTAAACCATCAAATTTAAGTGCGTTTAAACCACAAAGCAATGCTAGCAGATGGATACACTGGGAAGGAGGGAGGGCCCACTGCATCTTCTCTCAGGGAATTTTGTCAGTAGCACCCTACCTGTGACCCTTGAAAACTAAAATGAGCGTCTTTTTATTTATTTATTTTTGGTCAAGCATTAAAAAAAAATTTAATTGGAGGCTAATTATTTTACAGTATTGTGGTGGTTTTTGCCATACATTCACATGAATCAGCCATGGGTGTACATGTGTTCCCCATCCTGACCCTCCCTCCCACCTCCCTCTCCATTTGAGAGAATAGCATTGAAACATGTATATTATCATATGTGAAATAGACCAGCAGTCCAGGTTTGATGCATGAGGCAGGGTGCTCAGGGCTAGTGCACTGAGCTTGTTTTTAAATCAAGTTTATGCTTAACATGGCTACGATTTTTGTAATCTGTTGAATGGGAATCTCACAGTGGATATGAACTTAAGTTTGCCACTTCATTTTTATTCATTTGTTAACCTCTCACATGTGTAAGCTACAAGGGCTTTATTATTTGGATTTAATATTTATTTAAGTCCTAGGTTATCTGCATCTTAAAAGTCATCCTCTACTTAAATATCTTCTATAGAGGCACTGGCAATTTCTTGTTTAAACTATTTATGCTCAGTGGCAGTTCAGTATTTACTGAGGTAGCTCATACTAGCATTGCAGTTCTTCAATAAGTTCCTAGCTATAATATCTACATTCCATCTTAATTCAAGTACACAGGCCAGCCAGATGAATTCTACTTTTCCCCACCCCATAAGAACATCCTATCTTTTTTACAGCACCTATATTTAATAAGAGTTTTACTCCCCCTTTTTTTTCTGTGAGTTAAACATGTCTGTTCTCCAAACACATGCTTATAAAAAGGAAAGGTTAACTTCCTGTACTATTAACATCTTTGAATATTTCCCAGGTTGGCTTCATCTCTTCTAGAGCACAACAGCCAGAATCAAATATGCTGCCTTTTTAAAGGACATTCTTTGGTGCCACTGAAGGCAGTGTAGGACATTGTCACTGCCTAACAAGTACAGACTGACCAAGAATGTTAGATCTTCAATTAGAGGGGTCTGAAGAACCCCTGACCTGGAGATGTAATATAGAAAATATTTCACACACAAAATAGGACTCATTTGCTATAGAAAATAACTTGACATCCAGAAGCAAGTGTTTCAAAGTGTTCCCCTCCCTCCCATTTAAGGTAAATCAACATATTCCGTGAACTTAATATTTACCTTCCCTTTGTAGACATCTTCTCTGCTTTATTTTGAAGTCTAAAACATAAATGGAAACAATGAAATTTTTCCAGTAATTGGGTGTGTGAAATGATTATATTTTGATTCAGACTATTTTTAAACATTTAAGTGATAGTGAAGTCAATTCAATATGAAGATTCATTTGGTACATGATTTTTTTTCTCATATTTTAAAGTGGGTTCTTCCTAACTAGAATGCAATTTCCTTGAAGCCTGATGTAATAAAATGTCTTGCTGGTGCTTAGATAATGTCTGTCATTCAAACAGAAGACACCCCATATATGTTGTTAAGAATGAACTTAAGATGAACCCTCTGGGACCCTGGGGTCATGCACCAGTTTAATCATGAAGTGACAGCTCCAGAGCTGGTAACCTCAGCTTCTCCCTCTGCCTCTTGTCAGTCTTCTTTCTGTTGCTTGAATAAAGAGTAAATGAACCACAGGAATTAAAACTAACCCTGGGGAATTTGCATTAGAGAAAGATCAAAGCCTCTAGCTAGATTTATAAATTTTTGATAGAGGAAATTTGGGCAACAGCAAAACTTAAGGTAGAAAAAAAAAACCATTTTTCAGTACCTGGCAGTCATCTTATACTATGAAAAACAGTTACAAAGATTTTGGAGTAATTTAGTGATTTTTTTTTAAAAAAAGTCTATTTCTTTCATTGCATTGTACTGGCTAGCGCCCAGGGATATTTCACCTCCCTGCAAAATGCCAGCAATAGTTTGGATATTGTGCCAAAAATATACATTAAAAATAGCAAAGTAAGTTAAGCCAGAATTTTTTTTTTTTCAAAGTAACTATTCTCAGTTATGTGNACTTCATGACCCAGATAATCACGATAGTGTGATCACTTGCCTAGAGCCAGAATCCTGGAGTGTGAAGTCAAGTGGGCCTTAAGAAGCATCACCACAAACAAAGCTAGTGAAGGTGATGGAATTCCAGTTGAGTTATATTAAATCCTAAAAGATGATGCTGCGAGTGCTGCACTCAATATGCTAGCAAATTTGGAAGACTCAGCAGTGGCCACAGAACTGGAAAAGGTCAGTTTTCCAATCCCAAAGAAAGGTAGTGCCAATGAATGCTCAAACTACCGCCCAACTGCACTCATCTCACACGCTAGCAAAGTAACGCTCAAAATTCTCCAAGCTAGGCTTCAACAGTATGTGAACCATGAGCTTCCAGATGTTCAAGCTGAATTTAGAAAAGCCAGAGATCATATTGCCAATAATCTGTTGGATCATAGAAAAACCAAGAGAATTCCAGGAAAATATCTATTTCTGCTTCATTGACTATGCTAAAACTTTTGACTATGTGGATCACAACAAACTGTGGAAAATTCTTAAAGACATGGGAATACCAGACCACCTGACCTGCCTCCGGAGAAATCTGTATGCAGGTCAAGAAGCAACAGTTACATCTGGACATGGAACAATGGACCTATTCCAAATTGGGAAAGGAGTACGTCAAGGCTGTATATTGTCACCCTACTTATTTATCTTATATGCAGAGTACATCATGCAAATGCTGGGTTAGATGAAGCACAAGCTGGATCGAGATTGCCGGGGAAATATCAATAACCTCAGATATGCAGATGACACCACCCTTATGGCAGAAAGCAAAGAGAAACTAAAGAGCCTTTTGGTGAAAGTGAAAGAGGAGAGTGAAAAAACTGGCTTAAAACTCAACATTCAAAAAATTAAGACCATGGCATCCGGTCCGATCACTTCATGGCAAATAGATGGGGAAACAATGGAAACAGTGACGAACTTTATTTTCTTGCACTCCAAAATCCCTGCAGATGGTGACTGAAGCCATGAAATTCAAAGACACTTGCTCCTTGGTAGATAAGCTATGACCAATCTAGATAGCATATTAAAAAGCAGAGACATTACTTTGACAACAAAGGTTGTCTAATCAAAGCTATGATTTTTCCAGTAGTCATATATGGATGTGAGAGTTGGACAATAAAGAAAGCTGAAAGCCAAAGAATTGTTGCTTTTGAACTGTGGTGTTGAAGAAGACTTGAGAGTCCCTTGGACTGAAAAGAGTTCAAACCAGTCAATCCTAAAGGAAATCAGTCCTGAATATTCATTGGAAGGACTGATGCTGAAGCTGAAGCTCCAATACCTGACTTAATGGAAAAGACCCTGATGCTGGACAAGATTGAAGGCAGGGGGAGAAGGGAATGACAGAGGATGAGGTGGTTGGATGGCATCACCGACTCAATGGATATGAGTTTGAACAAGCTCCAGCACTTGATGATGGACAAGGATGCCTGACTTGCTGCAATCCGTGGGGTCACAAGGATTTGGACACAGCTGAGTGACTGAACTGACCTGAACTGACCTGAGAGCAGTTTGGGGCTCAAAGTCCTTACCAGGGAAATTAACATAAACCAAGTCTCCTCCTCCCATTCTGGCCTTATCTTCTACTTCCAATCCTGGGGGCATTGACATTCTCTATAAATATTCTGAGTGTTGATATCTTTAATGGTCACTTGTGGCTTTAGGTCAAGAAATGTTATTAACCATTACTCTCTTTATTCATTAAATACAGAGTTCTTCAAAGCATCCATGTCACAGTCACTTCTGTTTATGTCACATGTACTTTCTTCTGATATTCTTGACTCATATCTTCATCATGTTAAGGGGGTTTTGAATTGCATGCAAGAGGTGAAAACTGTCCACTTCCCAGGTCTTTGCCACAGTCTTTACCAGGCCAGATAGCTTTGTACCCAAATTTTCCTAAGTTTGCATAACTTGCCCATACCCAGTCAGTTCAGTTCAGTTCAGTCGTTCAGTCGTCAGTCGTGTCTGACTCTTTACAGCCCCATGGACTACAACACGACAGGCATCCCTGTCCATCGTCAACCCCTAGAGTTTACTCAAACTCATGTCCATTGAATCAGTGATGCCATTCAGCCATCTCATCCTCTGTCATCCCCTTCCCCTCCTGTCTTCAATCTTTCCCAACACCAGGGTCTTTTCAAATGAGTCAGTTCTTTGCATCAGGTGGCCAGAGTGTTGGAGCTTCAGCTTCAGCAGTAGTCCTTCCAATGAATATTCAGGACTGATTTCCTTTACAATGGACTAGTTGGATCTCCTTGCAGTCGAAGGGCTTCTCAAGAGTCTTAGATTCAAGGGATTAAATATGATAGACCAAGTGCCTGAAGAACTATGGACAGAGGTCTGTGACGTTGTACAGGAGGCAGGTATAAAGACCATCCCTAAGGAAAGAAATGCAAAAAGGCAAAATGGTGGTCTGAGGAGGCCTTACACAGAGCTGTGAATAGAAGAGAAACAAAAGGCAAAAGAGAAAAAGAAAGATATATCCATTTGAATGCAGAGTTCCAAAGAATAGCAAGGAGAAATAAGAAAGCCTTCCTCAGTGATCAGTGCAAAGAAATAGAGGAAAACAATAGAATGGGACAATCTAGAGATCTCTCCATGAAAATTAGAGATAACAAGGAAACATTTCTTGCCCATACCCAACCACATGCAAATAATATATCCCGCTCCTTAATTTTCTCTTGAATCATTGGGATAAGAAAAAACTTGTCTTTTCTCCCTTTGTTAAAACAAATATATCTGTGCATAGATATGGATACAAACACATCTTTTGTGTATATATAACTTGCAGAAAGATGGCACCAGTGCCATCTGTGCCCTAGTTCAACCAGTCTAAAAATTTACTGCTTAACATTCATGCCTGCAAAGTGTCATAAGGGATTTTTTTTTCTTTACTGTTTTGGGGAAAAGCATGTAGCGAATGAATGGTGTAAAAATTTTAAGGTCTTTTGTGCCCTATTATTGTTGTTATTCAGTTGCTAAGTCATGTCTGACTCTGTGACCCCAAGGACTGCAGCACGCCAGACTGCCCTATCTTGCACTATCCCCTGGGGTTTGTTCAAACTCACATCCACTGAGTCGGTGATGCCATCCAACCATCTCATCCTCTGTCGTCCCTTTCTGTTCCTGCCCTCAATCTTTCCTAGCATCAGGGTCTTTTCCAATGAGTCGAGTCGCGCCTCAAGTGGCCAAGGTATTGGAGTTTCAACCTTAGCATCAGTCCTTCCAATGAATATTCAGGGTTGATTTCCTTTAGGATTGACTGGTTTCATCTCCTTACTGTCCAAGGGACTATCAAGAGTCTTCTTCAACACCACAATTCGAAAGCATCATTTCTTCAGCATTCAGCCTCCTTTACGGTCCAACTCTTAACATCTGTATGTGACTACTGAAAAAACCATAGCTTTGCCCATATGGACCTTTGTCAGCAAAATGATGTCTCTGTTTTTTAATACGCTGTCTAGGTTTGTCATAGTTTT
This sequence comes from Neotragus pygmaeus, assembly GCA_006410875.1. NCBI lineage: Eukaryota > Metazoa > Chordata > Mammalia > Artiodactyla > Bovidae > Neotragus > Neotragus pygmaeus. The sequence goes on from SJYV01019240.1 coordinate 1,252,426, forward strand.
ACTTCCAAGTAGCAAGAGTCTTTTAACTTCGTGGCTGAAGTCACCATCCGCAGTGATTTTGGAGCTTTTCTGCACCCTATAGTGCCTCTGTATCCACACACATCTCCTGACCTCTCAGCTGTGGGAGAATTCTTGGGACTGGCAGCTAGGAATCATCTGGCTCCAAAGAGTCTCCTGCATGAATCCAAATAATCCAAACCCTCCAAAGAGCCTTTGGGAAGAATCTCTCCCAACCCCACCTTCTACAATTGTAGATCACTGCAAGCAAACTATGCCTCCACGTGGCTCAGTAGGTAAAGAATCACAAGCAATGCAGGAGACACAGGAGACACAGGTTCAATTCCTGGGTCAGGGAGATCCCTTGGAGAATGTAATGGCAACCCACTCCAGTTTTCTTGCCTGGAGAATCCCATGGACAGAGGAGTCTGGCGGACTACAGTCCATGGGGTCGCTGAGTGACTAAGTCATGACTGACTGACTAAGCACACAAAGCAGGTCACTTGCCTGACTCTTTGAAGTACTAGGACAAAGCCACTGTGTGCTGAAGAATGAACTTTGTCTCAGCAGCAGAAATACATTTAAAATGCAATGGACATGCCCCTCTATGGGTTGCCAGATAGAGTTTAGAAAAGTAAAAAAAACCACGATAACATCTTGTTCAATGAATAAAATAAGCTCATGCATGTATCTAAGTGTCAAGATTTTATCCTCTTCCTCCTCCTTCTCCCCTGTGCTATTTTAAGGTGAAATAAGTCCCAATAAATGGAGGGTCCTTCCTTGGATAGTGGTGATGTAACTGTAGGTGTGTGATTTGCTGAATTGTTTTGAGTATTAACGTAAGGAGCCAGTAGCAGTTTATGGAAATGGGAGAGAGAAGAAGCCTGAAAAATGGTGCCGGGTGGGGAGGAAAGAGCTGCATGGGATAAAAATGAAGATTAATCCTGTGAGCAAGCTTCTGGGGATTAGAGGATTTTTAAAGCTACATATGCCTGTTTTGAGAAATCTGCTGTAGGGTGGGATGTAAACATCTTACAAAGTTACTACAATCTTTTCAATGAAATTTGCATAGCTCCTTGAGCTTTTCATTTGAGTGGATTATTTCTGGATAATATGAAATGTGTACTGAATTCTCTTTTAACCTAGAGGAAAATGGGGAAAGGAGTGTCTGCTTAGAGGTATATTTTTACATTGGAAGTGAGTTGATAGAAATTTACATTGCATATTTTATTATAATATGCATTTGCACAGATTTTTTGACCACATTTTTTTGCTTCTAACCACATCAAATATATATGCTAGAAACCACTTAAGATTCTCTTCTAAATATTCTAGCTCTTGTGCTATCTTGTCCATAAATTATTCATAACACCAGCATTTGCCAGAATAAAATTTTAAAGATGGAGTCAATTTTAACAAATTTGAAGTAGCACTTGTTTTGCTAGAGAATAATTATCAGGTAACAAATTTTACCAGAAATAATTATCAGGAAATACTATTTTCTCTAGGGAAGAGAGAGAGGATATATCCAGGAAAAGGACCAACTAAATTAAAATTGTGAATGATGACACATGTACCTGAGTATAGCATTTACAATGTAATTACATAATACGCATTTTATGATCTAAGTATTATCATTATTATTTGGAAGTCCTCATGAAACAGGAATCCAAGTTCTTGTTCACAGAACCAAAGAATGAACTTCACAAACATGCNAATGATGACACATGTACCTGAGTATAGCATTTACAATGTAATTACATAATACGCATTTTATGATCTAAGTATTATCATTATTATTTTAATAGCTGAAGAAATTGAGGTTCAGTCACTAAGTCTTGTCTGACTTAAAAGTGCTTAAAAGTGTTCACCCACGGTCATGTAATTCATCAGCCTCTGCCAAACTCTGCAAGACTCTGGACAAATTGGAAAAGAAGTTACTCTTTCTCGAAGCTAGCAGGTTGAATGTTAGCTGGATTTCAGCCCCTAAACTCTTTATAGACCCGACATCTTTGCACACAACAAACAGTGTTCAGTGTAACTTGGCTGCGTAGGCTTTGAGACCCCTGCTATGTTTGCTCTTCACCAAAGAGAAGGTGAAATCTATATAAAACTAATTATTTTGGGCACAAGCACAGAAGCCAAATGGTTTTTGTGCTTTGACCTCTAACAGAAGTCAGTGTTTCTTAAATAACGATAATGACTCTGTGGAGCCAAAACTAATTTCATAGTAAGTGTCTCAGTAAAAAGTGAGAATCGCTCGATGTAAAAACACCAATGCGTGTGAATGAGAGAACTGCACCAGCCGTTGGTTAGAGAAATACTTTCTAAAATAGCCTCTGGGCAAATGTGATTTGCCTAACAATCAAAATCTTGCCTTCCCATAGGAGCCAAGTTATGTAAGCAAGGATTAATACTCATTTCATTTTCATCTGAACTCTCATGGAAATGGAGAGATTGAGTTGTTTTGTATGGTTTCTCTCTTTTGACACAAGTGGATACAGATTTAATTTCAAAAAAGAGCAGTTGGTATAAGCATTTCCTACTCTATAATAATCCAGCACCAATGGGGATAAAGATTTGAGCATGAATGAATTTTCCTTATAAATGAAACTTTTCACTTTAAAACTGAAATTTAAAACCTTTCTACAGTATGTTATGGTTTCCCAGATGGCACAGCGGTAAATAGTCTGCCCTCCAGTATAGGAGATGCAGAAGCTGTGGGTTTGATCCCTGGGTCGGGAAGATTTATACTTTAACCTAATTTGTAAGAGGATATTATGAAAGTAGGTGATATAATAGAAAGATTGTAGGTTGTGTCCTCAAAAAGAACTTATTTTTGTTTTGTTTCTTTCAGTTTGGTTTTGGTGGAAGGGTGACTGTTCTGTTTGCCTTAAATTATTTTCTTTCTCGGAGTCCATTTTCTTCTCCATGAAATGGCTTTGTGTGACTCACACGCTATTTCTTGTGATCTCTGCTTCTGTGCAATAGTATTAATATCACCAAACTGTGTGTGTTTAATCAGCTCCACGCATTCTCCAAGGCTCAAATTGCAAGGGAACGGGTACTTTACTCTGACTGTTTGAACAAGGGAAACCCCAAAAGAATTGTCTCCTTGAACAAGAGAGATGAGAGGACATTAATTACAGAGGAAAGAAATGAAAGCACCAACTTCAGTGCCAGCTTCAGGCAAATTCAATTCAGCTCAGTTGCTCAGTAGTGTCCAATTCTTTGCAATCCTCTTGGACTAAAGCATGCTAGCCTTTCCTGTCCATCACTATGTCCTGGAGCTTGCTGAAGCTCATGTCCATCAAGTTGGTGAGGCCATTCAATCATCCTATCCTCTGTCATCCCCTTCTCCTGCCTTCAATCTTTCCCAGCATCAGGGTCTTTTCCAGTGAGTCAGTTCTTCATATCAGGTGGCTAAAGTATTGGAGCTTCAGCCTCAGCATCAGTCCTTCCAATGAATATTCAGGACTGATTTCCTTTTTGATTGACTGATTTGATCTCCTTGAAGTCCATGGAGAGTTGTCTCTTGTGTTATTGACTTCTTCTATTTGTCCCAGTCTTTGCCTGAAACTTGTGTAGAGTTGTCTCTTGGGTTGTTGACTCTACACAAGCTACAGACAAAGACTGGGGCAAATAGAAGGCCCCTGGAAGTGTGTGAGTCTTCCAGACTTAGAGCCTGGGAGACCCATGCCTCTGGCCTCACTCAACTTGTGTGGTAGCCTGAGGATGTGTATACACACACACACAGACACACACACATATATGAAGTAATAATAGTAATTACCTTACAAGACTACTGTGAAGGATACATGCTATCATATACAGACGTAATTAACTATCTAACTAGAAGTGATGTCACCACTATTGCTGTTATGTAATATTATCATCACAAATAGGTAACTTAGTGGTAGTAACATTAAGTTTAAAGTCAGAATTTCAACTCTCCTACTTATTGATTGTATAATCTTAAGCAAGTCATTTATTTCCAGTTGGCACATTCATTCATATCAAGCCCTGATTCAGCTTTCTAGAAGCTGCTATCAGGCTCATTCTTCCAAAACAATAACTATATTTCTCCTTCCTAGAGTGGCCTAGAATAGCATCACACTGTTTGCAAAGCTAAGTTTGAATTCTTAGTTGGGTACACAAAGCCCTTTTCAATAAGGGTCTTGCATTTCAGTTTTCCAGTCCTGGTGACTCTGTAACTTTTTAACCTCTTCGTAACATCTGTGACTTTAGTCACCACAATAAATTCCTTGCTATCCTCCCACACATACATCCCTTCCCCTTTGGAGCTGATCTCCACATTAAAAACAAAGTATTCTTATTTTTTCCTGAAAACACAAATCATGTTCTTTCCTTATTTAAATCTATTCCTCGATCTTTTTCATTGTTATCAAAGAAGAAAATTATTTTCATAGCATATGGCATCCTAAAACGTCTGCTCCTGTCTGTGTGCTCATTTCTCTCTACTTGTCTCTTTATCTTTTATTTGACACATATTTACTCTCCAAGTACTAAGCCCTAGTTCTTCTTGGTAGTGAGAACAAGGCAGTTCAGATCTCCTGCTCTTACAGGACTTGCATCCTAGATGAGGGAGAGAGACAGAAGCATACTTTATATCAAATGATAATGCAGAATAGAGGTAAATAATGAGTGCTAGGAGTATTGAATTTTAAACTACATAATCAAAGAAGACTTTAGCCTTTGAGCCAAGACTGGAATGAGGAGAAACAATGAGCCATAAGTCCATCTGGGGATAGAGCATTTAGACAGAGGAAAACAAGTGTAAAATTCAGGGACCTCTAGCCCAAGTAGGTTCTCTTTATACAGATCATCTTTGCTTTCCCAATTTTCCATGCACTTGGATTGCCTTCTGCTCCCTTAAATTTAATACTCCTTTCTCCATACTTACTTTGTAATCTAACTTTGACTTTTTCTTCAGGTCTCAATGGAAACACCATTTTCTCAGATTACTTCCTTGATCCCAAAAGTCTGTGGTGCTCCATTGCCATTCACTTACAATGCATCTTTTAAATTTCCTTCACACGCCTTTTCACCTTCACAGGTACTTGCTGGATGGACCACTGGAAGGGAAAGCCTGGGTCTTTCTCATTCAATACCTTTTTCCTTTGCTTTGAAGTGTTCCAGGTACCTATGGACATTTGGTATTTGCCTCATGAATGGATAAACAGAGCATGAATGCTCTTGATTATAATCTCCCAGTCAAACCTATGTGACCTTGGGCATGGGAAGAAATCATAAATATTTCCTGAGACTTATTTGAAATATGGGACAAGAATATGTGTTTGTTTTGATTTGTAGATAAAAATGAAGGAGGTAAGGAAGGAGAGAAAGGAGCAGAGAGAGCAAGTCAGGAAGAAAACTGAGAAATCCTTTGAAAATGTTCTCTCCCAGTTTATGAATGAAAGTCTGCCTTTAAGAGAATATTAAACCAAGGCTAAATTTTCTTAGTTTTATTCTTATTGGAAAAAAAAGAATGACAGTCTCTTAACTCAACTGAACTGTCTCAAGGGCAGAGAAACAAGACTAAGTGTTTATAGACAGGTATAGAAAACCAGAGTGTTACCAGAGTAAATGAAATTGGAAAATAATGCTAAAAATTAAGAAAAAGGATAACAAAGGCAAATTTCATCAACTTCTTTATCATTCCATCTTATTTTCCCAAGGAGTCTCTGAAATATCAGAGCATTTCCCAAAAAATGGATTTCAAAGAGTAGCTAGTCTCTCCATATTTATTATTTCCTTTTTCTAAAGTGGTTGAAACAGTTTTTATTTTAAAAATATTTGATAAATTTTAATTTTTATTGTATCATGTGTGAATGTTCTTTCCTTTAAAATAATACATGTGTACAATCTGGGAGTCTGATCAGGAGGTTCCAAGTACAGTCCTTTATTTGGAGACCTTAGTTTCCATTTTGTATAAAAATACTATATGTCTTCTATCTGGTTTGTATTAAGTTTGACAAAATAGTGTGCTGTGCAAAAATAGAGCCACTGACGTGTGTTTGCCATGTGAATATGCTTATTGATGGCTAGCTTTCAACTTCCTTAGCTCTATCAGGAATGCCCTAAACCACAGTTTGACAAGATGAGATACTTGTATTCGGAGGGTATTCTCTGTGAAGTGAAAACTATTGTGTGTTTTCTTGTGTTTTCAATTTGTTTTTACAGTCTTTGGAAAAACCCAATCCCAAGAATATTTCTGACACAGTACATAACAGGAAGAAAAAAATTAGTTATTTGTCATTGATGCACTACTCTGAAACTTCACAGTTTAATTCCTGCTGTCATTTCCAATTTAGTCTTCAGAAACAGCAGTGGGGGGCAGATTATGGGGACAGGTTCCTCTTTGCATTCCCATAACCAGTTTTAAAGCTTTCAGTTTGAAATCCAATAACTTCTAAATAATGCAAATCTATCTGGGTTTCAAAATTTTCATTTATTCCAGTGCTACTGAGGTTTTCTCTCTCTTTTTTATTGAAGCTCTCTCTCTTTTTATTCAAATTATCCCACAAATGTTCCAACTTTTCTGCGTTCATCTGTATAGGAAAGTTTTAAGTGCAAACTGTATTTCAGGGTAATTTAAGATAAGAACCAAACCAAATGGGAAAGGAGATTGTCACATTATCCTATATACTCTTTCCATCTGGTTGTATCCAAACAAAGACTTCAATTACCATCTGTACATAAGTGACTTTGCATGGGTTCAGGTGCTGGATGCATGCCTATAACATTTTTAAGTCTAAACTTTGAAGCAAAGATGTCAAAATGTAAATTTAAACGGTGGCTTCTTGCTAGGAGCTCTGTCATAATTATTTTTTACTGATTAATTTTAAGAGTATCCTTTTCATAAAATTAAATATATCCATTTAAATATAGAATTTTATAAACTTGGACAGCCATATATACCTTTGTTATCAACTTATGAATTAAATATTTTTTATCTCCTTGAAAATATCTCCTCTTTTCCTCTGCAGTCAGCCTAATTCTGTACGAACCTCAAGTAATGTTTGGTCTTTCTGAAATTATAGATTGGTTTGGCCAATTTTATAATTTCTTTCTTTCTTTTTTTTTTGTTGACATATACTTGACTTTTGGAACACTGCTCGAAGCTTCATATATTAAGAGGCTTTTTGACTGATACAAACACAAGTTTCCCACCCCTGTAGAAACTCAGGGAATTGTTCAGCTTACTGCTCGCCAGTGGCATTCATGGATAAAGCAGTGCTCAGTCTCAGACTCAAGGGCAGGCTTCTAAACATCTCTTGGGTAGCTCTCTTTCTTTGTAATTTTATTCCCTCAGAGATTCAGCCCCGTCGGTTTTAGGCAACTCAATGTCCCTGAACTCTAATCTCTTTTTAATTCAGCAAGACTGCCTGACTCTCTTTGCTTCCCTTCTCTTCACTGTGGTCTGGAAAGTGCCTGCAGAAAGCAAAGTAATTAGAGGACTCAGGTACCTCAGTCCTGTTTTCTCAAAAGTCATTGTCTCACACTGCCTCTGGTCCAGTATCTGAAAATGTTGCTTTATCTGTGTTTTACCTGGTTTTTTAGTTGTTTAAAGTAGGAGGAGACCCCCTGTAGAAGGGAATGGCTATCCACTCCGGTATTTTTGCCTGGAGAATTCCATGAACAGAGGAGCTTGGTGGGCTACAGTCCATGGGGTTGCAAAGAGTCAGACATAACTGAGCGACTAACACTTTTGCAAAGTAGGTTGAAAATCTGGCCCCATTTTTTCTTTAGTACGAGAATCAGAATTCCTCTGTAACTTTTAATATACAAAGAATATGCATTTGCAATTATCATGAACAAATGAATGAATCGCAGAATCAATAAGAAGGTTTTATTTACTATGCTTCCAATATGTATTATACTCAGTTCTTTGCTGTGTGCTACTTTAGCATATATGTATCCCAGCTTTGCAGGTGGAGTTTTCTGTCTATTTAGAGATACCGAACTATCAAATTGCTTAATAGCACAGTAACTACATATTAATTCATTCTGTTAAGATGTGTAACACACATCTTAGCTTAAATGTTCATTAGTAGTATGAGAAATGTAATGATTACTATAGATTGGAGTGGCCAAAGTTACACAAAGTAGAACTTTAATTAGACCTTGAATTATGGGTGATATATGAGGTCAAAAAGGGGAGGGGACAACCCAGTGGAAGAAATGTAATAGTTGAATGCTATTGAATAGTTGAATAGTTGAATAGAAGAAATGTCTGGGTAGGGGAGTGGGGAGGTGGATGTGGCAGACACGTTGAGAAGAGCAGCCTGATAAGAGAAGAGAAAGCATTTTTCTTTTATATAATTATGTAATAAATATTGTGACATAACAAAAACCCCAGACATTAAAAAAGAAAATAAGGGCTTTAAAACTGTCAGTTTTACCTTTGAAGTGCACCTGAAAGGAAAAAGTTAAAAATTATTAGCAATTCTTTGTTCTGATTTAAGAGGCGAGCCATGACTCATGAAAAAAGGACCTGTTCCCTATCAGATGACTTATAGCCTAGTTGCCTGGTCCTCACAAGAGACCCCCCAGGTAATTGTTTTCTCCTGTTAAAGATTACCTAGAGCATTATTCCTTCAGGAATTGACTAACCGCCGCAAGGAGGTTAATCAACCTCCTCAGACTTGATGTAATTCCAGACCTGTCTCTGTAAAGGTCAAGCTATGTCCACCAATCAGTTTGTTCAAAGTGTCTTCACCCCTCCTATACCTGCTTGTAGCTTTAGTGTATAAAAACTGCTTTGTAACTGAAGTCGGGGTTCGTTCGCTCCTTTCGAGGAAGTTCGAACCCCGGCGCGCCGGTTCAATAAACCCTCTTGCTTTTTGCATCGAATTCGAGTCTTGGTGATCTGTGAGGCGACGTTTCCCGAGAATAGGCCTTTCTGGGGCCTAACANACCAAAGAATTGATGCTTTTGAACTGTGGTGTTGGAGAAGACTCTTGAGAGTCCCTTGGACTGCAAGGAGATCCAACCAGTCCATTCTGAAGGAGATCAGCCCTGGAATTTCTTTGGAAGGATTGATGCTGAAGCTGAAACTCCAGTACTTTGGCCACCTCATGAGAAGAGTTGACTCATTGGAAAAGACTCTGATGCTGGGAGGGATTGGGGGCAGGAGGAGAAGGGGACGACAGAGGATGAGATGGCTGGATGTCATCACTGACTCAATGGACGTGAGTCTGAATGAACTCCGGGAGTTGGTGATGGACAGGGAGGCCTGGCGTGCTACGATTCATGGGGTCACAAAGAGTCAGACACAACTGAGCGACTGAACTGAACTGAACTGAATATTAAGGAAACATTCCCATTGAGTATAGTCATATATTATTTTCAAATGTAGCCATTTCATATCTTCTCTCAGGAACACACAGATATGAGATTAAGATAAAAATGAACCCACACTCCTGTGCTTGAATTTAGTTCTTTTAATATTTGACACTGATGTTACTTATTCATGTTTCAGACCTAAAACCTAAGACCGCTACTATTTTTACCATGTTGATTACCTACTGTAATTTATGTTTTATGTGTTGTATATATTTAAGGTGTACAACATGACTTGACATACATATACATAGTAAAATGATGACTGCATTTGTGCATGCCCAGTCGTGTCTGACTCTTTGTGACCATAGGGACTGTAGCCTGCCAGGCTCCTCTGTCCCTGGAGTTTTCTATGCAAGTGTAGTGTAGTGGAGTGTCATTTCCTACTCCAGGGGATTTTCCTGACCCAGGGATCAAACCTGCATCTCCTACATCTCCTGCATTGGCAGGCAAATTCTTTACTACTGCGCCATTTGGGAAGTCCAAAATGATTACAGTCAAGCCAATTAATATATCGTCTTTTCACATACTTACATTCTGTGTGTGTTTGATAAGGACACCTAGAAATCTACTTTCTCAGCAAATATCCAGTATTCCATATGGTATCGCTAACTATAGTCATCATACTGTATATTAGATCTCTAGACTTATTTATTCTATGTAACTAACTTTCTACCCATTGATCAATATCTCCTCATTTCTTTTACTTCTCTGCCCCTGGTAACCACTGTTCTACGCTCTGCTTCTGTGTTTTTGAATTTTTTAGATTCCATATATAAACGAGATCTTTTTTTTTTTCTTTATGGGTGTGACTTATGTCATTTAACATAATATTTCCCAGGTTTCTTAATGCTGTTGCAAATACTGTAGCAATACGAATAACATATTGGGTTGGCCAAAAAGTTCATTCCAGTTTTTCAGTGTTGTAGAAAACCCAAATGAACATTTTGGCCAACCCAATAATATTCGTGTGTGTGTGTGTGTGTGTGTGTGTGTGCATGTGTGTGTATGTGTGTGTGTATGTGTGTGTGTATGTATGTGTGGGTATATGTGTGTATTTGTGTGTGTGTGTCTGTGTGTGTGTATTTATGTGATTGTGTGTTACACATCTTCATCTGTCCATCTGTCAGTGGACATTTATGCTATTTCCATATCTCAATATCATGAATAAATACTGCAGTGAACATGGGAGTGCAGATATCTCTTTGACATGTTGATTTGACTTGGCCATAATATTTCCTTATGACATAAAAAGCTCAGGCAATGAAAGGAAAAGTAAACAAGCAGGGCTATGTCAAACTGAAAATATTCTGCCCAGCAAAGGAAATAATCAACAGAATGAAAAAAGCACTCTATGGAATGGGAGAAAGTGTCTTCAAAACATATATCTAATAAGAAGGTAATATCCAAAATATATGACTCATATAACTCAAGAACAGAAAAACAACCTGATTTAAAAATGGGCAGGACCCCAAACAGAGGTTGTTTTCCAAAGTAGGAATGTAAATGAACAACAGGTACATGAAGGGGTGCTTCACATCACCAATTATCAGGGAAATGCAAATCAAAATAACAGTATGGTATCACTCACCCCTATTCTGATGGCTATCATAAAAAGGTAAATAAATGTTGATGCAGATGTAGAGAAAAGCAAATTCTTTTATGCTGTTAGTGGGAATTTAAATTGGTATAGCCACTATAGAAAACAGTATGGAGGTTTCTCAAAAAGTAAAAAAAGAACTACCATATAACTGGCAATCCTTTTTTTTTATATATACCCAAAGGAAAAGACTAAGATACTTACTTTTTTTTCTCATTTTAAGAGACTTCTGATTGCGTGGAGAATAAGGGAACACATGGATGCTTACCAGAGAGGTGGGTGGCTGGGGCATGAGAGAAAAAAGAGAGAGAGGTTAAGATGTACACACTTCTGATTACAAAATGAGTCACTATATTAAATGTACAGTGTGGGAGTATAATCAACAATAATGTAATATAGTTCTGTGGTGACAGATGGTAGCTAAACTTATCATGGTGATCATTTTGTAATGTATAGCAATATGGAACACTGTGTTGTACACCAGGAACTAACATAGAGTTGTCAGGCAATTATTCTTCAAAAACAAAGATACAAACCCTAGAAAAAGAGATCAGACTTATGGTTACTGGAGAAGAGGACAGGAGGGGGAAATTGGAGAAAGGTGATCAAAATGTACAAACTTACAATCATAAGATAAATAAGTACTAGGGATTACATCATTAATGTAATTAATATTACTGTACTTTATACATGAAGATTGCTAAGAGAGTAAATCCTGAGTTCTCATCACAAGGAAGAATATTTTTTAAATTAATTTACTTTAATTGGAGGATAATTACTTTACAATATTATGATGGTTTTTACCACACATCAATATGAATTGGACATAGGTATACATATGTCCCTTCCATCCTGAACCTCCCTTCCGAGGAAAAATATTAAAATATTTTTCTTTTATTTTGCATCTATATGAGAGGATCGATATTCAGTGAACTTGTGGTAATTGCTTCATTACGAACAAATCAAATCATTATGCTGAACACTTTAAAGTTATAGAGTGCTGTAAATAAAACTAGAAAGAAGAAAAAGNAACCTCCCTTCCGAGGAAAAATATTAAAATATTTTTCTTTTATTTTGCATCTATATGAGAGGATCGATATTCAGTGAACTTGTGGTAATTGCTTCATTACGAACAAATCAAATCATTATGCTGAACACTTTAAAGTTATAGAGTGCTGTAAATAAAACTAGAAAGAAGAAAAAGGCCATTACAAACTGACGTTAGATACCTAAAATTATCTTGCATAAGATTTGAAGTGCAAAAATTTTTCATTTTCTTGGACAAAGAAAACCATATGGGTAGAATGTGGGTACCTTCTGAATTACTACTACTACCAATATTTCTATCATTTTCGCATGTAGTAATCCCAGGTAGATTGGCGGTAGTTACAACCATTTGTGTCATACTTAGAGTTCAGAGAGTTCAACTTGCCAAGTCACTCTAGCATTTCTATGCTGGCATTGTTGAAATACAGCTTTCAGAATCCTCTCCAGGAATCTTTCAGTGCCCTGCACAGTGTGTTAAGTCTTTTCCCCCTTAACTTATTAATGTAATGGGAATATAGGTAATACTTAATTTTTCATATTCACTGNAGCATTTCTATGCTGGCATTGTTGAAATACAGCTTTCAGAATCCTCTCCAGGAATCTTTCAGTGCCCTGCACAGTGTGTTAAGTCTTTTCCCCCTTAACTTATTAATGTAATGGGAATATAGGTAATACTTAATTTTTCATATTCACTGACTATGTGTATAAACTTATTGCAACAATGCCCCACATAATTTTTAACTTTATTTCAGAAAACTTCAGAGAACTGTCAGTGTAAATTTAAAAGTCTATAATCATGCCAGGGCTTCCCAGATGGTGCTAGTGGTAAAGAATCCACTTTCCAATGCAGGAAACACAAGAAATGGGATTCCACCCCTGGGTTGGGAAGATCCCCTGGAGTAGGAAATGACACCCCACACCAGTATATTCTTGTCTGGAAAATTCCATGGGCAAAGAAGCTGGGCAAGCCACAGTGCATGAGGCCTCAAAAAGTAGGACACAACTGAGCACATAATCATGCCAACATTTTGGGGGGAGAGGAGAAAATTAGATTGATTTTTCTTCTTAGCCCTCTAGAAATGTCTAGGACACTTGAAATCTGTTGGAAGCCCCATCCATGTATCCTGTGTCAGATACAGAGCATTTACAAACATACTGTAGGCTCAGACCAACATACTGTGGAAATTAATTGTATGAAGCTTGGTTTGACACGTGTACCTCTGTATATATCATCATCCCCCACCTCCACTCTCTCCTTATATAAATACTAAACACTGCAGGTATTCTAGATCTTAGGGCATCATGAAGCAGGGTCTAATTCTGAGGATTGCATGTTTAAAAACTCTTGCGTTCAAATGTTATCTCCTTCTATGTGTTGATTTTATGATTACCAAGCTAAAAAGAATGATTTAATGTCAGCAGATCCACTCATTATTCACAATGGGAGATAAATCTAAATCCTTGCAAAGATATCCATTTTCCAGTATCTTGGCACTTGGAAAGCTTTATCACTAAGTGGAAAGTTGCTAGCTGAGCAAGGACTTTTTGATTAGTTGCCAGATGTCTTTAAAGAATCTTTCATCAAATTGTTTTTGTCTAGTGAGTCACCTTCTCCTACCACAGAATTCAACCTACCATGTTGTTGAAAGTACAAATGCTAGGATCTCCTTCTTTTCAGAAATCATCAAGATATATGGGCAAATTACTTGACACTGCACCATTCTCTGTATACAAGTATCGTGAGGATCGCCATCATTTTTATTTATTCTTGTTACCCATTCCTAATTGTTTCTCAATGACCATCATATTCAATGCAATTCAGAAAACACAGATTTAGAACCAAGGTCTTTAGATCAAAAAGAGTATTGAATACTCATGGTACCATCATCCCAGTCTTTCAGAAAATAGTTACCCTTGAACAACATGAGTTTGAACTGGCAGCTCTACTTATATGTGGATTTTAAAAATAAGTACAACAGTACTACATGATCTGTGATTGGTTGAATCCANTAATTTTCTTGAAGAGATCTCTAGTCTTTCCCATTCTGTTGTTTTCCTCTATTTCTTTGCAATGATCACCGAGGAAGGCGTTCTTATCTCTCCTTGCTATCCTTTGGAATTCTGCATTCAGATGAGTATATCTTTCCATTTCTCCTTTGCTTTTTGCCTCTCTTTTCACAGATCTTTGTAAGGCCTCCTCACACAGGCATTTTGCTTTTTTGTGCTTCTTTTTCTTTGGGATGGTCTTGCTCCCTGTTTCCTGTACAATGTCATGAACCTCCGTCCATAGTTCATCAGGCATTCTATCAGATCTAGTCCCTTAAATCTGGTCATACCTGAATGGTCTAGTGGTTTTCCCTACTTTCTTCAATTTAAAGCTGAAGTTGGCAATAAGAAATTCATGATCTGAGCCACAGTCAGCTCCTGGTCTACTTGGGAATAATAAACTTTCTTACCTATCTTGTTACTAAGNGGTCATACCTGAATGGTCTAGTGGTTTTCCCTACTTTCTTCAATTTAAAGCTGAAGTTGGCAATAAGAAATTCATGATCTGAGCCACAGTCAGCTCCTGGTCTACTTGGGAATAATAAACTTTCTTACCTATCTTGTTACTAAGGCCAGTATGGTCGAGACAGAGAAGCGTTTGGGAATTCAATCATGGTCTCATGTGACAGAGCAGCAGCCTTTCACCCTCATTTCCGGAATCACCTCTATCTCATTTTCAGCTCCAGCTCTAGCATTGCAAGTATTCCCCTCACCCTGTCTTACACTTAAATGACAGTTCAACCCAGGTTAAACCAAACTTAATTGATTCTTTTCTCCCACATGGGCAGAATGACAGCTTTAACTTCTGAAACTGTTTTTCTTTCCTTTTTTTCGCCAAATGTCAATATGTACATTTTAAATTTCAAGTAAATGGAAATTACTTTTCTAATTAAAAAAAAATTGATTAGAAGTAGATTCATGTGTGATTGTTTAGTAAAAGGAGCATATCTCCTCTAGGGTGTAATAAACTAGAACAGCATCACTACCAACTTTACAATGAGTAGAGGAGCCGGATTAACATCAAATTCACAACATTTTTTTGATCTCATCAGAAAGCTGTGGTAGCAAGCAAAATAGACCAACATTTGAGGAGAGGCAAACCCTTGCTCATATTTATCTAGAACATAGATCATCAAATACTTGATAAAGGATAAAAGTGGGCTGACTGAACAAGCGTGTTCACATTTGATGGAGGCCATACTTTCTTGTGGGCTCCCCAGGTAGCACTGGGGTAAATAATCCACCTGCCAATGCAGGTAGACAGAAGACACGTGAGTTTGATCCCTGGGTTGGGAAGATCCCCTGGAGGAGGGCATGGCAACCCACTTCAGTATTCTTGCCTGGAGAATCCCATGGACAGAGGAGCCTGGTGGGCTACAGTCCATGGGGTTGCAAAAAAATTGGACACGACTTAGTGACTAAACAACAAGCAACTCATCAAATGTAGCAAGATCAGGAAAGACAAGATTGAAATTCTGTCATGAAATGGAGATATATAAAGAGACATGACAACCAAATGTAATGTGGAATCTTGGATTAATGTGGAAAAACAACATTAGTGGAGAAACTAGTGAAATCAAAATAGATTTGTAGTTTTGATAATACGTTTGTGCCAATTTTCATTTATTAGATTTTCCTAATGGTATAAGGTTATATAGGATAATAACATAAAGGATTAAAGGATATATGGGAAATTTCTCTATTTTTGCAACTTTCTATAGGATTAAAATGATCTCCAAAATTTTTTTTAAGTTAACATTGACTTGGAAAAACAGATATGGCTAAAGGCCATATCCCAATTTATCAATCTGGGAATAGATTCTTCTGGGCTGTCAGCCACCTAAGGAATGAATTCAGGCTAATGACCCAATGTAAAGCATGATCATTTAAAATGTATAAGAAGAGAATTCTAGACAAGAAGACAAAACGAACATTGAATCAGTGATCAAGAACCTGTGAAATCACCTTCCTTGAAGTAGTTGAAGGACAAGCTACATAACCAGTTGTGTTTTAGAGCTGAGGCTTTATTCTTTAGGACAGATAAGGTACACTGCTTGCTCTGTTTCTTCCACACAGAAGACTTAAGAAATAATTTCACTCTACTCTATGACCTGTGTATTTGCAAGTAGATTAATGGACATCCATGGAGTTCTACTAAAATACATTGTTTAAACAAACCCTAGACTTGGAAACATTTTAAGGAAGCACACATCAGAAAATTTGGATTATGAATTGAAGAAAGTGCACAGAGGTTTGGATCTTTTTTCCCTGTTCGTTACATTTTAAGCTGAAGTGGTTTCCCATCTGGACTAAGAAGTTGTACTGCCAAAATGTTAATATTCTTCCCCTTGATATTATTTTATTATAATTCATTTTGAAGAGGTATATGGTCTAACAAACAAGCAAATCCACTGATTTGACAGAAATAATGTATAAAACAGGCTTCCCTGGTGGGTCAGTGGCAAGGAATCCACCTGCCAATGCAGGAGACACAGGTTCAATCCCTGAGTTGGGAAGATCCCCTGAAGAAAGAAATGGCAACCGACTCCCGTATACTTGCCTGGGAGATCCAATGGACAGAGGAGCCTGGTGAGCTACAGTCCATGGGGCTGCAAGAGGGTCAGATACAACTTTGCAACTAAACAACAACAATGTGTAAAACAATCTTTATCTTGATGGAAGTTATCAACAGCTCAGTCTTGATAGTTGTTTTCTGGTGAGATGATAAAGTTTTAAAATCTTTGATTTTTCCCACTGTGATTTCATTGCACTCTGATTTCAATGCACTCTGATTCATTGAAGAAAACTGCATCAGGGAACAATATAATTTTGCAGCAGCACTTTAACAAAGAGTCAAAGGGGATATTCTGTTTCTGGTTCAAGGACAATTCCATAGACTAGCTTTTTTCTTTATCCATCTCTCTCTCTGTTGATCTCTTTTTCTCTGTTGATTTTCATCTTGGAAGTTTTGCAGCTGAAACACAGGTGGGCGGGTGTGTAATTTTTGGTTTTCTTTTCATGGTTTCTTCTACATTGCTTTAAATCTCAACTGATTTGAACAGCATGACTGATCCTTTTAGTATTGATGTCAGGAAAGGAGAGAGAAAACTGGAAAATTATTAAAAATAGGTTTCATTGTCTACAGAACTACATTGATGATTGGTTAATAGAAGAAATACTTTATGCTTTTAAGAAGAAATACTTTATGCTTTTTGAACCACTAAATTTCATATTATTTTCATTTATAATATAGTAAGCCTATGGCTCACTGAACTTTTTATTTTTCATTCAGATAATTTGGTGTGATTCTGTCATTATATGCTTAAAGCAAGGGAAGAAGTGCCAGAGATTGATGGGTATAGAAAAGAAGTGAAGGGAAAGGAAGAAATGGGTACTGGTTACTTTTGAAATTTATTGCCTTAAGGATAGAGTTTGAACTGAAAGAGGAATATTCATTAAACAAATATACGTTGATTACTTATTATGCAGTAGTCCCAAAGAATGCTATTCCAACAAGATAAAATTCCAGACCTCTTGGAAACTACCCAAGTCTTAGCTGTGATCTTCCTTGAAGGACTCTAGATAAGAAATGATTTTTAAAACCTTGCTATTCCATGGCATGTTTCATGATTCTTCTCATTTCCAGAGAATTCTGTTTTCATGGCTCCTTCCACCTCTGTATGTCACATCCCGTCCAGATGCACAACTCAGCTCCCTCATCAGTTTCTGTAACAGATTCACTCCTAAGAAGCTTCTTCAAAGCTTAGCAGAATTCAGAGCAGATTTGGAGTCATAAGAAGCAGTTACATTTTACACTAAGTTGGTCATTCTTTTTTCTCTTTTTCCTTCTACTACCATGCAGATGAATTTACCTCTTCTGATTCCAAGCTTCAGGACTACACAGTCAAACATACTAATGTGCTTAGCTTAATAAGGGCCCTCCTCTGGAGAGTGTCAATCTTAGAAGGCATTTGGAGCAGTAAAAAGCATAATAATAAGTAAAATAATAACAACAACAACCATCGTGTTAACACATACTTTCATGCTTCCCACAGCTCCTACCCCATCTACATTATACTGCTTCCCAACTTCAATATTGCCTTTTACTATTGAATTTTTTCCAAGTGAATTTCAATCACTTGTAGAATTATTATATGAAATATTACACAGGTAATCTAGCCTCTGAATTGATATTAATTCAAAGAGAAAATATATAAATTATTCTTCCAGTCTGTATTCACAGAAAGATTGTTCACATCCTGAAATAAATTGATCTCTCTCAATAGTTTAATAATAAAAAAATGATCTCATCATTTGAGTAGAATACAAAGTAATTTTTGTTCCTATTTGGATTTCTAATATGTTCATATTCAGTCCTTTACTCTCCATTTCTATCAAGTATAAGCCTTTTGATTTTAAATGGAAAGAACAAAAAAGAAATGAGAACAATAGAACTTTTACATTTTTTAGGTGACATGTTCCATAAACCTTAAATTTGATTAAAATTTTTGTGAGTTTCTAGTGTAGTTATTTGAGTCATTTTAATGAAATAAGACTTGAAGTTCAGAAAAGTAAAATCATAATGTATTAGAAAAAGTGTCACTTAGAAAATTTATGTTTAATATATAAATTCAACCAGCTGCCCCAGACATCATGATTTAACATAATGGCTATAAGTTAGACATGAACCACACCTACATAATTTTCCGAGTGATTGGTCTGTATTGGTTCCAATTTGATTTCGTTAAGGATTTATTAAGCTTGTTTTAAAAAAGTATTTAGATGTTTAATACAGATGAACAACCCTAGGGAAGGAGTAAGCAAAATATCAGTTTGTACATTCAAACACAAGCAAATGATAGCT
This sequence comes from Neotragus pygmaeus, assembly GCA_006410875.1. NCBI lineage: Eukaryota > Metazoa > Chordata > Mammalia > Artiodactyla > Bovidae > Neotragus > Neotragus pygmaeus. The sequence continues at coordinate 1,271,346 of SJYV01019240.1, forward strand.
AAAATTATTATGTGATTATAAAGCTATGGTAAGAAAGGCGGGAAGGACAAAATGAAAGGCCAATTGCTTTTCTATTATATGTCACAGTGGAGACTGTTACAAGTATAATTGAAACCTTGTTAAAGAATAGAGGGAAGATGGTAATAAAAAACTGAATAGCCAGAGAAGAATCTGTTTTTCAGACATTTCAAATACTTGATTGCTAAGGAAATTTTAACAGAGCCAGGAAGTTGCCTTTATATATCATTCTTAGTCTGGATATCATTTGGAACATTAAAATATTTTGTAATATATTCAACTATAGAACATCATCAAAAATAAGCTAAGAAAGACTGCCATTGGGAAATGTCAGTTTCAACTTAGAACTTATAATGCATCCTTATACTCAGTCACTAAGTTGTGTCCAACTCGTTGCAACCCCATGGATGGTAGCCCACCAAATTCCTCTGTCCACGGGATTTCCCCAGCAAGAATACTGGAGGGGATGCCATTTCCTCCTCCAGGGGATCATCCTTGACCTGGGGATTGAATCCCCATCTCCTGTGTCTTCTGTGTTATCAGGTGGATTTTTACCACTTAAGCCATCTGATTAATTTCCCTGAAACACAGGAGAACATTGTTTCAACAAATACAATGTATAAAAAAAATAATGCTTCATTTTTTTCTAGTCCTTTGCCAGTTTTTTAGCAGTTACTTGTACTATTAATATATCCATGGAACTTATACTAAGCTAACTTTATTAAGTATTAAATCCAAAGGTAAAGTTTTTCAGTGAAACTGTAGATTCAGTCCAATTATACACTTAGATATTGCCATTAATTTACACTTTCAGGCTCTCAAATGGGTAATATGAATCCAAGGGAGAAGACTGTTGTGATCAACACAGCTCTAGTTACTAAGGAAAATAAATGACTTTTCTATATAATCTTAAATATAAAATTTGAGGATACTCCAACAAAGTTCTACATCTGTGATTCAAAAAGGCAAAGTCTTCATGAAAAGATAAAGAATCTGAAGCTGTTGAAAAGTGTGAAAAGAAGCACAATGCTTCTGCTCACATAGGTTGTGTATACTTTTAAAACTTCATTTCTATCCAATAATAATTTATAGACAATTCACATATACATTAGCACTAAAGCTAAAATTTGAGCATGTATACTCCCAAGGAGCGGTGGCTGCGAAGGCGCAGGCGGGCCTAGAGGAGCTATCCCACATTGAAGGTCAGGAACGGTGGTTGTAGGGAGATACCCCTCATCCAAGGTAAGAAGCAGCAGCTGTGATTTGCTGGAGCAGCCTTAAAGAGATACCCTACACCCAAGGTAAGAGAAACCCAAGTAAGATGGTAGGTGTTGCAAGAGGGCATCAGAGGGCAGACACACTGAAACCATTCTCACAGAAAACTAGTAAATCTAATCACACTAGGACCACAGCCTTGTCTAACTCAGTGAAACCAAGCCATGCCTGTNACTTCACATTCCAGGATGTCTGGCTCTAGGTGAGTGATCACACCATCGTGGTTATCTGGGTCATGAAGTGTCAGGGGACATTCAACTTTAAGGGATCCAATATGTTTTCTTCCTTTGTGTACCTTTTCTCAAGGACTCTCTGTTCCTTATCAGTTCCTGGAACACAGGAGCAAGCAGAGCTGCACACAGTTCTCAGGACTGAGGTCATGGGAAAGGGCACTGGCTTGGATTCCCTTGGTGACTCCCTTCAGTGACCTTGTACTCAAAGGACTATCCATTTTATTGCAACTGGGGAAATTTCATTCTTTTTAATGGCTAAATAATCATTTTATTGAAGATATAAGCATGTGTTTCTGCAAATAAAGTACCCTTGTTTCACTCGAGACTTGGGTCCCCTGTGTCCCTCTTGTCATCGACTCCAGTCCCCATCTCCTGGTCTACGAAGACTGTGACAATGGAGATCTTTTTGTATAGTTCTTCTCTGTATTCCTGCCACTTCTTCTAATATCTTGTGCATCTGTTAGGTCCATATCATTTCTGTCCTTTATGGAGCCCATCTTTGCATGAAATGTTCCCTTGGTATCTCTAATTTTCTTGAAGAGATCTCTAGTCTTTCCCATTCTATTGTTTTCCTCTATTTCTTTGCACTGATCCCTGAAGAAGGCTTTCTTATTTCTCCTTGCTATTCTTTGGAGTTTTAAACTTATTATGTTTAAATTATTAGTCAGTCTGGAATTTATATTACAATAGTAGATGGAGATATGCCTTATTTTCAAAAATACTAATCAGCTTCCTAGTTTACTTCATTAAATGGTTTAGCCATACCCATGAATTTTAAATGCAATCTAGGGGGCTTCCTTGGGAGTCCAGTGGTTAAGAATTCGTGCTTCCATTGCAGGGGGCACAGATTTGATTCCTCCTTGGGGAACAGATTCCGCATGCCAAAAAATAACTTAATAAAAATAAATGCAATCTACATCATGTTATAAATAGATATATAATAGAGTCACATATCTGTTTCATTGATGTATTTGTCTATTCTAGATGATATCATTGCATCTTTGTATTGTCTTCTGACATCCCTGTTATGTTTTTTTTTATTCAAAATTGTTTGCCCTCGTCTCCGATTTTACTTTCACATACATTTCAGAATCAGTGCATTAAAAATTCCTTAAAGAATATTATTAGAAATAATGGAAATGTTTTGAATTCATTGAATGCATGAAAATTTGTTGAATTCATTTATTAAACTGAAAACTGCCTTCTTTCACAGTGTGTCTTCTGACTCGACGATCTAGTCTATTCATTCAAATTATATGCACTTCAGTAGATTTCTACATACATTTTACAAACAAAAACATTTGGAGTAAGGTTTTTAATTAGAGGAAAATTGCTTTACAACATTGTGATTGTTTCTGCTGTACAAGACCACAAATCAGCCTTAATTATACATGTATCACCTCCCTCTTGAGCCCCCCACCTTCCCCCCATCCTACTCCTCTGGATCATCACAGAGCATCTGACTGGCTCCCCGTGTTACATAGTAACGCCCCACCAGCTATCTGTTTTACACATGGTAGTATATAGACGTCTATGCTACTTTTTCATTTCATCCCACTCTTTCCCTCCCCCACTGTGTCCACGAGCCCATTCTTTATATTTGCATCCTCATTCCTTCCCTGCAGATAGATTCATCAATACCATTTTTCTAGGTTCCATATATATGCATTAATATAAAATACTTGTTTCTCTTTTTACGACTTACTTCATCCTGTATAGCAGGGTCTAGGTTTATTCACCTCTTGGATAAGTTTTATTTGACTTTTGCCCTGGGACATTTGTTGTTAGATTTATTTCTAGATACTTAGTTTTTTGTTGCTGTATTTCCTAATTGAAACATTAATGAGTTTTGTTTTTCCCTAATATTTAACTGCAATATCAACTCAATTATTTGGTATAGTAATTTGTCAACTAAATATTCTGGATTATCTACATAGACAAGGGTGGGCTTTAATGTAATTATGGTTTTGTGTCTCTTTTTCTAATTTTCTGCCTATTTTATAGATTTTTTTGTCTTAGGGCATTAACTAAAACTTAAGCTTGAAATGATAAATAATATTTACTTAATAATCTATATTTTTATTTTTCCATATACTCCTTAGAATGCTTATTCTATCAATGTTATCCTCTTTGTTTTCAAGCTCAGCTTTATTTTTTTTACTTTTAAGACCATGTTCTGGAATTTGATGCCAGAAAGGCAAGTTGCAGAGAATGTTTAATAGACCATCTTGAAAAGGAAATCAAAAGCTCATATTAAATTTCTAATTAAATCATGCACACTAAGGGTAGAGGATTAGTACCACCAAAAAAAGCATTCTCTGGGCATAAAAAAACCTTTTAAAATGACAGTTGAAATGCTAGCAATTTTCTTAGCCCTCATAGGCTTGTCTTCCCTGGTGGCTCAGTCAGTAAAGAGTCTGCGTGCAATGCAGGAGACCTGGGTTCAATCTCTGGGTCTGGAAGATCCCCTGGAGAAGAAAATAGCAACCCACTCCAGTATCCTTGCCTGGAGAATTCCATGGGCAGAAGAGCCTGGTAGGCTACAGTCCATGGGATCACAAAGAGTCGGACACGAATGAGGGACTAACACCTTCACTTTCATAGAGTCTTGCCACATTTTGGCATTATTCTTAAAAATTTAGATCTTTGAAACAATACATTTCTAAATAACTCAATATGTCAACCAATAACATATCTATTATGTTTATTTTTGCTTATTTGATTTTCAGATTTTATGGTTTGTAAGCATATAAACACCTGTTTGAATGAATTAAGGTTTCCTAGTATATTAAGAGGAGAGAAGGCCAGAGGACAGAGTCCTTAGAACTCAGTAGACTCTGCGAAATATTTTCTTAACCCAAAGCACTCAGCTTGTCCAGGGGCAGCATGAGATTGGAACCAAACTCTTATCATGTGGTTTCCCTACCACCTGGTAACTGCAGCAGGAAATAGATTTAAGGAAGGCTGAGTCTCTGGGGCATAAGCTTGCAAGTCAAGCCCTGTAGAGTATATATTTTAATCTTTATTTCATTGCAGATATTTAGGAGTCTGCTAAAAGCCAGGGACATTCTCTTCAGAGTTTTGCATAAATCCATATTAACATAATTTTATATTCAGTCGGGAGTTGGTGATGGACAAGGAGGCTGGGTGTGCTCCAGTTCATGGTGTTGCAAAGAGTTGGACACGACTGAGTGACTGAACTGAACTGAATAGGTATTATCAACAATCCCCAAATTTTCACTGGCTCCAATATAACCTAAGAATATCTATTTAGAAAAATTGTTTTACTAGATCCAAACAGGTGACTTGTGCCACGAAAGGTGAAAGACATTTTAAACATTTTTCCCCTCTCTCAATTCTTCTGTCTGTTCAAAGAATTTTTGCTACTGAAACTGTTTTCTGGAATTCACATATATTGACTCTTACTTTACTGAGCTGTAGAGTAGAAAACAAGGAAAGCCTTTATCAGTATAAGGTGACGAAGTTTGTTTATATTTATGATGTCACTTTGGGAAATACAAACTATTGAAAGACAATATATTAAACAGAAAAAGTATTCTATGAAGCTGTGAGTGAACTTCTTGAAAAATATATAATATTAATATATATATTATAGTATATATCATATCTACTATATTTACATTTAGACATTTTTATATATTTACACAATATTGGAGAAGGCAATGGCACCCCACTCCAGTACTCTTGCCTGGAAAATCCCATGGATGGAGGAGCCTGGTAGGCTGCAGTTCATGGGGTCGAGAAGAGTCGGACACGACTGAGCGACTTCCCTTTCACTTTTCACTTTCATGCATTGGAGAAGGAAATGGCAACCCACTCCAGTGTTCTTGCCTGGAGAGTCCCAGGGATGGGGGAGCCTGTTGGGCTGCCGTCTATGGGGTCACACAGAGTCGGACACGACTGAAGCGACTTAGCAGTAGCACACATTATTCATTTACTATATACATTATGATTTTAAGATATATATTGTATAAATTAAATTCTTAAAGATATTTATAAATATTTTTGTTTATATATTTTTATATATGTTTATAAATTACATTATTTGTTTACAAATGATGTCATGTTAAGGTATATAACTCAGTACTGGTAATCAATAAAATGAGAAGAAAATTTCCACCACCTACTTCCTTCAGTTTTTACTGAAACATGATTTATTTCCTTAGATGTTTGATCATTCCCACCATAATTTTCTATTTGCTGCTGATGTTTGCTTTCTTTGATTCTACTTTATATTACATACCTGCCATTCTATTGTAGCCTATATATTTTTATATATATTTTCATTTCTCACTCCTTTTGCATCTGTTCAGCACATGTGTATGTGACTCCCATTTTTTTTACGTCAATATACTTTTCTTTTTTTTAAACAACAATTGAAAAGAGCTGTCACTGACCTGACCATAGGTAGTTATAACCTCTTTCTCACAAACCTTGAGCTTAGTGAAAATGTCCAGTTTTTCCTCTATCATCAAAATATTGCTAGGGAAGAGAAGCTCCTATTTTCAAATCTGAGTGTACTTGTTAAGATTCATAAATGGAGATCTGGTATTCTGTACATATAGCAATGCTGTTACATTTATTTCTTTGAGGAAACATAATTCTTTGGCATAGTTCCATTTAGCCTGTTCTTAAATTACTTTAAAAGATCTGTGCAATTTCTTTGGGGAACAATAAAAACTGATATTTAAGAATTAGAAAAGTCTTTCATTTCTGAGACAAAAAAGCCTTACTTAATTTAGCAATTCTTCTGGGGACAACTTGTACCTAATTTTGGTTTGGTTTGGGTTTCCTTCTGGTAAACCAAGTCTCCACTTTTCTACCACCTTTCTGCAGCTTTTTTCTGGGAAGTCTTAGAGACTATTGCTAATGTGTTGCTATTTTATTTTTGCTATGTGCAGACAGCAATACTTCCTCACCCGCTGCCCCAGCTACCCTAGTGAATGCTCATTTCTGAGGGGTTGTTTATCTCTCCTGGGGGAGATGTTGGCTCATTCAGTAAACAGACATCCGGCTCCTGGCACAAACATTTCGAGGGAGTCTGAATCTCAGGGAAATTTAACAGCCTCTTTGTAGAATTTAACGGAAATTTATTTTGACCTGCTCCACGATATGCTACTTAAAAAAAAAGAATCCTTTGCTGTACACTTTGTAATTTTTTCTCCTCTCCTCATAACTGGAGCTGTGTGAAATTCATTTTTGCAGACAGGCTGAGAACAGATCTGCAGCTCTGCCAGATGAACAGCGTGGTAGATACAGCTGCTCATCATCAGGGCAGGACTTGCTCTTTGGGAAACTGGCTGGGCTCAGCTAGGGTAAGAAGATATCAGACAGGCAGATATTAGCTCTGTGTTAAATGGTAAACAGTGTAACCAATTGAAGGAAGTAGAATATTAGCTCTGGAGTGAATGGAAAGAACAATGGTTGAGTTGCCTTTTGGGGAAAGATTTAGATTCTCCTATGGCATTAGAGATGAAAGAGGGAAATGGACCATATATCTTGACATTTGGGGGGATGTTTTAAAAGGAACAAAATTGTAAAGATTGGTTTTCTTTATATATAACGTCAGTAAAATAGCACAGAGGCTTTCCTCTGATCTTCACTTTCATGGCCTGTGTAATGTGTTGCATCATCAAAAAAAGGATCATGTTTAAAGGTGGAAAGGATGTAGAATTTGCTCACATATATTAAACTCAGGCATATTTCCAGAATTTTATTTATTATTATATCCATTCTCAAAGAATCCAGGTCCTTCACATGATTTTTAAAAGGTGACTTATTTCCAACAGAGTTTTTTTTTTTTTTTAATAAAAATTGTTTGTGATACTGTGTTAAAATTTAAAGAATACCAATTGCAATAAATGTTGGAAATTCATATGCTGCTGTCAACTGCTAACGTTTATGAAAACTCTGCTTTTTAATTAGACCAAGGTTCCTTAACCTCAACACGACTGACATTTTGGCCTCTGCTGTCCTTTGTTGTGAGAATGCTCTGTTTGTTATAGAATGTAATGCCTCCACACATCATAAACTAGAAGCATCCCACAGTTGTGACAGTGAAAAATGTCCTAAATGATAAAAGTTGCATGGAGGTAAAAATCACCCCCATTCAGAAATGAAAGTCATGTTTACTAAGGGTGGTAGACATGCAGCTATTTGAGATGGTGAAAAGGGCTTGGGCTTTTTATTGAAACAAAACTAAGTTTGAATTCCAGGTCTATCATTTCATACCTCTGTGAATTTGATGAATTTACATAATCTTCAAGAGCCTCATTTTCTTTCCTGAAATCTATGAATAATAAACACTAAAATAAATTGCATGTAAAATGCACAGTAAATAAGTGGTAACTTAAAGGCTCCATTGATTTTATATTTAGCAATATTTATCTTAATTAGAGTGCAGGCTCACATTAAAATACTTTAGTTGAGTTTCAAGTAATAGCTTTATCTTATATATTAATCACCAGTCCCAACAGCTACCTAATTGAAATGATAAAGAAACAGAAAAAGAGATATTTCTACAGTACAAAAAGAACTAAAAGAGGTAAGTAGCAGACAAATAACTTCAGCTAATATTTGAAGAACTACAAGTGAATGGGGGAGTGACGACTGATGAAAACTGAATGCATTATTTATGCAAGGAAGTTATAAAAATCTGCTAGCTAATAGACCTCATCCATACACTTATTACTTACAGTTACTTTGTTGTTGTTGTTGCTTTGTCTTTAAACATGAAACAAAGCTCATCAATATTTAGAAATGTCTCAAAAGGGAAAAAAGAATATTTAAATGACCATTTAAAAGAATATTTAAAAATGATTTATTTTTAAAATAAATTCAGGTGTTTAAGATAATTTTTTAAAATTGGTATATACAGTTTCTCCTCTACCTTATATAGGAGACAAGAAAATAATATAATTAAAGAAACAACTAGTTAACAATAAAAGCTTTTCAAAATTAAAAGATGATTTCTGAAATTAAAAAAAAATAAACTATGTATAAGTATATGAAGAGGAAATTGAGCAAGTCTCCAAGAAAGACAAAAAAGGCAGAGATTAAAAATAGGGGAAAGAATAGACACTGACTAGTAATACAAATTTCCATCACATGATTAAATAGATAAAACAGATTAAAGAGAAATCAGAAAGCAGAGGAAAGTACACCATTGCTTAACAATAAAGATGAGTTATTTGGAACTAAAATGTGGAGATTTCAAATTGCAAAGACCCATCAGGGCTTCCTTGGTGGCTTAAATGGTAAAGAATCTGCCTGCAGTACAGGAGACCTGGGTTCGATTCCTGGGTCAGGAAGATCCCCTGGAGAAGGGAATAGCAAACCACTCCAGTATTCTTGTCTGGAGAATACCATGGACAGAGGAACCTGGGATGGTAGAGTTGAATACAACCGAGTGACTAACATTTTCACCAAACAAATCCAGCAAACATGTTGGAGGGCAGTGCCTGCTCCCCTCTGCAGAACTGCGGAAAATGAGAACATTTCAAAAGGGCCCAAAGAGGAGAGGAAAAAAAACAAAAAGATATAGAAGAAGAAGAAACACATTGTCAGAAGACAATAGCAAAAGTCAAAATTAAGAGACAATGATATGAATCTTTTGGATTTCCAGGGGCAAATGATCTCAGTGTGTAATTCTGTACCAGTCATGCTTTTATACATTAATTGGGACTGACAACAGATATCTTGCATATGTAGTTACTCAAATAATGGATTCTTCTTTTCTTTAGGAAGTTGTCTGGAGGGTAAATTTGAGAGGAGTTGAAAGAAAATTTAGAAACTTAAGTAGCTGGGAGCTATAAAATAATGAATAAAAGTATAAATGTAACAAAGGTAACCAATGATGGATCTAAAAATAGTAATATGACCATCTGCAAGAAAAATGGAGGGAAGGTGGGCATATGCAGGTATTACAGGTAAGTGAACTCTTTAGTCATAGGAAGAAGGCAATAAATGACAAAAATTGAAAAATATAGAAAAGACGATATAAATACTACTACAAATTTTCTGAAGACAACATCAGAAAAAATATTTAAAATAAAAAGTATTTAGCTTAGTGGAATAAAACTGTAGTTAGGAAGGGGTATATGAGGAAATACTGTTTTTCATTACAAGTCACTTTATAACATTTTAATATTTTTTATGTATGGATTTTTTAATTATAAAAAATATTTTCCAAATCATCATTCATATATGAAAAGACACACAGTAAATAATCCAAAAAAATAGAGTTTACTTGTAATCATTTTCTGAATTCAAATGTGAACAGGGATTAGGGAATTTGTCACCTTCACATATAAGAGCCAAACCACCCTTCATCACAAGCTAACTATAGCAGAAGATATGCACATAGCTTTTGTTTATTTTTATTTGTCTATCTATCTTTACCACCCTCTATTCTTCCAATCTCACCTGGTTTTCTTTATCTATCCTTCACCCCTTCAATCTTTTCATTCATTTATAATGCAATAAAACAGGAAAACCTTTGGAAGCTAGTGCCTCTATAACCACTGCAAAGAAAATGAAAACCCCTAGGATTTACCTTGTTGTGGGGAAAAGGTTAATGCAAGATCAGACAGAGAGGGTCTGAATTAGACCCAGCAGCAATAATAACAGTTCAGTTCGGTTCAGTAGTTCAGTCGTGTCCGACTCTTTGCGACCCCATGATTTGCAGCATGCCAGGTCTGCTGTCAATCACCAACTCCCGGAGTTCACCCAAACTCATGTCCATCGAGTCGGTGATGCCATTCAGCCATCGCATCCTCTGTCGTCTCCTTCTCCTGCCCCCAATTCCCCCAGCATCAGAATCTTTTCCAATGAGTCAACTCTTCACATGAGGTGGCCAAAGTACTGGAGTTTCAGCATCAGTCCTTCCAAAGAACACCCAGGGCTGATCTCCTTTAGAACGGACTGGTTGGATCTCCTTGCAGTCCAAGGGACTCTCAAGGGTCTTCTCCAACACCACAGCTCAAAAGCATCAATTCTTCAGTGCTCAGCTTTCTTTACAGTCCAATTCTACGTTCATACATGACCGTTGGAAAAACCATAGCCTTGACTAGATGGACCTTTGTTGGCAAAGTAATGTCTCTGCTATCTAGGTTGGTCATAACTTTCCTTCCAAGGAGTAAGCGTCTTTTAATTTCATGGCTGCAGTCACCATCTGCGGTGATTTTGGAGCCCCCCAGAAATAAAGTCTGACACTGTTTCCCCATCTATTTCCCATGAAGTGATGGAACCAGATGCCATGATCTTCATTTGCTGAATGTTGAGCTTTAAGCCAACTTTTTCACTCTCCACTAGTCACTTTCATCAAGAGGCTTTTTAATTCCTCTTCACTTTCTGCCATAAGGGTGGTGTCATCTGCATATCTGAGATTATTGATATTTCTTCCNGGACACTGAGCCCCGAGAGCAGGCACCGTGTGGGTCAGGCAGTCCCAGGCAGCGGTTCCTCTGAAGGGCTCAGGAGCCTGCAGATCCAAAAGGCCACGAGGAGGGCACCATGGGCAGGCCATCGCCCCCAACCCTGAGCCCCTCGTGCACACTGCCCCGTTCCGGAAGGCGCCCACAGTGGGAGGGGCCCGCCTGGCCGCCAGGCCTTCCGAGGCATCACTCCCCACCCCTGGGAGGGGCTGGGGCTCTTAGTGAGGGTCAGCTAGGAAACGGCCAGGGCGTCCTCGTGCTCAGGTTGGGCTCAGCTCCCGCCTGTGCCTCTGTCCCCCTGGGGATGGGCCTCCAGCCCCCCTCACTGCTCAGGGGTAGCTTCCCCCTGTGGGACCCAGAGGGGATAAGTGTGGCCTTTCTCAAGGTCACTGGAGAGCTGGCCATCCACTCGTGTCCAGCTCCAGAGCTCGAGGACCCCACAGGGGCACCTCACGGCCTTCAGATCTGCTTTGCATACTCGGCCCCTATGAGCTTCCGCTCAGGACGCGAAGGAGAGCTGACCGCAGAGGTTGGAGGTCATGGTGTGCTCCCTGGGGACACACAGGTGACCTTGGACCCTGTGTGGGGTCTGGGACCTCCTGGGCCTCCCGCGAGGTGACCTCCTGGCCCCAGGTCGCCCCTGACACGCAGCCCTGCAGGGTCAGATGCTCAGAGGACCCGTCCCCCGAGGCGTGGCGCGGCACTCGCCCCCGGCCTGCCGGCCCCCTGGGTTCCCAGACGCCGGCGCTCCGGGCACTCTAGTCTTTTAATTGTCGTGCCAACAGCAGCCCTCCTGTCTCTGTTCTGAAAACAGGCCTGGGGCCCATCGGGAGACAGAAGAGATGCTTCCTCTCCGTCACACCAGCAGCCGGCACCACTGGTTTTTAATTACTGCAGAACCCCAGGGTGCTTCTCGCCTGCTTCTGGCAGGAACCAGTAAACTCGCCCGTCCACGTCTGAGTGACGCGACCAGAAGCCCCCGGGTCCCGGGAGGTCCAAACCGCCCTTCAGCCGCAGCGCCGGACAGGGCCGCCGCCTGGGGCGGAGAAGGTCCCCTCCACCAGGCCCGACTCAGCCCCGGGCCCCACGGCTGCCCTTGCGGCCAGGGAGCAGGGCGGGCCGGTCGCCAGTCGGCCGTCCTTGGGGGCTGAGGGTGGACTCTGAAGTGTCCCACGCCAACCACAAGCACCGTCAACAGACACCTGCTGAGCGTGAGAGGGCTGTNGTTGGCAATTTGATCTCTGGTTCCTCTGCCTTTTTAAAAACCAGCTTGAACATCTGGAAGTTCACGGTTTATGTATTATTGAAGCCTGGCTTGGAGAATTTTGAGCATTAGAGATTTACCAAACATCATATAAGATATGGCACTTTATATTCAAGAAACTTAAGTGATATTAAGTAATTTGATGGTGTATTTTGAGGAAAGGTATATCAAATATACCTCTTAACCTACAATCCTGTTACTCATTTCTTTTGTGCAATAGGAGCTGGATGGTTTGGGTGGGGCATCATCTAGGAAGTGGTTGGAATATTGTTTTTTTTTTAGGGGAAGGAATTCCCTGGTTGTCCAGTGGTTAGGACCTGGTGCTTTCACTGCACTGGCCTGTGTTCAGTCCCTGGTTAGGGAAATAAGATCCCACAAGCCACGTGGTGTGTCTAGAAAAAGAAAAATGAAGGAAACAAGAGAATTAATATGTATTGATCACACCTTCTATCTGCTAGGTGGTTTGCATTTGGTAAATAATAATATGATGATGATGAACGTGACATCCTCATTTTAAGTTGAGACCCAAGACTAAAGATATGTTGAATAATTTGCTTGCGCTCATGGAGATGATAAAAGCTAGTTCTTCCTTACTGCTCCCTTACTGTTGAATTTTTCTCCTGGAACTGATTTGGCTGGAGCAGAAAGATGGATCTGTTTGAAGAAACGGAGCCACCTGAAGGGACGTAGCTCTTCAGATGCCTCTCTGACAGCATATTACACTGATGGACATTGCTCATTAGGGATGATGGGGAGGTTGGGCTTCCCTTGTAGCTCAGTCGGTAAAAAATTTGCCTGCAGTGCAGGAGACCCGGGTTCGATCCCTGGGTTGGGAANATATATATATATATATGTTATGATACACATATATAGTATACACACACACACATTTTATTTTTTAGTACCAATTTATTCGGCTCAGTGCTTGGTCTAACAAAGGTACCAAAGGATTGTTTGTTTATTGATTATTTTATATTCCATCTATTTGACAAGATATTTATTTATAGTGGCCTGCCTTAGAGTCCCCAAACAGTGTGGAATATAGATGTTTTTTATTAGATACTTTTGAGTTAAGTTGAAAGTGTCCAATCACAGCATAATAATTCATAATGATCAAAGAAATGCCCTTGAATTTTCATACAGATCTGTTGTTAACTTAAATAGTTTATGCATATGTTTATGAAGTAAGAAAGCTAGAATAAAAAGCTATTTTTATACATGTTAAAGACATGAAATAACATGAGTCACCAGATTGGATTAAATTGTAATTACGTTTTTTCTCTATGATACTAGAACTCATTTTAGTGAAACTATTATATTCTTTCTATTTCATTTTTATATCTTCCTTTGCTTCTTTTTGTCAAATATCTCATTAATTTTCTCAGTATTATATTTAGATAATTAAATAGTTTTACTCTAGAGTAAGGTACAGCCTCTGCTTATTATTTATATAAGTAATGCCAAACAAATAAGAAAACAAGTCCTTCTGGCTTCTGCTTTAGCTGTGGACCTGTGCTGACTCAGAAAAGAAAATAAGGGTCCAAAGTGCTTCTTACACATGATCTTACCCCATTGCCACTGTAAGATCGTTCACTGTAGAGTAAGTCACTGTAAGATCATTCACCTTTTCTGATGTGGTTAGGACCCAGTCTGCACTCTCACTTACCTGGGAAATGCTTCAGGTCTGATTTTTATTGTTCATTTCTCATCAGTTTCTATTTGAATTATACTGAATAAAAAGCAATAACTTAGCCATCCCTTTAATGATGATTTTCAGCATCTCAGAGATGCTACTCACTTTCAGAATGAAAGAAGACACATGATGTGTAAACAAAAGTGGTTAAACGAGAGTTCTAGATAATTTAAAAAATGCTTCCCTTCCTCCCTCCTGCAGTCTAAGAAAGCAAACATCCAAATCAGGGTGGTTCTTAAGACATTTTGAATATTTCTATTTTGTTTCCTTTTCATTTTATTTTCTAGCTTACTGTTGCCAAAATATAGAAAAATAGATTTTATATGGTGATTTTATTGTAAGAAATTTTATGAATTTTCTTGCAGTTTCTCATAAAATTAATCTGTTTATTGCTTTGGATTTTCCCCCATATCTAATCATATCTTCTGTACATCTGCAAGTAATACTGGTTTGTTTCTTCCTTTGTAATATCTTTCTTTTTAACTATATTAGCTAGCTTCAACAGAGCTACTCTAATTCTCAAAGGGGATGTCTTAAACACTTCACCATCAACTCGAATCTATTTTATTGTTTTTACTTAGTGATATCAATTATCGTTTAGGAAAGGTTTCTGGTGTATTAAAAATCAATATTCTGGTTGTATGCTTGATCTCACCAAAAGTTTTTCTGCATCTTTTGATGGGCCATATGCTTTTTCTCCTTTTGGTAAAAATAGGAGATCATTAAAATTTATCTTCATTGTTAAAATTGCTTTTTAACTCCTGAGATAAAGCCAGATGTGACAATGTATTATATTTCATGTAGATGTATTCATTGCTGGAATAAATTTTGCTTATTTTCTAACAGAATTCAATTGTTTGGATTTTCTTCTTAAATGTTTGATAAAATTTATTGGTGCAGTTGTATGAAAACTTTTTTCACAATTGATCTAATTCTTTAGTAGTTAAAAAACCCCCATGTTTCCTACTTATTATTGAGTTAGAGTTGGTAAGTTACATATTCATTTAATTTGGCATTTCTTCTAATTTTCAGATTTACTGGCAGAATATTCAAAACACCCACTTAGTGTAGTTTTACAATCTGTGATATTTGTAGAGATATTTCCATTCTTTCTTGACAATTATCCAAAACTGTTTATTATTTTTTTGTTAGTCTACTTGGTTCTTTTTTTTTTTTTGGTATTAATGTATTTTTTATTTGCTATTTTCAGATCTTTTTTTTTTCTTTCTATGGTATTTATTTTGATTTTCTTTTCTTGCTAATTTTTAGGATAGTGATATATTGTAATTCACTGATTTTTCACTTTTCCAGAATAGAGGTAAAATGTTTAGACTTTGGATTCTGACTGACTGGTTAAATGTGGCGATATAAAAAGTAAAGGTCATCTGAAAAGTGGAAAAAAACACAGCTCAGGAATTTCATTAAAGTTTTCTTATTCACATAAATCTATACTAATAAAGTGAGTTCTAAGACTCAAAGTTTCATTGGTACAACATACTAGTGAGTATTTGTGTATAGAAGTTTGTGTGCATGTGTATGTCTTACTAAAGTCTCATTTTCACTCTTTTAGAACTCATAACCTTAAATTTAGAAAAAAGTTTTTGAAATGCATTTCTATTTCCGAAATTAGAAATTATTTCCTATTTTGACTCTGCACTGACAGTTGCAATTAAAATATGTTGCTTCTTGGCATAATTATTAATAATGTCATCTTTAATTTTCAAAAGTTTCCAGTTTGTATAAGAGATATGGTGATTATAATAAATGAATACTCATTCTTGAGTTTTTAGGCTAAGTTTTATAATTCTCAAAAAAGTCTTCTGTAACATCCCACATTAGATCTGGCCCCATTACTATAGCACTCTGAGTTTCCCATTTGTAATATTGTACCTGTATTAGTGGTTTGCTCATCCTATCTATTTCCTGCTACATACAATGCTAAGAAGCCTGGAACTTTGACCATTTTATTAAACATTGTAAACCCCAGAACCTAGTATAATGCATAGAAAACAGTAAATCCTCAATATTTTTGTTTGTTTTTTTATGGTTACTTTTTCATTTTTAAAATGAATTAAAGAAGCAAACAGTTTTGTTTTATAGTTCAAAGAATTAAGCAGAATGTGTGCAGTCTAGGTGAACAATTGTAAAACAGGAACAGCTATGCTATGCCCTGGTGGCTCAGACAGTAAAGCGTCTGTCTACAATGCAGGAGACCTGGGCTCGATCCCTGGGTTGGGAAGATTACCTGGAGAAGGAAATGGCAACCCACTCCAGTACTCTTGCCTAGAAAATCCCATGGGCGGAGGAGCCTGGTGTCCATGGGGCCGCAAAGAGTCGGACACGACTGAGCGACTTCACTTCACGCATAGGCATTACAGAACAGTCTACTGAATCCTTTAGAGACATAATGCTAGATAACTTCTTTGGCTTTGAAGGTAGATTATCACACATCTATCTTCTCTTTCTTCTTCTTAAGAATATCCCACACTCTAGATATTAATAAAGCTTTATGCGTGTATGCATACATACACAAACAGAGGGAGAAAGAAAAAAAATGCACCTAATTGCTAATAGTAACTACCTCTGCATGTCAAAATCTGTTTTATTCTTTATTTTTTGCTACCTTTCAAATGATTTATTTTATTTACAGATATAAAATTTTATTTTTATTACTTATTACTTGCATTTTGAAACAGCCTAAATATTCCAAACATTGAATAGTATGCCTTTAACATTTAGCTAAAATTTTATGTTATTAAAACCACAAAAAGTATCTATTTGAAGAAATAAATGGGTTGTCCACATACAGGTGTGATTTTTTTTCAGGAAGAATTAAGCTAAGGATATACATCCTTTTTAAGTTAGGTAGTGATCGTAAAACATATATTTATGAGATCTGAATGTTAAAACTGACCACACATAATTTTGGACAATGATCTTTGTACCAAAAAGTCCACAGGCAACATGCAACACATTCTTTTAATGTTTGCTATGCTCACAATGTTATACAATAGATTCATAAAACAAAACTTCATTTTCTATTTCATATTGTATAGAACAAAAGGTATGTTTATGTTTATATATATGTAAGTTTATAAGTATATAAACGAGTTGTAAACTCATGTGATAGATGAATGTTCACTAACAAATATGAAAGAAAAAATAAAGAAGAGAAAATAGATTTTCAGATATTAATATACCATTAATGCAGAGTATAGAGCAATATTGGAGTATTCATGCGATTGCTGCAATAAATCTTTTTTTTTTTTCTTTTGGCTAAGGACAAGAATGGATGAGCATTCAAGATTAAACCATGAGATAAAAGAGAAAAGAGAATTCTACTGGATTTATTGTATTCTGGCCCATTCATCTTAAAATGTTTTACTTACATGGAATAAAATTGCAAAAAATCAATCATCTAGGAATTAGAATGTTTACTTGTAAAAACATAAAAATAAATTCAGCTCTTGTTTACAAGTCCATTTCTGGGCATACACTCACATAAATTCCACTTTCTACTTGAAATAAAGGTCATGTAAAGCAAGGAAATCAGCAGAATGTAGATTCATTGTTTTCCCTTGCACACATCAGAAAATGGATTACTGTCAACAGTATTTTCATGACTGACTCTGGTTGCTAATTTTTTTTTACACATCCAGACACACAAGTTAGGTCAATAAAGAGAAAATTTTTTAAATAATTATTGTTGGGAGTCAATTATTACCAAATCAATTCTGTATAAGAATAAACAACAACATAAATATTATAATACTTTTCTCATTTTTTATGCTCTCAACAGAAGCAGTTAACAGGAATATTTCCCCTTGTGAACTGACTCTAGGATCAGGGTTTAGAAGTAGATGATAACAAGAAGAAAAATTATTCCAATTATTTTTTGAGACTTACTGCTTAGCTTCCTTTTTATGTATCTTACCTTTTTATTTTTCCTATCTTTTGTCTAATAACGCCAGAAAAGAAGGTAGATGGACATCTCTTATGAGTGCTTGTAAAATACAGAAATATTACTGGAGAAGGGAATGGCAAACCACTCCAGTATTCTTGCTTGGAGAATCTCATGGACAGAGGAGCCTGAAGGCCTACAGTTTATGGAGTCACAAAGAGTTGGACATGACTGAAACAATTTAGCATGCACACACTGTTATATACTGCTGCTGAACTGGTCAACGGAAAATATGCCAGAGTCCTAGCTGAGGTCAAGAACCCCTATCTGGGCCAGGGAGGTTCTTTTTCCAATCAGATTCATGTGGCCGATTACAAAACAGATGCTGAGATAGCGCAAACTTTATTCAATGGCCAAAGAATGGAGAAGCAGAAACCTGGTTCACAAATCAACTTCTCAACCCAGTTTAGAGTGGAGACATCAAATTTAAAGGAGGGTAGAGTTAAAAGGGAAGGAATTGGGAAGAGTGGGAGGAAAATTCTTGACTTATCTGAGTACAGGATTGTTGTTTGGACCCATTACTGATGCAACTCTCATTTTCAGTCCTTGTATGAACCTTTTCATTTGTTGTCATGGCAACTGGCAACTGCCACTGGGTGGTGTGTCATTTAGCTAATGTATTACAATGAGTGTATAATAAGGCTTTAGGTCTGCTGGATATTCTATCTTTCTCTTCTTGGGTCTACTTGGTTCTAACCAGTTCCTTTTTTTTTTTTTTTTTTCAGATTCCTCCTGAAACTTAGATAAGTGTAATTGGTTTCTCTTCAAGGGAGGGGCAGGGGTATGATTCAGGGGCAACAGCCTTGGTACCAATATTAAAGAAGCGCTTATGGTCTGATCTCACTGCCCACTTGAACAAAATCGTTATCCAGTGATTGAAATTTAAAGTTGATAAGGAGCTTTGTCAGACAGATTTATAACTGGCTACCTTTTGAGAAAAGGTACCTCAGGGTTGATCAATGCACTCAACTAGAACCACCTATCACTGCACTAAACATCATGATTATATTTGTTATTTTATTCCATTCTTCCTCTGATCTTGGAATTCAAGTCATCTCTGACTGGTCTTGTCCTGACCCGAAGTGCAGCCATGCAAGCCAGTGGAGCTTGAATTTTTTCTTTACTTGATTTGGTCATGTTATTAAAATTGATTCCATTAGCCCTGAATCCTATTCACTCTCTGGAAACCTCCAGGGAGCAGGGGCACTGGCGGAATATTGACATCTGTTGTTGCTAAGGCTGGAGGAAGTTTGAATACAACACATCTTCAAAAAAGATAACTAAACACATAAAAAAGAGACAAAAGAAATTGCAAGGAAGACTTGTAGTTGGTGTGCAGTTTTTAGACTAATTATATTTCCAGATGCAGAGAAAACAATGTATCAGTTCAGTTCAGTCGCTCAGTCGTGTCCGACTCTTTGCGACCCCATGAATCACAGCATGCCAGGCCTCCCTGTCCATCACCAACTCCCAGAGTTCACTCAGACTCGAGTCCATTGAGTCAGTGATGCCATCCAGCCATCTCATCCTCTGTTGTCCCCTTCTCTTCCTGCCCCCAATCCCTCCCAGCATCAGAGTCTTTACCAATGGGTCAACTCTTTGCATAAGGTGACCAAAGCACTGGAGTTTCAGCTTCAGCATCATTCCCTAGTGTTCTACAAATCTGCATTGGGCTAAAACAATTTTTAAATGCTATGCACACCTCTCTATCCACATACACACACAAACACTCTTCCACACTCTCTCCTCAGCCACTTGCATGTTGGAAAAATGCAAAATAGATGAAAATTCATTTTTTAAAATGCTAGTCACTCAAAACTATGTTAATTTTGACAGTTATTTTTTTAAGTTGGAGTGTAATTACCTTACAATGTTGTGTTAGTTTCTGCTGCACAACAGACTGAATCAGCTATATGTATACATATATTCCCTCCCTCTTGAGCCTCTGTTCCACTCCTCTAGGTCATCACAGAGCACCGAGCTGAGCTCCCTATCCTATACAGCAGGTTCCCACTAGCTACTGATTTTACACATGATGGCACCCCACTCCAGTACTCTTGCCTGGAAAATCCCATGGACGGATGAGCCTGGTAGGCTGCAGTCCTTGGGGTAGCAAAGAGTCCAACACAACTGAGCAACTTCACTTTCACTTTTCACTTTCATGCATTGGAGAAGGAAATGGCAACCCACTCCTGTGTTCTTGCCTAGAGAATCCTAGGGATAGGGGAGCCTACTGGGTTGCCGTCTATGGGATCGCACAGAGTCGGACATGACTGAAGTGACTTAGCAGCAGCAGCAGTGTATATGTGTCAATGCTGGACAGTTCTTCTTTCTTCTTTCCTCTCCTATCTCTAGGAACCNTAGGGATAGGGGAGCCTAGTGGGTTGCCGTCTATGGGATCGCACAGAGTCGGACATGACTGAAGTGACTTAGCAGCAGCAGCAGTGTATATGTGTCAATGCTGGACAGTTCTTCTTTCTTCTTTCCTCTCCTATCTCTAGGAACCCTGCCCTCATCTCAAATAAACATTCGCCAAACTTAACAACAGCAACAAAAGGCTAATGACCTCCTAAATGCTCTTACAAACAGAAGGAATACAAGGATGACTAGGAAATAGCCTTTCCTGTAGGAAACTCACTACCTAATAAGTCCTTTGCTGTAACTTCTGGCAAGGAAGTGAGGAAGGTTTGGGTCACAAGGGGAATTAGAAAGTAAATTCTACCTGTTTGCCTTTCAGCAAAAAACAGCTTATTTTCTAATTGAGGAACAACAACAGGATAGTTAGCAGGGTAATTTTCATTGAGCAATTATTATTAGCAAGGCTTTAGTCTATTAATTTCATATGTCAACTCATCTACTTCTCACAATAAACTTATTTGATTATTATTTTAATCTAACTCTTTATACTCCTATTGCTAGACTGGTAGTCTAGATAACAGGAACTCAGCAGCCAGGCACTGAGAAGCTAAATGCTTTCCATAGGAGATCTGTCATCACTCCACGTTAGGGATGAGAAACAATGAAGCCCAAGGACTTATCTGCTTAACCACAAACTATTAGCAAGTAAGAGTCAAGTGGCTCATATGACAGAAATCCTTAGAACATTTTGACTAAATATTTCTTTGCCTTTAATAAGAGAGATGAGTACACTACTCTGTGCAACCCCATGGACTGTAGCCCATCAAGTTCCTCTGGCCATAGAATTCTCGTGGCGAGAATATTGGAGTGGGACGCCATGCCCTTCTCTGGGGGAATCTTCTTGACCCGGGAATCGAACCCACATCTCTTAGGTCTCCTGCATTGGCAGGTGGGTTCTTTACCACTAGCGCCACCTAGGATGCCCCAGTAAGAGAGATAAGTACAATTTTTAAGAAAATTTTTCTTTTGTGGAAGAATAGTGAGAAGCCCTCATCAGATACTACTCTTTGAAGAGTTTCAGTCATGCTGGTATTTAATACATTAGTGATGTAGAAAATGTCTACAACATTTCATAAGATACTGCAAATCAGTTATCACGTCACTGATGAAGAATTACCTAGAAAGACCAACATGATTTTTTTCTATTTTCTTTTTTTTCTAATGACTCAAGAGTTTTTAAGATCAGATATTTCTTTTTAATTTAGTAAATTACTTAATGTTGTACCTGAGATTCCACCTGTGCACTGATTATAGGTGAGAGGTTTTGTGAAGTGATGGGGAGGGAGGAGGAAGAGATTTAAATAGCTCAAAACATAGTCTTTTTATCCCTCTTCTAAAAATATTCTCCTGATTTGTACTGATTAAATAAAATGTGAATCAAATTTACTGTTTATATAGCTTAAGAGATCAGCTTTAGAGGATTTTGTGCCTTTTCAAGTAATTGCTGGCAGAGAAGGGCAAAGGGGTGGTAATCACTGGAAGATTTATTAAAAGAAAAGTAAGCCTATTTCGATTCTAGCTAAAGAAAAGGAATTACCGAATGCACACAACATGTACAGTTGTGCACACGTGTGTCTGACTGTGTGTGTGTGGTGTGTCTGCATCTGTGGGGCTTGAATATAATTACTTATTACTCAACAAAGCTACAATAAAAGACTTCACTTCAAAATTTTTAGGATTAAGCAATGGTCCAACAAAACTGACATTTATGTCCAAAACCATGTGTACTGTATGCTAAGTTACTTCAGTTGTGTCTGACTCGGGGGCCCTATGGACCATAGCCCTCCAGGCTCCTCTGTCTATGGGATTCTCCAGGCAAGAATACTGGAGTGGATTGCCATTTCTTCCTCAAGGGGATCTCCCCCACCGAAGGATCAAATTGGCGTCTCATGTCTCCTGCATCAGCAGGCAGGTTCTTTACCACTAGTCCCACCTGGGAAGCCCCAAGAGTAGCAAGGCTAGAAGTTTTTCTTTGGGAGGGAGAGTCACGGTTGCCATATGAATCTCTGAAAAGTTAATGTAATTTAGGCTTGTCCTCCAACTGCCTACTGACAGTGCACTGACTTCAGAAATGCTAGGTGAAGACTGTTTCATTATAAAGCTAAAGGAATACATATTCTGACATCAACTTCCAAATAGTTTAATACTGCCAAACTGCTTAATACTTACTGATGTCATTATACATTGTAGGAGTGGGAAAGAGTATGGGAGGGTCTGTGATACTGCGAGAAAGATGGCTGAAACAGAAGGAAATGGAAATTGCTGATCTTGGGATGTAGGGAGAAGCACACAGGGAAAAGCAAGGCGATCCACAGAGCCGTGACCTGCTTTTGAAATGGTGGCGTGTCAGAGCCCTGCTCACAAATCAGTGCTTTCCAAGTGGACCTCTCTTCAAAATCCATTTATAATGCCTCAGTCAAAATCGATTGCATCTTTATTCGCCTAACTGCTGAGTCTTTTGTTGTTTTTCAGTCACTAGGTTGTTTTCAGTTGTTTCCAACTTCTTTGCAACCCCATGAACTGTAGCACATCAGGCTTCCCTGTCCTTCACTGTCTCCTGGAGTTTGCTCAAACTCATGTCCATTGAGTCAGTGATTCCATCCAACCATCCAATCCTCTGTCGCTCCCTTCTCCTCTTGTCCTCAGTCTTCCCCATCATCAGGGTCTTTTCCAGTGAGTCAGTTCTTTGCATTAAGTGGCCAAAGTTCTGGACCTCCAGCTCTAGCATCAGTTCTTCCAATGAATATTCAGAACTGATATTCTTTAGGATTCACTGGTTTGATCTCCTTGCAGTCCAAGGGACTCTAAAGAGTCTTCTCCAGCACCACAGTTTGAAAGCATCAATTTTTCGATGCTCAGCCTTTTTTTAGGGTCCAACTTTCACATCCATACATGACTACTGGAAAAACAGCTGCTTTGACTATATGAACCTTTGTCAGCAAAGTGATATTTCACTGTCTAAGTCTGTCATAGCTTTTCTTCCAAGGAGCAAGCATCTTTTAATTTCGTGGCTGCAGTCACCATCTGTAGTGATTTTGAGCTCCTTAAACCTCAGTTTATCTCCTGCCTTATTTGGCTCCTTGTGTATTTACTTTTGCATACGACTGTTATCTGTTATGACAGCCAGAAAGGCCATGGGTTATGGAATCAATATGCCTGGTTTGTATCCTTGCTCAAAGGCTGGTGAGTTCTCTGTTTTGAGCAAGTCCACCATCCTGTACCTCAATTTCCTTCTCTGTGAAACAGGTATGTTAATAGGACCTACCACACAGCATTGTTTTAACAATTAGGTTAATTTAAATAAAGTAAATAGAACACAGCTTGGCACATAGTATTTGCTTGTTGTCATTATAATAAGTAGATTGAATTTTTAAAATTTTCTACTTCTCCCACCAGACACACTGGGTATGCTACTTGACCATTCAAAAGAAAACCAGGAAAGCCTTATAAAATAAATGGAAGCAATGATTAATAACATATTCTACTTATAAGATTTTGAGTTCCAGTCTACTCCTAATAGAGTATCTCACAGAAAAGTACAGAACTTAATTTAAGAGAGTATATTTTTAGCCTGTCTTATAAATAAGAGAAACAGAGTAGTAAAAACTAATTAAATCAAACTTCTTTTTCAGTATTTAAATAACTTCTGCCTAGGGGCAATAGAAGCTAGAGTGTGTCTTCAAATATCCCGTAAAACATAGGACAAGAGAATTTATCCAAAAAAGCCAGCAATAGAGACCCCCAGTTGGACAAACTACTTATTTTAATATATATGCAACATGTTAATCAACTATAACTTTAGTGTCTCTTATGCATCAGGTGTTTGACATGTGTTGGATACACAGAAATGAATTTAA
Source organism: Neotragus pygmaeus (assembly GCA_006410875.1). Lineage (NCBI taxonomy): Eukaryota > Metazoa > Chordata > Mammalia > Artiodactyla > Bovidae > Neotragus > Neotragus pygmaeus. Next base: position 1,295,520 of record SJYV01019240.1, read on the forward strand.
TTTTGTCTTTCAAACTTGATAGACGAGAGAGCATGGTGAGTTGAGACGTAATCACAGAAATAAAAGACAAACAACAAAAGAAGATGGGAATGATGTAGAATTTTAAAATAATAAACATCAGGCTGGAAAAATTCAGAGAAAGGAATGCTGAATAATTCCTCAGAAAGGAGGTCTGGTTGGTTTAATTAAGATGGGGATTAGACTTTGAATAATTTGCAAGGATTTCATCAGGTGATACAGTAGGTAGTATTTGATACTGTAGGTGACACAGTAGGTGATTACAGTAGGTAATGATACAGAGACATTATCAACAATGATTTAAGGAGATAGAAGTGCTCTAGAAGGATCTAACAGAGATACTAGTGTCACTAGTGATACTGAGGAATTTAGGAAAATGAAGCTGAAAGGATCAGTGCAACATACTTTGAAAGCTTCACTAGGACTTTATTCCATTGGCAGTAGGGCTACAGAAAATATTCAAGAGAATGATATTCTAGAGAGAATTTTGGAATATAATTCTGATAACAAGGTGAGTCATAGATTGGAAAAACATATGTGATGGATTAAGAAAATACAATTAGAAGACCACACTATTACCCTTGTCCAGGAGAAGTAAAAGGGCCTACAGAAGATGGTGGTAGTGGGAAAAGATCAAAGGGTGAACCTAAAGATACATTATATAATTGTCAGAATTTCAATGTAAATGGAAAATTTTTGAATGAAGAAGGGGAGACTCAAAGATGGCTCTGATCTTTCTTTTATAACAAGTTAAGAACATGATTCCATTCATTGAGATGGGGACAGTGGAGGAAAAAAACTTTCCAGGGGTTGGGGTTAAAGTTTTCAGTTTTGAGGAGGTTTCAATTTTCCAGGGAAAGAATGAGACAGTAACCAAGAGACCATTGGCTTTGTGAGTTTGAGGCTCAAGAAAGGGTGGAGGAAGAAGAAAGATCTGGGAGCTTCTAACAGCGTATTGTTTGAAATTATGGAAGAAAATGGCTCTAATAAGAGCTGGAGGAACAGAAGAAGCAAGATTTCTCTAGTTTGCACTGTATAAAAGACACTATATAGACTGTTTAACTATATTGTTCAATTTAGGTCAAGGTCACAGTTGTAGACATAGGACAAAGCAGCATTTACTGCATGTATTGATGAATAATATTTAACTCCAGGAGGGACTTCCCTGATGGTCCAGGGGTTAAGATTTCAATGCAAGGAGCACAGGTTTGTTCTCTGGTGAGGGAACTAAGATTCCACATGCCTTGTGGAGTGGCCAAAAATAAATAAATTTAATTTTTTTTTAGAAATTAAAAAAAAAAAAAAGACAGGAGAGCAGGGACAATCAACACCAGGATGCAGAAGCACAAAGTGAGTCCCTCTGAAGACAAAGGGGGAGAATATTTTCAAGGGAGGTCATAGTCAGTTCTGTCACATGCTGCACAGATACTGGGTAGAGGGAAGACCTGGTGTATTTTAATTAACAATTAGGGTTTTGATTCTGATTTATTTTTTGATTGACTGCAATTTCTGGAAACATAGTTCATTTTTGTAAAACATCAATTAATTATTTAATTTTACATCCTCCTTGTTCCTCTAGTCATTGAGTGATCCTGGGAAAGAGCCTTAATGAACCCAGCAGTCATTGGGAAGGTTATCATTTAATTGACCTCTGCATCCTGATTATCTACTCCTATTCAGAGTAGGATTCTAGGATCTTCAACTGCTTATACTATCAGCAGTGGCTGCAGAGTCTACTATGAGAGCCAACTGAGAAAGCTAGGGGAAATGAGAACAGGAAATTGGGTCTCATATTTGGCCAAGTCTTTATTTTTTCATTTGGATCTACAGGGAGCAGTAATAGGACTGTACAGTCAAAAAGGATTTTCCTCTTTTCTCTGGAAAACAACTAAAATTTGTCTAAGATTGTCTACTCTTCATATAGGTTACGCCAAAGTTGGAAAAGACCCTTGGTGGCCAAAGTGTCTTTCTGTGCATAGAAAAAAAGAAAGTAAAGTCTCTCAGTCGTGTCCAACTCTGTGCGACCCCATGGACTGTAGCCTATCAAGCTCCTCCATCCATGGGATTTTCCAGGCAAGATTACTGGAGTGGGCTGCTATTTCCTTCTCCGGGGATCTTCCCGACCCAGGGATCGAACACGGGTCTCCTGCATTGCAGACAGACGCTTTACCATCTGAGCCACCAGGGCTGTTAGTTATTCCATTTTGTCTGAATATTTGGCAAATGTTAAAGTGTCATTGACTCATCTGCTATTGGAAAGGTCTTTGTTGGGATGGGATGTGAAGAAGAAAAATGAATATATGCAGAATGCTTGTCTCTATTAAGAAGTGAAAATGTATCTCCTTTGTTTCCACAAGGAGTAAGCAAAAAGATTAAAGGACAGAAAGCAAAGGACAAAAAAGCAAGCAAAGAAAGACCCTCTGGGCAGTGGTGTATTGTTGAATTGGCTCACCAGAAATAAAGAAAATCTTGTTTTGTATTATCTAACATTTTCTGAGTCACACTCTCACCATGACCAGTTTCAAACTATCAAGAGTTTAACCACCAGTTTGCAAAATGTCTGAGCAGTTAATAATTAGGTCGAGTAAGCCATGCAAGCTAGTTTCAGCACTCTGCTGCCTGTGTGTGTAGCAGGGTGGGATGGGGGGTGAGGCGGGGGCTGTTAGCTCAGCGAATCAGGTGTATTTTTTTCATAGCATATTTGCCATTGTAAGGAATCATCTTTGTCTTTTTATCTTCCTTTCATAAACTGACCTATGGACTAGAAATAATTATCAATACCTCAATAATGTTTGTATTATTTTATTACTTTCTGAAGTATGCTAGTCCTTCTCTGCTCACAAGGCAGAGGAAAAGGACAAACCTTGAAGGACAGATTTCATGTTCCTTTCCTCCCAAAAGCACCTGTAAATAGAGTCCCTGAGTGCTCGGAATAGACTTTGTTTCACAGTAAGTCTAAAGCAGACCCTTGTGTATCTGCTGTTTTTAGACTTCATCAAGGCATTTGTCTTTACTGGTCAGATATTTCAATTCATTTTTCAATTAAGAGAAATGTCATCCAGGCAACCTTAAATAACCTCTCAATTCAAAAGAGAAAAACAACTGAAAAATTAGGATTAAAAATCGTTACATATATAGGTTATTTTTTAAGTGAGAGCCTAGGAATAAATAAAAATTATGATTTTTAAGTTGTAGTTTAAAAATTCCACTGTCAAATGCGAGGATATATGAATCTTAGTGATATAAAATTAAAGAGTTTATCATAAACTATAATCAAAATGAGGAGCTGTTATTTTTAAGCTTTGGTTTTTCATGAATTAGTATTTTATAAAAAGCCATGTAAGGAGATGTTGAGTTAAGTTTTTCTTTATTAACATTCATATCACAGACTCTGTTATTAATATATTTTACTACTGTTAAAGGTTTACTGACTTTGTCAACACTGGGAGAAAAAAATGACTTTATATAATCATCAGTTACTGACAAGCAGTGATTCTCTTGCTTTCAAGTTTTGCTGAGCTACAGAAAAATGCCTATAATTAAGGCACTTGTGGTTTTCCTTGTTCAAATCACCACTCAGCTTAATTAAGATACTGCTAGTGTTAATTGATATCCTAAAATATGCTTTTATAACTTTGCTCAGTTCAAGTTTCTACTGATCCATGCATCACACACAATTATTTAAATAGAGATAACATGTTTGGAGAGTAAAGCTTCTTAGGAATACAAAGCTGTCATATTCGAACAACCAGTGTTTAAGAAGTCATTCATTTTGGCTATTTTGATAGTAATCACAAATGTCTGAAGACGTAATGGAGGGATGGGAAAAGACAAGAAGGGAACACATGGGGAATTTTTCCATGTTTCATTTTTAAACTTTGAGGGCCAACTGGACAGATTTGGAGGGAGAAGTAGGGGATTGTGAATTGCAACAAGTAATTGTATCTTTCCTCAGCTTCATACTGCCTGGATATTCTGGTTCTGGAGCACTTAATGAGCCAAGGTTAAAAAAAGTCTCTGCTAAACTCTCATCAAAACATATGTAAACACTTTCTCTGCCACTCACTAATCCTGATGCAAAATAATGTTAAAAAACATCTCCCAAGATGTTGTAATAAATGAAGCTTTGTCACATTATAACATGACTGTGTTAATAATAAATATATTGAAGGCTTATTTGATTTAAAAAGTAAATACTTAAAAAAGTTAATCTTGATTAGTTAAATTTTTTTTTTCTTTTCTGCTAGTCCATTGTGAGTATGTGTGCAGAGTGTATATACAACTTTGAGTTTTCTATAATCCCTTATCTTTCCCAAACAATTCAGATAGTGTTAACTTCTCTCTAGTTTGAGATGTAGGATGATAATCTGATAGCACTCTGAAATTCTTATTCTTCAACTCTTCTAAATATCTTGAGCTTCATGTAAAAAAGCTAAGGAATTAGGATTCTTATCTTTCATAAATGTTCTCAGGTTTGGTAAAATATGACAAGTGATAGATTTGTTATTAAGGTATTCATGCCATTGTCACAACCTCTCTCTTTTCAAATAGTGAGATGTTACTCTGGCAGCTTGGAAATTTCCTAAACTCATTACTGAGTGACTGAGAATAGCTCTGATGCATCTGTTAAATATTTCATAAAGACAAGGCAAATAAAGTAGAAATTACCTTGTGGAAAAACAGGATACCCTCAAGCAGTCAGAGGTTCTCACCAATATCCACTTTGAATAATTTATCTTCCTGCCATTATCCAGAATATAAAAATATATTCAAAGTCTCCAAAATGTTTACCCTTACTAAAAGCAAAGCCAAAAATCAAAGAGCTTTATTAGTAAGTACTTGATAGTTTGGCAACTCATTGCATGAATTTAAAATACTCTTACCTTTCAGTTCAGCCAACATACTATTCTACATCAAATATCTTCTACAACACAAAATATTAAAAATCTTCTGCAATGTACAGTTATTTTTATTCCAGAATAAGATTTCAGGGACAAAGTGTTCATTTTTCAGCTGCACATAGTGTCTATCATACAAGCTCTCCTTACTTGGCATAGTTTAAAAAAAAATAAAGATTCTTAAGGCATCTTTATTGTTTTTCTTTTGTAAGGTTTCTTTTCTCATCATTGTTGGGACATCTTGTTGATTCCCTCTCCTCTCTTTCTTTCTCCCTCTCCCATGTCCTATATAATACACCTCTCCCCCACATACACATACAAACACACAATTCTTAGATCCCTGTAGAACCTGGATCCTTTCCTTTCCTGTGACAATTTTAGGGTTATTCTCATTTGACTTGATCCTCTACACAGTTAAATGCATGTCTCCTAAACTCTTGTCCAATACACTTTGCAATTGTCTCTGATTCTGGTCATTTTCTTATGTATTTCCTTGTTGTCCTGATGTGAACATTGCATTTCTGAAAGTACATTCAGCATCATTTAGAGACTGATATATAGTAATTTTCAACAAATGTTACTGATCCTATTACTATTATTACTACATTTTCTTCCCAACCAACTGATTTTCACTCTTTTGGCGTTTTCCCTTTACTTTCATACAGAAACTATCCCTAATTCCTTATCTTTTGGATTCTTCCCAGATATTTCAAAGGAAATCTAAAACTTCCCACCTTCCCAACACACAAACACTCACACACATAATCACAAACACACATGTACATATAAACATCTGGTCCATAATATTCTATCCTCTTACAATACCTAAGTTAGTTTGAGAATTTTCTGTCTAACTATATTATGACCTTAATTTAATCAATCACATGACTATAATTCAATATATTGTTGTTGTAGTTCAGTCACTACGTTGTGTCGTCTTATTTGCAACCCCATGGACCACAGCATGCCAGGCTCCTCTGTCCTCCACTGTCTCCTGGATATACTCAAATTCATGTCCATTTAGTGAGCGATGCTATCTAACCATCTCATCCTCTGCCAATCCCTTCTCCTTTTATCTTCAATCCTTCCCATCATCAGGGTCTTTTCCAATGAGTCAACACTTTGCCTCAGGTGGCCAAAGTATCGAAGCTTCAGCTTAGCATCAGTCCTTCCAGTGAATATTCAGGATTAATTTCTTTTAGCATTGACTGGTTTGATCTCCTTGCAGTCCAAAAGACTCTCAGAAGTCTTCTCCAGCACCATAGTTCCAAAGCATCAGTTATGCTGTTCTTGTTCAGTTTCTCAGTCATGTCCAACTCTTTGTGATCCCATGGACTGCAGCATGCCAGCCTTCCCTGTCCCTCACCATTTCCCAGAGCTCGCTCAAATTCATGTCCATTGAGTTGGTGATGCCATCCAACCGTCTCATCCTCTGTTATCCCTTTCTTCTCCTGCCTTCAATCTTTCCCAACATCAGGGTCTTTTCCAATGAGTCAGCTCTTTGCATGAGGTGTCCAAAGTGTTAGAGCTTCAGCTTCAGCATCAGCCCTTCCAATGAATCTTTGGAGCTGATTTCTTTTAGGATTAACTGGTTTGATCTCCTTGCAGTCCAAGGGACTCTCAAGAGTCTTCTCCAACACTATAGTTCAAAAGCATCAGTTCATCAGTTCATCAGTGCTTAGTCTTCTTTATGGTCCAAGTCTCACATCAGTTATGTTACAGAATTATTTTAAAAAGTAATGAAAGCAGGTTTCAAGAAAGTTGCTGCTGCTAAGTCACTTCAGTCGTGTCCGACTCTGTGCGACCCCAGAGACGGCAGCCCACCAGGCTCCTCTGTCCCTGGGATTCTTCAGGCAAGAACACTGGAGTGGGTTGCCATTTCTTTCTCCAAGAAAGTTAAAATCACACTAAATGCAGGAGAAAAAAGGCAAAAAGAAAGTCAAATTAACTTCAAGATGATGACCCATTGCAAAGCCTCCTTTGTACCTACTGCTCTGTTCTGGATTCATAAACATGATTTTAAAAAACATAATGCTAAAAGACTTGGAAGATTCACTGTAATTTTGGGGAAAAGTTTTCAATGCGATTTACAAATTGATTAAATAACCTCCTGGCAACACTAGCAGAATATTACAGGGTCAGCTGGAAATTTTCATGTTATATAAGCCAATTTATTTCTTTAAGGATGCTACTGAAAACATATATTTTAAAGATATATTTTTCTTTCCAAAATTAAAAGAAATGTAAACCTAGATTTGTACCATTAGCTAATTCATGCTGTGTGTATTAGTTGCTAAGTCGTGTCCAATTGTTTGTGACTCCATGAACTGTACCCTGCCAGTCTCCTCTGTCCATCTAATTCTCTAAGCAAGAATACTGGACTGGTTTGCCAATCCCTTCTCCAGGGGATTTTCCAGACCCAGGGGTTGAACCCAGGTCTCCTGCATTGCAGGAAAATTCTTTACTACCTGAGCCACCAGGGAAACCCCAATTTATGCTGCTGCTGCTGCTGCTAAGTCTCTTCAGTTGTGTCCGACTCTTTGTGACCCCATAGACGGCCTCATACCAGGCTCCTCTGTCCCTGGAATTCTCCAGGCAAGAACATTGCTTAGTTCAGTTCAGTTCAGTCACTCAGTTGTGTCCGACTCTTTGTGACCCCATGAATCGCAGCATGCCAGGCCTCTCTGTCCATCACCAACTCCCAGAGTTCACTCAGACTCACGACCATCAAGTCAGTGATGCCATCCAGCCATCTCAGCCTCTGTCATCCCCTTTTCCTCCTGCCCCCAATCCCTCCCGGCATCAGAGTCTTTTCCAGTGAGTCAACTCTTCTTGTGAGGTGGCCAAAGTACTGGAGCTTCAGCTTTAGCATCATTCCTTCCAAAGGAAGGATCTCCTTTGGATCTCCCAGGGCTGATCTCCTTCAGAATGGATTGGTTGGATCTCCTTGCAGTCCAAGGGACTCTCAAGAGTCTTCTCCAGGACTGAAACTGTTTGTCCCAAAGGAACTTTCTGAGATGAAAAACATATTCCTTATTTGCACTGCCCAATTGTTTGTCACTAGTTATTGAACCTTAAAACGTGGTGTGATTGACAAAGTAGACTTGATTTTATTTCATTTTAATTAACTTATATTTAAATAGCCCTATGGGCCCCGCAGGGCTTCCCTGGTGTCTCAGATGGTAAAGAATTTCCTGCTCGCGACGCAGGAGACATGGGTTCAATACCTGAGTTGGAAAGATCCCCTGGAGAAGGGAATGGCTATCCACTCCAGTATTCTTGCCAGGAGAATTCAGTGGACGGAAGTGCCTGGTAGGCTACGAGTCAGACACGACGGAGTGACTAACACTTTCACACTATGTGCTCGGGGCTATAGTACTAGATGTCTCTGAAGCTTCAATTGTGTATTTTGAGCATTTGAGCTTTTCAAGATAAACTGATTCTATGCTTTTTGTGATGAATTAATGTAGTTAATGAAGACAATGAAATGTGTCCAGTGAATCTGAGAAACTTAGTCATAATGTCCTTGAAACTAAGCATTTGACACCAGAATACTATAAAATTCAGGGCAGGTATGTTTACTTTGGGTGAGAAGGTGACATTCAGTGTAGCAAACTGTTTAAACAGATGAAATATTGTACATGTATCTTAAACTCTCTTACACTAACAAAGTTAGTTGTACAACTAGGAATGCAATGTCCAATACGGTGACTATAAGCCACGTGTTCCTCTTGTACAAACCTGAAATAAATATATGTCAAAGATTTTATTTAATTCACTAATTGAATGAGGAAATTAGACAGATATTATAACTGATTTCAATGGAGAATCCAAACATATACCTTTATTGACCAAAAATATTGAAATGAACTGGCAAATGGATATAAAACTGGCTTTTACATGAGAAAGTGTTGTTCTGCCACTGAATAAAATCTGTTTGCATTGCCATCAACTTGCTATCACTTAGACTTCAATTTAATCTCTACAGAGTTGTACAATAGCTTAAAGAACACAGTCCTGAATATGCTACAGAGTCACATAATTTTCAGAAGCTCTCACATCCCATTGAAAGGATATCCAGTAATCTTCTTTACTTGTTTTGGTCTTACATTTCCCTTTAAATATAGGAGACTTCAGTTAGAAATAATTAAATTCATATCTCTGGGTGTTAGTCTTCTCTTATAAACTGGACCAGCAAAGAGACTAGCCAGTGAAAATGACAGGGAATATATCTCAGAAAATTTCTATGAACATGTCTTAAATCCATAGGTGAAATGTAGGATAAGAAAGAAATAATACGAAAGTCAGTCAGTTAGCTAATTAGTATTAGTTGCTCAGTCATGTCTGACTCTTTGCAAACCCCTGGACTGTAGCTCACCAAGCTCCTCTGTCCATGGGATTATCCAGGCAAGAATACTCGAGTGGGTTGCCATTTCCTTCTCCAAATAAGGAAGTTCCGTTCAGTTCAGTTCAGTTGCTCCGACTCTTTGCGACCCCATGAATCACAGCACGCCAGGCCTCCCTGTCCATCACCATCTCTCGTTCACTCAGACTCACGTCCATCAAGTCTGTGATGCCATCCAGCCATCTCATCCTCGGTCGTTCCTTTCTCCTCCTGCCCCCAATCCCTCCCAGCATCAGAGTCGTTTCCAATGAGTCAACTCTTCTCATGAGGTGGCCAAAGTATTGGAGTTTCAGCTTTAGCATCATTCCTTCCAAAGAAATCCCAGGGTTGATCTCCNCCCTGGGATTTCTTTGGAAGGAATGATGCTGAAGCTGAAACTCCAGTATTTGGCCACCTCATGGGAAGAGCTGACTCATTGGAAAAGACTCTGATGCTGGGAGGGATTGGGGGCAGGAGGAGAAGGGGATGACAGAGGATGAGATGGCTGGATGGCATCACTGACTCGATGGATGCGAGTCTGAGTGAACTCTGGGAGTTGTTGATGGACTAGGAGGCCTGGCGTGCCGCGATTCATGGGGTTGCAAAGAGTCAGACATGACTGAATGACTGAACTGAACTGAACTGAATATTGTAAGACATAAATATTTATTCCTTTTATAGACAAGACTAAGGAAGAGTAAGACCAAGCATCTTTTTCTTAATAGGTATGTGTATGTATAATTCTGTAGTCAGTTTTGTATTTATCGTCACTAATATACATGTGTAACTGCCCTGGTGGCTCAGATGATAAAGTGTCTGCCTACAGTGCAGGAGACCCAGGTTCAATCCCTGGGTTGGGAAGATCCTCTGGGGAAGGAAACGGCAACCCACTCCAGTACTCTTGCCTGGAAAATCCCATGGACAGAGAAGTGTGGTAAGCTACAGTCCATGGGGTCACAAAGGGTCGGACACGACTGAATGACCACTTTCTCTCCAGAGCTGGAATTACATTTTGCTATATACAATTTAAGAGTAAAGCATTAGAAACAGAGAAAATGACCAACATCATATAACACCTGATTGACTTGTGCTGTAGCCCCAATGCTTTTTCTGTTATTTTGGAGGATGAGGAGTGTACCATATTCCTGGCACCTGAATCAGCATCTGACACATAGAAGGGCCAAGTAAACTTCTAGTAAATGAAGGAGAAAACTTTGAAAAAGTAAAAACTTGATTTTTAAAGTTAAAATTTAGAACTCAGGCTCTTTTTCAGATGAAAGCATGCTTTTAAAAGTTATTTTTTATTGCATAACATACCTATTTCTCACTCCATTCCCAGGCCATCAGGAGGCAGTGTGTATGACAGGGTTTTAACTTCCACCTCCTTTGAACTTTGGCCTTCCATTGTGGCTCAGCTGGTAAAGAATCCAGCTGCAATGCAGGAGACCTGGATTCAATCAGTATTCTGGCCTGGAGAATTCCATGGACTGTATAGTCCATGGAATTGCAAAGAGTCAGACAGGACTGAGCGATTTTCACTTCACTACCTTAGAAATGAGGCCAGAGTAGACTTTCCTTCTGGCACTGAACAGTATAAGTCACTGTCTTTACTTATTAAACACAAGGCATTATCTTACCTTTTTATTTATAAACAAACAAAAAAAACAATTACCAGTCAGTTGTTAATCAGAGACCTCTCCAGCTGGGAGGAAATTAGCCATTATTTCAGTTAAACCTTGGAGAAGGAAATGGCAATCCACTCCAGTATTATTGCCTGGAAAATCCCATCGACAGAGAGGCCTGGTAGGCTATAGTCCATGGGGTCGCAAAGAGTTGAACACAACTGAGCAACTTCAGTTCACTTCACTTCACTTCAGTTAAACCAGTTTACATTCATCCTTACTTAGCACAGGACTCCAAAGGTGTGTTTTCCTCCTAGGCAAGAACTCGGCAATGATATTTCACCAGGAACCAACCAAAATGTGGTTTATTGTTGGCTGCATCTTTTTTCTTGCCAGAGGCTATGGATTAGTGAACTCATTACAGACTCAAGTGTGAGCACCATTAAGCATTGAGACCCTCAAGAAAATAACATTTTGTGTGTTCTGGCTTACTCAGTTTTTCTGTTTCTGCAAACACAATCAAAATTCCCTTGTGAGGACTATAACTCAGTCATCCTGTTGTATATCTAGGACTAGCACAGCAAATAAATATTTATGAGTAAATGACATCACGTGACCTTTCTTAGGAGAAGCAATGGAACCCAAATCCAAAACATGATCCAAATCCAGTTTGAGTTCAGTTTTCATGGGAAAGTTGGTGTCTGAATCTGTTGTTCTTAAATGAATGCTCAACCTTTTCCATCTGAAAAGTGAAGTCATTGCTATTTTTCTAAATATCTCAGATACAAAAGAAAATCAATCACAATAACAAAAAACCTTAAAAGAAAAAAAAAATCAGGTCAAATTTGCTTTAAACCAAACGCAGTGCTTTAGAATGTGTGTACTTTATCACCTTACCACTGATTTTCCTAAGCCAGTGTTCAAACTACCCGCACAATTGCACTCATATCACATGCCAGCAAGGAAATGCTCAAAATCCTTCCATCTAGCCTTCAGCAGTACATGAACTGAGAACTTCCAGACGTACAAGCTGGATTTAGAAAAGGCAGAGGAACCAGAGATCCAATTGCCAACATCTGCTGGATCATAGAAAAAGCAAGAGAGTTTCAGAAAAACATCTTCTGCTTGACTACACTAAAACCTTTAACTGTGTGGATCACAACAAACTGTGGAAAACTCTTAAAGATGTGGGGATACTAGATCACCTTGCGGTGGTTTAATTGCTAAGTTGTGTCCGACTCTTGTGACCCCATGGACTGTAGCCCTCTAGGTTCCTCTGTCTATGGGATTCTCCAGGCAAGGATACTGGAGTGGGTCTCCATTTCTTTCTCCAGGGGATCTTCCCAACCCAGGAATCGAACCCAGGTATCCTGCATTGTAGGCGGATTGTTTATTGACTGAGCTACAAGGGAAGCTGCCACTAGACTGACTTATCTGCCTCCTAAGAAACCTGTATGCAGGTCAAGAAGCAGCAGTTAGAACTGGACATGGAACAACACACCGGTTTCAAACTGGGAAAAGAGTATGTCAAGGCTGTACATTGTCATACTGCTTATTTAACTTATATGCAGAGTACATCATGTGAAGTTCTGGACTAGATGAAGCACAAACTGGAATCAAGATTGCCAGGAGAAATAACCTCAGATACACAGATGACACCACCCTCTTGGCAGAAAGTGAAGAGGAAATGAAAAGCCTCTTGATGGATGTGAAAGAGGAGAGTGAAAAAGCTAGCTTAAAACTCATCATTCAAAAAAGGAAGATTATGGCATCTGGTCCCATCACTTCAAGGCAAGTAGATAGAGAAAAAATGGAAACAGTAATAGACTTTATTTTCTTGGGCTCCAAAATCACTGCAGATGGTGACTGCAGCCTTGAAATTAAAAGATGTTTGCTTCTTGGAAGAAAGACTATGACCAACCTAGACAGCATATTAAAAAGCAGAGACACCACATTGCTGACAAAGATCAGTCTAGTCAAAGCTATGGTCTTTCCAGCAGTCATGTATGGATATGACAGTTCGACCATAAAGAACGCTGAGCACTGAAGAATGAATGCTTTTGAGCTGTGGTGTTGGAGAAGACTCTTAAGAGTCCCTTGGACTGCAAGGAGATCAAACCAGTCCATCATAAAGAAGATCAACCCTAAATATTCATTGGAAGGACTGATGCTAAGCTGAAGCTCCAATACTTTGGCCAGCTGACGTGAAGAGCTGACTCATTAAAGACCCTGATGCTGGGGAAGATTGAGGGCAGGAGGAAAAGAGGGCAACAGAGGATGAGATGGTTGAATGACATCATTTATTCAATGGACATGAGTTTGAGCAAACTTCAGGAGATAGTGAAAGACAAAGAAGCCTAGTGTGCTGCAGTCCATGGGTTTGCAGAGAGTTGGACATAACTGAACAACTGAACAACAACATGTGTTTTAGGAAAAAAAACTCCAATGAAAGAGATCTTGCTGGAAGTCAGAAGACACATGTCTAAAGAGTAAGTTCTACTGTCAACATCCCTGAGATTCCACTTCCGCATCTCTTTGGTTCCCGACACGCTGTGGAAGGTTCCTATTAGGATAAAAAAATATAAGAAATATAAGATGTATTGTACACTCTACAAGGTAGAGAATTGCTGTCTTTGGCACTGTGCAATGGAATGGCTAGTGACCTCTGAGTCAGAACTGGATGACTCTGGAGAAGAGGATTCAATGATTATACCATTCATCTGTCATCTCTTAAATAAAGGCATGCATTTAGAAATTCATTTTCATCATAGTACTCTCTGATTCTAGAGGAGCTAGGATTTTCAAACTTAAAATCAAAGAGCCCTAAGCCTCATTCATTCCATGAAACCCTGAAATTATTTTAATCACCCACCTTAGTATCTCTCCCTCAAACCCTAAAGAGTTACAGAGCAATTTTGGAATTTTTGTCTGATTTTATAGCCTTTCTTGGGGGGAGGGGGTGGGGCGGGGAAACCTGCTGATGTAAAATGACTGTTGAATGGCCCATTTAGTCTTCATTCTTTACCTTTATTTCATCTGAATAGTGTCTGTACAGTGGGAGTTACTTTTCTGAACTTAAAAGCGCTATGCTCAGGCATAGCCTCTTAGACTAAAATCTAGAGTTAAAATATTCTTAAGATTAAGGATCCAAACAAATAAGATTTATNAGTCTTCATTCTTTACCTTTATTTCATCTGAATAGTGTCTGTACAGTGGGAGTTACTTTTCTGAACTTAAAAGCGCTATGCTCAGGCATAGCCTCTTAGACTAAAATCTAGAGTTAAAATATTCTTAAGATTAAGGATCCAAACAAATAAGATTTATTTTTTAAAAAAACAAAAAGGGGAAAATTGGTAGTCTTTTGAAATTATTAAAGATATTTAAATAAGAAAAAATATATTGCTGGAAGAAATTATGTTGGTGGTAACAAGTGCCTTTTAGAGGAGAGGAAGTAAGTTGTTTAATATGACTGGTCTCTAATAAGGCTGGTCTGCTGCTATTGTATTCCAGCTTTGTAACACTTAATTTCTACTATCATAAGGCTGATTAACTGTAATCAAAAATTTGATGTTTGCCAATTATTATATGGCCTTTTCCCTAGTGTACTTTATTTAACAGATTCAATATGCACTAGGCCACTGTTTACACAATTAAGATGAAACAGAAAATTTTAACATATCCAATATAGCAAGTATTTTCCATGCTACATTTATCTAAAGCATTCAGTGACTTAGATCCATCTCAGTCTTTTATTTTCTTTGAATTTATACAGCATGTTGGTCAAAGTTTCAGTATAGAGTTATTTTTAACCAAATTGTCTATTCTTTTCTTTTAAAATGGCTACATGAAAACATAATTACCTATTTTACAATTACATATTTTACAATTCACTATTTTAATTCTACAATTTACTGGGTTTTAGTGTATGCACAGAATTGTGCAACCATTATGACAATTTTAGAACATTTCCATTATCCCATAAAGAAACACAACACAGATCAGAAGTCACTNATTTTGATGCTACTCCTTTCTATTGACAGAAACAGATATAATTGAACAGGTAAAAAAAAACCCATATGTCTCTGAAAGGTTTTTTGATTCCTAATGGATATGGTCTAGGCAGCACTTCCCAACCTTGTTGGCACTAGGGACCAGTTTTGTGGAAAACAATTTTTCCACAGACTGGGGTGGAGCGATTGTTTGGAGATGATCCAAACACATTGTGTTTACTGAGCATTTTATTTCTATTATTATTACATCAGCTCCACCTCATGCCATCAGTCATTAGATCTGGAGGTTGGGCAATCTACAGTGTTTTTCTTGTTCAGTTGCTAAGTCATATCTGACTCTAAGTAATGTTGCAACTCCATGGACTGTAGCACACTGGGCTTCCCTGTCCTTCACTGTCTCCTGGAGTTTTCTCAAACTCCTGTCCATTGAATCAGTGATGCCATCCAACCATCTCATCCTCTGTTGCCCTCTTCTCCTCTGCCCTCAATCTTTCCTAGCATTAAGGCGTTTTCCAGAGAGTTGGCTCTTCCAGTGAGTCTAGAGTAAGTAATTAAAAAAATTAATCAGAGGCTAATGTTTATTAGAACATGTAGAGTAGGCTTGGAACTGAGTAGAAAGTAGAGAACTAAACTGCTTCTACATTGAAGTGAAGAAATCCTGAGTTTCCAGAGGCAGGGAGAAGGAACATATAATTTTACAAGTAAAATCAGCTTGACTTTGGGATGATGGGAGCCTCTTGGATTCTCACTTGCACTACTGGATGAAAAGTGACACCATTCAAGAAAATGGAAATATGAAAGTAGAATTCAGTTTAGGACAAAAATCACATGTTAAATCCTGGAGCTGAGTTAAATCTATGCTGACTAGGTTTGGATATGGAATAACTCAATGCCTGTTCAGTGGGAATTATGGATTGGAATAAAATAGAAGATGATCTTGGATTAATCCTTGAGGAATTCCGTATTTAATAACTTGGCAAGAGGTGACTCTCTAAAGAAAATGAAGTAAATACTTAACTCACTAATAAGAATACAATTTATTCTTTATGCACTGACTGAATTGGCTGCTTTGTCAACCAGATTCTGGAAAGGAGAGGATGCCTGGTTCTCTAGGAGACTAGAGAAAGCTTGTGGTTGTAGGTTGCAACTCAGGAAAGCATTTCTTTCCACAAAAGAGCAGCCACCCTGCAGGTCCTTATGTTATTCATATCCCTTTTGGACAAATTTTGCTTGCCCACAACACAGTGAATTCTTCAAGGATGCCCTTTTCCCATTATTCCCTGTTGTTACTGTAGACTCTCTCTAAACCACATACTCTGATTTAATATTGCAATGAGCTTCTCTTTGAATGCATTTTCTCATGGCACAATTTAAGGAGATGGGTAAGGGTATCAAAGAAAGGTTTTTATTAGACTTGAATCAGAGTTGCTTGGGAAATTCTTCATGATGTTAAACACCTTCATCCTTCATAGGCAGGGTATGAATTTGGACTTGAAGTAGCAGGCATGCTGAGAGAGCAACATAAATGGATATGATCCATGCTGCAAGAGGATTTCCTAATGGAAGAGTCTAGGCAGAAATCAGTGGTATCATTGATGGTGTCTCACTGAGCATTTCAATATCAAGGATACTGGGATAGCTGCATTTCAGGACAACATTCTTGGACATAGAGAGCTGACATCATAGTAATTATGAAATAGTCACACATAGATCAATGAAGTCATAGTACTTCATTAAACAGATATGACTTAGAGAAGAAAGGACAGTCTTTGAGAAAAAGATATCTCCTTGGTGGATTCT
This sequence comes from Neotragus pygmaeus, assembly GCA_006410875.1. Taxonomy (NCBI): domain Eukaryota; kingdom Metazoa; phylum Chordata; class Mammalia; order Artiodactyla; family Bovidae; genus Neotragus; species Neotragus pygmaeus. The sequence continues at coordinate 1,312,252 of SJYV01019240.1, forward strand.
TCATATAAAAAGAGTCACTCTGTTAATGATCAGCTTCTTCCTATGGGTACCTTTGGTTCAGTTCAGTTCAACTGTTCAGTTGTGTCTGACTTTTTGCGACCCAATGGACTGCAGCATGCTAGGCTTCCTTGTCCATCACCAACTCCTGGAGTTTACTCAAACTCATGTCCATTGAGTCGGTGATGCCATCCAACCATCTCATTCTCTGTCGCCATATTCAATTTTTCCCAGCATCAGGGTTTTTCCAATGAGTCAGTTCTTCACATCAGGTGGCCAAAGTATTGGAGTTTCAGCTCTAGCATCAGTCTCTCCAATGAGTATTCTGGACTTATTTCCCTAAAGATGGACTGGTTTGATCACCTTGCAGACCAGGGGACTGTTAAGAGTCTTTTCCAACACCACAGTTCAAAAGCATCAATTCTTTGACACTCAGGTCATGTTTTTTCGTATATGATAACTGGAAAAACCAAAGCTTTGACTAATCGGAACTTTGTTGGCAAAGTAATGTCTCTGCTTTTGAAAATGCTGTCTATGTTTTCCATAGCTTTTCTTCCAAGCAGCAAATGTCTTAATTTCATGGCTGCAGTCACCATCTGCAGTCATCTGGAACCCAAGAAAATAAAGTCTCTCACTGTTTCCATTCTTTTCTCATCTATTTGCCATGAAGTGATGGGACCATTTGCCTGATCTTAGTTTTCTGAATGTTGAGTTTTAAGTCAGCTTTTTCACTCTCCTCTTTCATTTTCATCACGAGGCTCTTTAATTCTTCTTCACTTTCTGCCATAAGGGTGATGTCATCTGAATATCTGAGGTTATTGATATTTTTCCCAGCAATCTTTTTTTTTTAATTAAAAAAATTTTATTTTTACTTTATTTTGCTTACAATACTGTATTGGCTTTGCCATACATTGACATGAATCAGACATGGGTGTACATGAGTTCCCAATCCTGAACCCCCTTCCACTTGATTTCAGCTTGTGCTTCATCAAGCCTGACATTTCACATGATGTAGTCTGCCTTTAATTTAAATAAACAGGATGACAATATACAGCCTTGATGTACTTTCTCGATTTGGAACCAGTCTGTTGTTTCATGTCTAGTTCTAATTGTTGCTTCTTGAACTACATACATATTTCTCAAGAGGCAGGTCAGGTGGTCTGGGATTCCCATCTCCTAAAGAATTTTCCACAGTTAGTTGTATTCCACACAGTCAAAGGCTTTAGCGTAGTCAATAAAGCAGAAGTAGATGCTTTTCTGGAACTCTCTTGCTTTTTTGATGATCCAGCGAATGTTGGCAATTTGATATCTGGTTCCTCTGCCTTTTCTAAAACCAGCTTGAACATCTGAAAGTTCACAGTTCATGTACTGTTGAAGCCTGGCTTGGAGAATTTTGAGCATTACTTTGCTAACATGTGAGATGAGTGCAATTGTACGGTAGTTTGAACATTCTTTGGCATTGCCTTTCTTTGTAATTGGAATGAAATCTGATCTTTTCCAGTTCTGTGGCCACTGTTGAGTGTTCCAAATTTGCTGGCATATTGTGTGTAGCACTTTCACAGCATCGTCTTTTAGGACTTGAAAGAGCTCAACTGGAATTCCATCACCTCTACTAGCTTTATTCATAGTGATGCTTCCTAAGGCCCACTTGACTTCTCATTCTAGGATGTTTGACTCTAGGTGAGTGATTACACCATTGTTGTTATCTGGGTCATGAAGCTTTTTTTTTTGTATAGTTCTTCTATGTATTCTTGCCATAGTTATTCTATGTATTCTTGTCTTCTTAATATCTTCTGCTCTTATGATGTCCATACCATTTTTGTCCTTTATTGTGCCCGTCTTAGCATGAAATATTTCCTTGGTATCTCTACTTTTCTTGAAGAGAACTCTAGTCTTTCCCATTCAATTATTTTCCTCTATTTCTTTGCAATGATCACTGAGGAAGGCTTTCTTATCTTTCCTTTTCTTTGGAACTCTGCATTCAAATGAGTGTATCTTTCCTTTTCTTCTTTAGCTTTAGCTTCTCTTCTTTCTCAGCTATTTGTAAGGCCTCCTCAGACAACCATTTGGCCTTTGTGCCATTTCTTTTTCTTGGGGATAGTCTTGATCACTGCTTCCTGTACAATGTCACGAACTCCATCCATAGTTCTTCAGGCACTCTATCAGTCTAATCCCTTGAATCTGTGTGTCACTTCCGCTGTACCTTATCTTCCATTTTAAACTACATTATAGGACAAATATATCACAGACAGAAGGTGACTGTTCTCTTCATCAAGGTAGTCATGTTTCCCAGCTAAGATCTGTATGAAGAAAAGAGGAGATGGTGGAGACCTAGGATAAACAGGCAGTTACAGCTACCATTACTTAAGCTGCCCATTCTTCAAAAGACTGATGTCAGCCTTTGAAAATTTGGGTAATAAGAAGAATTTTGAAAGAACTGTGCCAAAATGGCATAAATGCTGGACCGGTGAAGTGTTAAACAGGAAAGTCAGTGGCGAGGAGGTAGGTTGGCATCACCTTTTCTCCTCTCTCAGGCCATGCATGGGAAACTGTGAGAGCAAGAGGCTACTCAAAGAACCCTAGTCTATCAGTCATCTGTTTTGTCTTCTCTGTCCTATTTACCAACCCTGCCCTCAACACTCATCCAAAACATCTTGGTCTGCATAGACCTGCAAAGTAAATCCTTAGCAAACCTGGCTCCTAGGCAGGCTCTAAGCCTCAGAGAGCGAAATCCAAGAAACGGCCACTTTACTGGCTTAATGAATATACAGAACTCACCATATCTCAGTTTTTTGCACTCTATGAAGCCAATTGAGTAATTTTTTTTCTAAAACATCTTCTAGGATCTTCGTCTATCTAGTATGCAAGAATACAAATTGGAGTTGTCATGGTACATTAAAAAAATATAGGTATCATATATGTATATACTATCATGTATCTATCAATTATCTATTATCTATCTATTTATCATCATCTATCTATCTACCAATAGATATATCTAGACTTCTTTCTTCCAATGTTAATGAAATTCTTAGAAGATTCATCTGGAAAACAAAGGCAGTCAACAATATTTTTCCTTCAGGAGCAAAATACCTGAGCAATAACTGTCAGCTCAAGAATAGTCATCCATTTATCCTTTCAGAAATAATAAGAAATGAGTAATAGGCAATTGCAGGGAAGGGTTTACCAAAAGGAGCAAAACTCCTCTCTCTCTCTCTCTCTTAATGTGCTGCACACAACCGGAAGTGGAGGTAGACAGTGAGCAGCTGGAGTGTGGTACTTACCCTGAAACCTTCTTGGCATTCACAGCAATTTCATCATCCTTAAATATGAGATGTTAACATTATTATTATTAGCACTGTGACTGAAAGACATAATGGTCACAGTATGAAATCAAGAGTGAGAGCCTGCAGAGAAGGGGGATGTGGGGTGCTCATTTCCTGGTAACCCCTAGATAAATGAGAACACTCCACCCCCAGGCTTACCACCCTGCTTCCCCATCCCACTTCCCTAAAATAATAGAATCTGACTACATCTCTGAACACTGTGTTTGTATAATAAGATACTTACACGATGTCTTTGTTAAATCAGGGGAAAAAGCTTTCTTTTATATATGTTGTCTTTGGCAAGCTCATCATTTCACAAACCAGTGTAAATTATCCTCTGAAATAGCTGCAGAAAGTCACAGTGATAAACAGTCTGGGGCATTTGTGTCTGTGAAATCGAAATTGTTATTGCTGGGTGAATATTCTATATTCTTTTCACATCATTCACCCATCAAGTGCAGCGCAGATATTTTTGTCAAGTCAAATAAAAATAAAATTTCTTATTTGATTGCATTTACCACATTATACTGAATAGTGATTTACCTTCTTATTCCAGATGTTCTTTTCCCAGATTCACTCTGCCTCTTTTCAGAATGTCTGACTACTGGGCACTTCACATTTCTACAGATGCTCAATCCTGATTTTAGTTCATCCTATCCCTTGTGGCACAGATGGTAAAGAATCTGCTTGCAATCCAGGAGACTCAGGTTCAGTCCCTGGGTCAAGAAGATCTCTTGGAGAAAGAGATGACGATCCACTCTAGTATTCTTGCCTAGAGAATTCCGTGGACAGAGTACAGTGGGCTATAGTCCATGGAGTCTCAAAGAGTCAGACATGGCTGTGTGACTACACTTTCATACTTGTTTATGCTTCATGCTACTTTTCATTAACTTCTTTTGGTATTTTCAGATAAATACTCAGAATGAAAATCTATGTCTGCACGTGATTCTATTCTCATGCTGCTTTAAAAAAAAAAAGTGTTCCCAGATTCTATGGCTAAACAAATAAGTTATTGAGATACGAGTCTGAATCTGTGAGCCAGCCTACGCAAACTCAGAAAATGTCTTGGTCACCGAGTTCTGCCTCCTAGACTTCTGCTTATGCATGTGGTTTCAGTAGCCACTGAGATACTGAGGGGCTTCTTGTGAAACAATGCCTCTCTCTAGAGGCTTTCCAAGAAGGACAGAGTGAGCTAGTTTGGTCTGAAAAAAAGAAAAATGACTACTCCTTTCAAGCTGGTAATTTACATAAAACTATTCACAAGAACCCACAACTGATAGCATTTATACATTTTATCTCCTTTTCAAATGAATGTGCTCAATCTTATTTTGTCCTAAAGCTTTAGGGAGCACATGTCTGGGTTTCCCAAGGACAGCCTTAGTTTACACCTGTTGTCCCAACAACTCATCTAATTTAACATTTGTCCCAAAATGTTAAATGTGAATATTCTGTTGTTAATAGTTACATTAAGGGAATTCCCTGTTGGTGTGGTTATGGCTCTGCACTTCTACTGCAGTGGACATGGGTTCAATTCCTGGTCGAGGAACTAAGATCCGGCATAAAGGCTAATCTTTCTCTTTTTGTTGACCTGTCTAAACAGATCTAAATTAGCAGTTTACTTTAAAAAACAAAATGCAATGGATGCACAGATAAAATAAAATACCCATAGATAGGATTGGGATGGGATAACTCCCTTCTAATCTCCTTTACTGGTGAAGAAATAATCTAGTTTGTGCCTGGGGCCCACTGGCTTTAACAGACAGCTTTGCTATCCCTAGGGCAGCAATCTGCAAGAGGCCTGGTCTCCAGGATGCCATTCTTCTGCCAAAGTAAAACATGGTGGGAAATTATAGGTTTAGATGTATGTGAAATGCATGCAAGGGGCAGGAGGAGCAACCCTGCCTAGAACATGGGATAGGCTAAATGACTTTACTGAGGTTTTGCAAGCATGATGTGTAAACCTAAAGTAATTCATTCAGTTTTTTGGTACTGCTTTTTATCCTGTAATAAACGAGCTTTGCTTCCTCAAGCTAGAAAATAATGAATGAAAAAATAAGTACTGAATTTCTGTTCCTCAAGAGTATGAATTGATACATAACTTGCAGAGAATGTGGACAAAGGACACTCATCAAGAGGCCATCATGATGTCCTGGATCACTAAACACTAGAAGAAAAGATTGTGTAACATCTCAGTCTTCAGAAGTTTGAGGTTACTTGAAAAGATTTTACTAAAAGATGGCAGTTTACTTCTTGCCACTTGAGTTACACATCATTTTGTAAAGCTTGATTTTTTTTTATACCAAATGATTGCTTTCAAATTTATCGTGACTCAATTTTTATTCTAAGTGTTTTTGGTCTAAATATATATCATGAAGTTATTTAGTGTGGTAATTCCGCTAGCGGTAGTTGAATTTTTCAAAGTTAAATAATCCAAGTTTTATGTTAGTGTCATCGTCATCATATGCTTATTTTGAAAATCAGTTTAATTCTGATAAGAGCTGATTTTGAGAAAAGTTCAGTATTTTTGGGCTTCCCTGGTGGCTCAGAGGGTAAATCATCTCCCCACAATGCGGGATATCAGGGTTTGATCCTTGGGTCGGGAAGATCTCCTAGAGAAGGAAATGGCAACCCACTCCAGTACTCTTGCCTGGAAAATCCCATGGACTGTCGTCCATGGGGTTGCAAAGAGTCAGACATGACTGAGCAACTTCACTTTCACTTTAAATAAATTCTTGAAATAAAAAGGAATCCTTTGGAAGCTTATTTTTTTGGAGATGAAAGATTTTTGCTACTGTGAACAGTAGTACAGGTGCAGTTTAGAAATACATCACTGGAAAAACTTTTTGGAGTGATCATAGGAATATAAATTTTGCTCTTTTCTAAATTTAGAACATAGTCACAGTAAAAATAGTATTCTCACTAAATTGAGAAAGTATAGAATTAAAATGTAACTGGAAATGGTCATATTCACACAGAAATAAATAATGTGTCCAAACTGTATATTTGAAAATAAAATATTTGGTAACTACTCTGTAGCTTGACAGAGTAGTTAGCAACTATTATACACACACACAGATAAACTGAATTGCAATATTTTGTAATGCAACGGATACTGAATGCGAGAAATGTATTAAGTAAAACAGTACGTACATTCTTTGCTACCCAGTATTACTCAGATTATAGAAAAGTTTGAGGCTTTACCCCACTCCAGTACTCTTGCCTGGAAAATCCCATGGATGGAGAACCTGGTAGGCTGCAAGTCCATGGGGTCGCTAACAGTCGGATGCGACTGATCGACTTCACTTTCACTTTTCACTTTCATGCATTGGAAAACGAAATGGCAACCCACTCCAGTGTTCTTGCCTAGAGAATCCCAGGGACGGGGGAGCCTGGTGGGCTGCCGTCTATGGGGTCGCACAGAGTCGGACACGACTGAAGTGACTTAGCAGTTGAAAAATTACTTTGTAGATCAACATAAGAATTCCCCCCTTGCTTTGAAACTGTTACAAAGGTGTGTGTGCTCAGTGGCTTAGTCGTGTCCAGATGTTTGTGACCTCATGGATTGTAGCCTGCCAGCCTTCGTCATGGGATTGTCCAGGCAAGAATACTGGAGTGGGTTGCCTTTTCCTTCTCCAGGGGATCTTCCTGACCCAGGGGTTCTGTCGAATCCACATCTCTTGCATTTCCTGCATTGCCAGGCAGTTTCTTTACCACTTTGCCACCTGGGAAGACATAAAGGTGTTATCTTTTTTTTTTTAATTTTTATTGAAGTGTAGTTTATTTACAATATTATATTTGGTTTGGGTGTTCAATATATTTGCTATTTTTATGGGCTCAATATTTTTATAGATTATACTCCATTTAAAGATATTACAAAATAATGTCTATATGCTCCTGTGTTATACAATTTATCCTTGTAGTTTATTTATTTTATATGTAGTAGTTTGTATCTCTTAGCCCCCTAGCATTATCTCGCCTTTGTGAGCCATTCTGAACCTCTTCGTTCTTGTCACTGGTAGCCACTAGTTTGTTTTCTGTATCTGTGAATCTGTTTCTGTTTTGTTACTTTATTCCTTTTATTTTTTAGGTTCCACAAATAAATGACAACATAGAGTATTTCTCTTTCTCTGTCTCATTTTACTGAGTACCCACATTTTATGGCTGAGTAATGTTACATTGTATATATATACACCATATTGTCTTTACCCATTAATCTACTGATGAACACTTAGGTTACATTCATATATTGGCTATTGTAAGAACTGCAGCTATGAACATTGGGAAGGATATAGCTTTTTGAATTAGTGTTTACATCTTCTGGTATATACATTCAGGAGTGGAATTGCTGGAGCAAATGGTAGTTCTATTTTTAGTTCTTTGATGAACTTCCATACTGTTTTTTACAGTGGCTATACAAATTTACATTTCCACTAATTAATTTACATTTCTGCTAACTGTATTTTGTAAAAAAGTGTTCCTTTTTCTCCACATTCTTGTCATTTGTTAAATTTTGCTTTCATTTACTTTAATGGTGTTGGATATTGTTATCCTAAAACTTTTTAAACATTGCCTTCACAATTTTGAGAAAACAAAAATTGCAAAGAGAAAGATTTTGAACTTCAAATGAAAGAAACAAAAGATAATGAGTGGTGAGTGATCAAGATGTGTACAAAACTTAATACTATATTTTGTTAATTGTACCTGGGGAATATCTTGAGCTTAGAAGTAATCTTTCAATTAAGCTCATATTTTTATTTAAATAAATTTATAATTTTTACTTGAGTGGACTAAAATCACTTGAGTGATCTGTAATTTTTGCAGCCTCTAATTAGGGCAAACCATTGCAGACCATCATTAGTAGAAGTAACTTATTTAACAAGCTTTGGTTAGAAAAGTTTTTTCATAAGTAGGTACCCCAAGTGATATCTTCAAAAATATCTCTGCTGAAATATTTGCATACTTGAGTGTACAAAATATAACTTCGATATCCTCTACTTTGAAGAATTTTTTTGAACTTATCAAGAGCTTCAGCATCTGTAGGGAAAGTATTTACTCAATTAAAAGTATGGTATAAAGAGAAAAGCTAAAAATTTTAATAATATCTAATTTATTAAACATAGAATAACAACTTTGAAAATAATCAAATCATGCTTTTTAAAACTGCATTCAAAAGTGTATTTAAATGGATATGGTTAAGAATCTGATTAACGTACATAACCCTGAAGCAAAAAATTCATGCTCACTATGGAATGTTCAAATAATAAATATGAAAATTTTTTGCTTTGACCCTACATGGATATACTGTAATTAAACAATAATTTTATTTAGATTATTTTTACATGGAAACATTTTTNATTTTACTGAGTACCCACATTTTATGGCTGAGTAATGTTACATTGTATATATATACACCATATTGTCTTTACCCATTAATCTACTGATGAACACTTAGGTTACATTCATATATTGGCTATTGTAAGAACTGCAGCTATGAACATTGGGAAGGATATAGCTTTTTGAATTAGTGTTTACATCTTCTGGTATATACATTCAGGAGTGGAATTGCTGGAGCAAATGGTAGTTCTATTTTTAGTTCTTTGATGAACTTCCATACTGTTTTTTACAGTGGCTATACAAATTTACATTTCCACTAATTAATTTACATTTCTGCTAACTGTATTTTGTAAAAAAGTGTTCCTTTTTCTCCACATTCTTGTCATTTGTTAAATTTTGCTTTCATTTACTTTAATGGTGTTGGATATTGTTATCCTAAAACTTTTTAAACATTGCCTTCACAATTTTGAGAAAACAAAAATTGCAAAGAGAAAGATTTTGAACTTCAAATGAAAGAAACAAAAGATAATGAGTGGTGAGTGATCAAGATGTGTACAAAACTTAATACTATATTTTGTTAATTGTACCTGGGGAATATCTTGAGCTTAGAAGTAATCTTTCAATTAAGCTCATATTTTTATTTAAATAAATTTATAATTTTTACTTGAGTGGACTAAAATCACTTGAGTGATCTGTAATTTTTGCAGCCTCTAATTAGGGCAAACCATTGCAGACCATCATTAGTAGAAGTAACTTATTTAACAAGCTTTGGTTAGAAAAGTTTTTTCATAAGTAGGTACCCCAAGTGATATCTTCAAAAATATCTCTGCTGAAATATTTGCATACTTGAGTGTACAAAATATAACTTCGATATCCTCTACTTTGAAGAATTTTTTTGAACTTATCAAGAGCTTCAGCATCTGTAGGGAAAGTATTTACTCAATTAAAAGTATGGTATAAAGAGAAAAGCTAAAAATTTTAATAATATCTAATTTATTAAACATAGAATAACAACTTTGAAAATAATCAAATCATGCTTTTTAAAACTGCATTCAAAAGTGTATTTAAATGGATATGGTTAAGAATCTGATTAACGTACATAACCCTGAAGCAAAAAATTCATGCTCACTATGGAATGTTCAAATAATAAATATGAAAATTTTTTGCTTTGACCCTACATGGATATACTGTAATTAAACAATAATTTTATTTAGATTATTTTTACATGGAAACATTTTTATAAGACCACCAATATAAAAGACCAATGTGTCAGAAAATAAAATGATATATCTATATTTCATTGTCCATTTTCACATATGTCTCATTTTAGATTACAATATATATTTCCCACTAACTAGCATTTTGGGGTTCCCAAGTGGCTCAGGAGATGCGGGTTCGATTCATGGGTCAGGAAGTTTCCCTGCAAAGGAAATGGCAACCCGCATCAGTATTCTTGCCTGCAAAATCTTGCAGACAGAGAAGCCTGGCAGTCTATACAGTTCATGGGGTTTCAAAAAAGTCAGATGTGACATAATGACTAAACAACAATACCAATAATAGCATTTTACACACCTGCCATTTCCAAGAATGCTTCTATACTCCATTTTAATTAAAATTGGTTTAAAACTGCCCCTTTAGACAACACAGCCTGCCTATCTCTGGAATCTCTTTTTACCAACCCAGTCTGGGAATAAACCAAAGACTGTCTTTCTGAAAAAGTACTTTAGAAATTATCAAGAGACAAAATGGCTCCTTTATGTAGATTTAACTGGCATGAAAAAGTTAACTAGATTAAACTAGCAAGAATGTTTCATTTAGTTTATATTTTGTATTAAAGGAAAGGTCCCAAATTGTTTAGCTATGAGTCTTAGTTCCTTCACTGTCTAAATGTGATTGTTGTAAAACTCTAAAAGTTCCTGCAGCCCAGAGGTAGCTCTGTCCCCTTGGTTCTTTGGAGTGGGTGAGAAAGAGGTAGAGCCCAGTCCAGTCTCTGTTCAGTTCCAAAATGTCTTTCATTTCCTTTGTAAATAACATTTATCAAACTGTTTAATATCTGACCTACCATGAACATTCTCAAACACTGAATAATAACCTTGTGAGTCAGAGAGAAAGAAAGAACTATATTTGAAAAGGTAGGCACATTCTGATTAAATGCACGCTGATAAAAATAGGAATAACAGTTACAGGATAGAGAACAAGACAGAGTGCATTGACAGAATATTGACAAGAAGACGCTCATGTCTGGAATTATTCCTCATCTTTCCTGAATGCCAAGTAAATGTTTTCTTTGTTCTCAACTGCAATTTATACCCATCCATAAAGGAAATATAAAAGAGGTTTGGAAAAAAGTTCTCAAAGCAGATAGCATAATATTTTTCTTTATTATGTAGATAGCAGCAAGATGAATAGGGATCATTTCACATAATGACCATGAACAAAAATGGCCAATTCTATATTTATCTGAAAACAATAAAGTGGTTAAAAATAAATATTATGCAGCCTATGGAAATATCAGTTTCCTAAAGATCAGCTAGTATATTTCTTGTGCAGAATATCTATTCAGATATAGCATAAAAAGAGCTGAAAGGCACAAGGAAAAAATTCACATCTTTGTAATAGTTGTCTTTGTTATTTAAGACTCAGTACCAAAAGAATATTACAGAAATGACTATAGTCTTATTATTTTCATTATTATTTGATATATTTTTAATATAAAAGGAATAGATTAGATAGCAATTAAAGGAAGTTGAATGGATATGCAGAATTTCCATCAATAGATACGTTCTAAATTTATGAATAATCAACAACTTTATTATATTGATTTGATAGCATTTGTTGTCTGTCCTTTGGAAAGAAGTTGCCTTAAGTACATTTGATTCATTTTACAAATTCTGGAGATATTTCTGAGACAGTCGGTTAAAACTCTGCAAGGTCAAATTGAAATAATAAAATTAAAATATTGTTATTAATAATAATATAGCTTAGGGGATAGTTTCTTAGTAAATATATACAGATGTAGGACTGTTCTAGAAAAACATACTTCAAATAAGTTAGCAATCTGATTTTGGTCACTGGTTGGAAGTGGACTGATCATAGATACGGTTACTATGTTCTATGAGGCACAACTTTTAATACTTGTTACTAGCTGACATACATTTTCAGACCTCACAACATAGTGCTTAAATTAATTGCTGAGCACTGTCAAAATTTACCAGATCTATAATGATGCCCTACTAAATGAAATGTGCCACATATATTTTCAGATTTTTCATGGTAGGCCAGACACAGATCATTTTGCCAGGTGCCCGTGTTCCTTTCACTCCGTTTGGTCTCATCACAGCAAAGATTTGCAACAATGGACCAACACTACAGCCCACCTGCTTCTCAAGATTTTATTAAGCAGACAGCAGATGGTATACTTCAGAGAGGGCAAGGCCAGCAGACCTACAAGGAATGGCCTCAACTCAGCTTGGTTTCTCTTTTTTATATTTTCTGTCTCCTCCCTCCCTGGAGCCTGATAGATTCTGCCCTATGGAAAATAAGGCTCATGCCAGCCATTGATCAGGAGTTCAGTTCTGTTCAGTCGCTCAGTCTGCCAGACTCTGCCACTCCATGGACTGCAGCACACGAGGCCTCCATGTCCATCACCAACTCCTGGAGTTTATTCAGATCACGTCCATTGAGTTGGTGATGCCATCCAACCATCTCATCCTCTGTCATCCTCTTCTCCTTCNTTTGGGAGAATGGCATTGAAACATGTATAATATCATATGTGCAATGAATCGCCAGTCCAGGTTTGATATAGGATACAGGATGCTCCAGGCTGGTGCACTAGGATGACCCAGAGGGATGGTACAGAGAGGAAATAAGGAGGGGGGTTCAGGATGGGGAACACATGTACACCCATGGCGGATTCATGTTTACATATGGCAAAACCAATACAATATTGTAAAGAGTTTCAGCTTCAGGATCAGTCCTTCCAATGAATACTCAAACCAGATTTCCTGTAGGGTGGACTGGTTGGATTTCCTTGCAGTCCAAGGGACTCTCAAGAGTCTTCTCCAACACCACAGTGCAAAAGCATCAATTCTGTGCTCAACTTTCTTTATAGTCCAACTCTCACATCCATACATGACTACTGGAAAAACCATAGCCTTGACTAGATGGACCTTTGTTGGCAAAGTAATGTCTCTGCTTTTGAATATGCTGTCTAGGTTGCTCAAAACTTTCCTTCCAAGGAGTAAGCATTTTTTAATTTCATGGCTGCAGTCACCATCTGCAGTGATTTCGGAGCCCCGAAAAATAAAGTTACTGTTTCCACTGTTTCCCATCTATTCGCCATGAAGTGATGGGACCAGATGCCACGATCTTCCTTTTCTGGATGTTGAGCTTTAAGCTAACTTTCTGACTCTCCTCTTTCACTTTCATCAAGAAGCTCTTTAGTTCTTCTTCACTTTCTGCCATAAGGGTGGTGTCATCTGCACATCTGAGGTTATTACTATTTCTCCCAGCAGTCTTGATTCTAGCTTGTGTTTCCTCCAGCCCAACATTTCTCATGATGTACTCTGCATATAAGTTAAATAAGCAGGGTGACAATATACAGCCTTGACGTACTCTTTTTCCTATTAGGAGCCAGTCTGTTCCATGTCCAATTCTAACTGTTGCTTCTTGATCTGCATACAGATTTCTCAAGAGACAGGTCACGTGGTCTGATATTCCCATCTCTCTCAGAATTTTCCATAGTTTATTGTGATCCACACAGTCAAAGGCTTTGGCGTAGTCAATAAAGCAGAAATAGATGTTTTTTCTGGAACTCTTGGTTTTTCAATGATCTAGTGGATTCTGAAGCTGGGAGGGATTGGGAGCAGAAAGAGAAGGGGACAACAGAGGATGAAATGGCTGGATGGCNTAGTCAATAAAGCAGAAATAGATGTTTTTTCTGGAACTCTTGGTTTTTCAATGATCTAGTGGATTCTGAAGCTGGGAGGGATTGGGAGCAGAAAGAGAAGGGGACAACAGAGGATGAAATGGCTGGATGGCATCACTGACTCGATGGATGTGAGTCTGAGTGAACTCCGGGAGTTGGTGATGGACAGAGAGGCCTGGCGTGCTGCGATTCATGGGGTCACAAAGAGTTGGACACGACTGAGCGACTGAACTGAACTCAGTGGATGTTGGCAATTTGATCTCTGGCTCCTCTGCCTTTTTCTAAAACCAGCTTGAACATCTGGTTCAGATATTGTTGAAGCCTGGCTTGGAGAATTTTGAGCATTACTTTACTAGGGTTTGCTGCTGCTGCTGCTGCTACTGCTGCTAAGTCACTTCAGTCATGTCCAACACTGTGCAACTCCATAGACAGCAGCCCACCAGGTTCCTCTCTCCCTGGGATTCTCCAGGCAAGCGTACTGGAGTGGGTTGCCATTGCCTTCTCCAATGCATGAAAGTGAAAGTGAAGTCGCTCAGTCATTCTTTGGCATTGCCTTTCTTTGGGATTGGAATGAAAATTGACCTTTTCCAGTCCTATGGCTCCTGCTGAGTTTTCCAAATTTGCTGGCATATTGAGTGTAGCACTTTCACAGCATCATCTTTTCGGATTTGAAATAGCTCAACTGGAATTGCATCACCTCCACTAGCTTTGTTCATAGTGATGCTTTCTAAGGCCCACTTGACTTCACATTCCAGGATGTCTGGCTCTAGGTGAGCGATCACACCATCGTGATTATCTGGGTTGTGAAGATCTTTTTCGTATAGTTCTTCTGTGTATTCCTGCCACCTCTTCTTAATATCTTCTGCTTCTTTTGGGATCATACCATTTTTGTCCTTTATTCAGCCTGTCTTTGCATGACATGTTCCCTTGTTATCTCTAATTTTCCTGAAGAGATCTCTAGTCTTTTCCATTCTATTGATCACAGAAGTTTCCACTCCAGTCCTTGGATTTTTCCTTTTCCCTCTTTCAAAGACTGTAACCACTATTTTGGACTCCTGAAGGGTTAATGCAGCCGCAATAGGGAAAGCGGAGATATGCTTGCAAGCGGGCCTCTCTGCTCAAGGCTGAACGTGCTTGCAAGCGAGGCGTTCTGCTAAGGAGTCTGGACACAGCCTTGAGTTTAATGGTCCCTTGCAAACGAGGGAGCATTCTTTTCTTTTGATAAGAAGAGAGAAGAGGGCTCTGGGCAGACTCTGCAGTAAACAGAGGTTTCAGTCCCCTTGCTGTATGATAACATGTATCCACCTGCACTGTACTGAAAAGGCTTATTCATGCATTCTGAAATTCTTCCTAGGGGGCTATAGAATAATAAACTGCAGTTGTTGGTTGCACAGTCTTTCCTCCAGCCGGAGTGTGTGTTGCCTGTCTCATTTGTCTTGTCTTTGTGTGCCATTTCACTCGTAATCTCCAACAGACTCCCACTTTTTTCTTCTTTGACTGCCTAGCGATTTTATTTCAAAAACATGGAATATCTTTTTATTTGCTGACATGTAATGATTTTTATAAATTTGCATCCTATCAGGAGGTAATTAGGAATTGTTAGACTATTGGTGGAATGTGGTTCAGTCTAGCTCCTGGTCTTTGTAAGCACACACCAACTTGGACACCACCTTGTATAGCTCACGCTACAGAATTGGATACAAATAGGGAGGTAATTCATCAAAAGGATCTTGGAGAAAAATTCACTAGTTCTGTAGCCTTTCCAGCTCCTGATAACTCAGAAACTTCTGAAGAAGTACCACAGTGAATGCATTGTAATTCTCTAAACACCCTACCAGTTCTATTGAAATGCAGCTCTTTGTAGATTGCAATCATAGATCTTAACAAGTTGATTTTTTAACAAAATCTTGTGAAATTATGTATATTGCATCTAATAGATCAGAGGTTAAGTGCTCCTTTTTATTTGTGGTCTCATCAGAAACATGACAATCATCAAGGGGAAACTGAAGTGAGTTTAATAAAGGGACTGTTGATACATAGGTTTAGGAAAAACCAACAGTGATGTAGGACCCTTGGGTTAGTAACAGCAGGGAGCTACCACCTCTAAGCTAGAAGAGAAAAAAAGAAATTAATAGAAACTGGAAAGAATACCAGTAAGAAGAAAGTTTCTCCATAGCAGCTGTGATCTTCAGTGAAGGTAGAATGTATTCTAAACTCCTAAAAGTGGATGTAAGAATGATAAACAACTAAAGAGAACACATAAAGAAAAAAAATTTGCAAGCAACACAAAGAAATACACTAAACGTAGTCGTGATGTTGTAACCCCCACTCCCCACAGGTTCCCAAAGAGACTTAAGATTTGGGGATACCAGATATCTTGAATGGAGTCATAAACAGATTTGTCTGATCACTTGGTTAAAAAGGTATGTGTGCTAAGTCACTTTCATCATGTGTGACTCTTCATAACACTATAGACTGTAGCCCATCAGGGTCCTTTGTCCATAGGTTTTTCCAGGCATCACTTAATTAAATCTAACAACCACTGTTTTAAAAGAATGATACAGGATGGGTTTTTTTTGTGTGAATTTTGCAAATTGAGTTCTTGCAGAAGGGGAGGAAAGATGGGACTATGAAGGAGGAAGGGAGATTGCAATCAATTCAAATTTACACCCCTATGTAAAAAGAGAATACATATGTAGAATACATCTGGTCTGAGTGGATGAGGAAAGGGAAGAAAAAGAACTTTAAAAATCTCAGCCACTCAGTATCTTCTTTGCCACTAAAGTTCCTCTGCCCTATGTAGGACTCTAAGCAACATATTTTAATATTTGTGCAGAGACAGAATATGCTGCAAAAGCTATTGGCTACATCTCATTGAATTATGGCAACCCACTCCAGTATTCTTGCCTGGAGAATCCCATGGATGGAGGAGCCTGTTAGGCTATAGTCCACGGGGTTGCAAAGAGTTGGACACGACTGAGCGACTTCACCTCACCTCACCTCACATCTCATTGAATTATTTCCAGGTTAGAGCATAATCAGAGTTTGCATGTACATTGTCAATTTTATGTCACCAAAAATCTCCAATTTTACATTCCCGACATTTTGCTGCTATAAACTTTTAAAGCTTCTCAGCTATAACAAAAAACAAACAAACAAACCAAACAGAAAACTTTGATTTGCAAGGCTCTATATGCATCACTGGGCTTCCCTGGTGGCTCAGTGAGTAGAGTCCTCCTGCAATCTGGAAGACCTGGTTCGATTCTTGGGTTGGGAAGATCCCCTGGAGGAGGACACGGCAACCCACTCCAGTATTCTTGCCTGGAGAATCCCCATGGACACAGGAGCCCGGTGGCCTGCAGTTGGGGGGAAAGAGTCAGACACAACTGAGCAAATAAGCACAGCACAGCATATGCATCATTAGCATTTCATCCAGAAAGGGAACATCCCCAAATTGGTACAAAAACATAAAGCAAAAAGCTTTGATAACTCAGGTGGAGTTCCACCAAGCCTCTGAGAACATACTTTCATTTGTCAAATGTCTCTTCATGACCCGACCCAGAATCAAATATATTAGAGATGTATTCAATACCGTTTGCCTCACATGTTCAAGAATCTGTCTTCTGACTTCACAGATATGTTGCTATTGTTCTCACTTCTATAAAGAAACTTATGAACCATAAATAGTTTATGATTCTATTCTCAGAGGCTAAAAAAACCTCTCAGAATCCATTCATAATCCACCTACTATGTCTCGGAATTCTATTTAAGTTAAAATGTTTTACATGACAGTGAAACATCCACATGCTTTATTTTCACAAGGTTACACACATTATTTGAAGAAAAACTGGCTAGATATTGCTATAGGTTTCAAAGATTGGCATCAAATAATACATTATTAAAAGTAACCATCAAAAGTCAATCTCAGAATTTTTTCTCCACTATGAACGTGATTGCCGA
The DNA here is from genome assembly GCA_006410875.1 of Neotragus pygmaeus. Lineage (NCBI taxonomy): Eukaryota > Metazoa > Chordata > Mammalia > Artiodactyla > Bovidae > Neotragus > Neotragus pygmaeus. The sequence continues at coordinate 1,329,796 of SJYV01019240.1, forward strand.
TTACGGGACACTATGTCTTTACGCATGTTACCATAGTATGAAGCAACAGGACCTCAGAGAACAGCAAGAGACCAAATAACATTGAAAAATGCCCAGGGATTAAAAACATATAAATATATACATTTTCCACCATCATTTATTAGCTGTAATGTAATATTGAGTTTGAAACAGATACTATTTGCAAATATGATCTCCAATCCTGATACACCTAGAGGGATATTGCTTGAATTTAGTTATTTCCAATACCTAAACAATATTAGGTCTGTAGTACTGTTTTCTTTGAAATTTTAAAAGTGTAAAAAGTATCTCCTTTCATAAAAATAAGATATACATTTTTTCTTCTGTATTAGTAGAATATATATTCTTTTAAATTTAATGTTTTTGGACTAAACTATTTAATAAACTATAGAATAGTATTAGTATACATAATAGTTATTATTTTTTTATCATAAATGCGTATGGAGTTTTGAGGTTCTCAGAGAGAGCACATTGGAAATATTACAAATATATTTGATGGACTAAAAATTCAGTTGATATAGTCTACTGAGGCTAAAAAAAGTCAGTTGATAAGTAATGATATAAAAGCATAGTTTCTGATTCAAAGCTTCATAAAATTATTTCTAATGGTATGATCCAACAGTGAGAATTTAATGAATGAGTAGAGGCAGCTGAAAAAGTATATATTTCAACTGAAAGAGCTGAAGATGTTCCAAAGATAAGGAATAAATCAACTCTATTTATCTTAATAAATAAATCAGTGATATTTATTAAGTTTAATGGAAAACTGGGTTTTCCACTTTCTTTTTTTTTTTTTTACTTTATTTTACTTTACAATACTCTCTTGGCTTTGCCATATTCAAAATAGACCATGAAGAAACCCCTCAAATATTATCTAATATGCTTCTTCCTTTTACTGTTGCTGTTGTTCAGTCCCTCAGCTGTGTCCGAGTTTCTGTGACCCCATGCACTGCAGCACAACAGGCTTCCCTGTCTTTCAGCATCTCTTGGAGTTTGCTCCAACTCGTATCCATTGAGTCTTCCTTTTATTAAACCAGCATCATTAAGATATAATTTGCATATAACAAATGCACCCATTTAAAATGTATACTTCCAAGAGTTTTGGCAACCATTGTTAAAGATAAACCATTTTTATTTTCACAGCAGAGAACTTCTTTAAATTCGTTTGAAATCAATGGCAACACTTACTCCTGGCCTCAGGGAACGACTGTTCTGCTTTGTGCCACTGTAATTTTCTGTTCTAAACTTTCACACAAATGGCTCATATAGTTATACTCTGTTGTGTCTGACTTCTTTTTCTCAGTATAATGTTTTTGAGTTTATTCATGATGCACAGTTAATTTTTTATTATGAAATAGTATTATATTTCTGGATATATTAGTTTCTTTATCCTTTTTATCATTCATTATTTTTCCCAGCACATTGCTTTGGAAGTATTACAGCTTTAGCTTTTATGCTTAGGTATGTGTTCACTTAAAATAATTTTTTGTGCATAATATTATGTAAGGAATGTCATTCATTCTTTCCAAATTATACCAATTCATCCAGCATCATTTGTTAAAATGNAAAAAAGTAATGAAATAATGCTATTTGCAGCAACATGGATGCAAGCAGAGATTATCACAGTGAAGTAATTCAAAGAGAACAAAACACTGTATTATATCACTTATATGTGGAATCTGAAATATGACCCAAATGAACCTGTCTATGAAACAGACTCAGGAACATAGAGCTCAGACTTGCGCTTGCCAAGGGGGAGGGAGTTGGGGGAGGGAAGGATTGGGAGGTTGAGGTTAGCAGAGGCAAACTATTATATACAGGATGGATAAACAACAGGTCCTACTGTATAGCACAGAAAATTATATTCAATATCCTATGACAGGGGCTTCCCAGGTGGTGCTAGTGGTAAAGAGCCTGCCTGCCAATGCAGGAGGATACGGTTGGAGAAGAATATAAGAAAGAATGTATATAGGTACAACTGCATCACTTTTAAGTACAGCAGAAATTAACACAACATTGTAAATCAACTATGCCTCAAAGAAAAAATGTCACGTATTAACGGAGGTATGTTCAAGGCTTGTTGTTGCTTCTGAGTCGCCTCATCGTGTCCAACTCTTTGTGACCCCACAGACTGCAGCATGCCAGGCTTCCCTGTCCTTCACTATCTCCTGGAGTTTGCGCAAACTCATATCCATTGAGTTGGTGATGCTATCCAACCATCTCGTCCTCTCATCCCACCAGGGAAGCCCCTCGAGTCTTGAATATGTCTATTACAGTTTCCCATATGCCACTTGTGTCAAAGCATCAGTGCTCCTACTGACACAACAGAAAGTCCTACATCCTGAGAGGAAGCAGAGGGCCCAGAAACTTAGAGTGATGGCAGAAAGCTCCATGCCAAGGGCGCCTGGTTCTCAATTCCCATGATGGAATCATCTAGAGAAAACACTGAGGCCTGCCCCATTCCAAACCCCAGCTGCTGCTGCTGCTGCTGCTAAGTCGCTGCAGTTGTGTCCAACCCTGTGCGACCCCATAGATGGCAGCCCACCAGGCTCCCTCGTCCCTGGGATTCTCCAGGCAAGAACACTGGAGTGGGCTGCCGTGTCCTTCTCCAATGCATGAAAGTGAAAAGTGAAAGTGAAGTCGCTCAGTCGTGTCCGACCCTTAGCGACCCCATGGACTGCAGCCTACCAGGCTCCTCCATCCAGGGGATTTTCCAGGCAAGACTACTGGAGTGGGGTGACATTGCCTTCCCCCTAAACCCCAGAGTCTGATTTTTCAGTCTAGGATGCCTTATGGGAACATATAGCTTTCCAGGTGATTCTAATGTACAGTCAAAGCTCAGAACCACTCCTCTAAGGGAGATTAGCTCTTGGCTGGTGGAACCAGTACATTTCAAACCACATCTTAACATCTGCCTCTCACATTGCCATCTTTGTCTATAAATGAACCTAGCTTATCCTTTCTGGCCTGTTGGTACCTGCTCTGATTTTTTGGTAAAGATTAACATGTTCCCTTTTAAAGCTATGTGACAAAATAAAGAATTTTGAAACCCTAATCTTACCTTTTGTGAGTAATTCACCTTGTCATTCAGCAAGCTATTGGTTATGACTCAACATCATTTGCTAACCTGCATTTCTGAAAGACAGAGCCCACATCTGATGCCTCGTAACTGCTTACTTATCTTGCTTACCTTTTGGATAAAAAGGAGTCCTGAACACCCAAGACAGAAGTTGACACCCAGAAATACCAAAGAGCTTACCTTGTTATTTTTGTGTTCTAGGATTTCCTTGGAGACACAGGCATTGACTGAAGCCCTGGCCTCCTGAACCCATGCCAACTCACAG